>CM021101.1:862611766-862660572 GCA_007115665.2 Sequoiadendron giganteum
CCATATAAGAATAAGAAACATTAGGCCCGTAGGGATCAACATTCAAAGATCAGTTGGATATATTGGCTATTTTGGCTTTAACCCCAAATAACAAGAAACCAGAAGTTGTTGAACTAGCTACAAATTTGAGAGGAGGTTTGATCATTAAGAGGGCGTCTGATACCTCTGTAGTTGAATCAACTACTTTATCTATAAATTTGGATCAGTTCATAAAAGCTACGATGGAATCCTTGATAGAGGAGTGTGACACCATCAAGAAAAAATATAATGACATGGTGGTTGAATATAATAAGGGGTAGAAACAAATTGCAAAGTTGCAGTTGGAAGTTGCATTATTAAAAGAAAAATTTCAATCAATGCACACTCAAGGACCCACACAAGCTAGTATAACAACTCCTTTATCTCCTCTAGAGAAAACACCACCATCTCCTATTCCTTCTCCTCCTCACGCCTCAATGAAAATAGTTGAATATGATTCAGATGAAGTACCAATTGTTTATTTGAGGCTAGGCACATCAACAACACTTCCTCCAAGAGAGTCAACAAAAGAAGAGTCAATTGAGCAGATGGAAGTGTTTGAGGAGTTATTTTTATTATATAATGATAACAATATATTCATTGTTTCAAATGTTTTGGATATTTGTTTGTCAAAAGAAATAACAAGAATGAGAAGTGTTCATTACAATTATTCTTTAATGTTGAACTCAATAAACATGTTTGAAAGAGATAAATCAGTTGCCCTCCCATTGATGAAGACATGGATCCCTAGACTAAGTATCTTGAAGAGTATGGTCATTGGATCCACCCATGAACAAAATAAGCTAGAGCAGATTGCACCTACTTACAAAATGGTGAAAGAAGTGGGAGACTATCAAGGGTTGGTGGATCCACTAGAAAAAAGGATCATGGCATTGATAAAACAATTTGATGAGAGTGATCTTGGCTTATTTCCAAACATTCTAAACAATGATGGGTCTATCAAGACCTATGAGAAATGGAGAGCTCATATGGATGTCGCCATAGATGCAAAGACCACTTTAATTTATGAGAAAGGTGATGTCAAAATTCCAATGTTGCAGGATAGCATGAAGAATTTATCTGTCACTAATGCATTTCTTGAGGATTTTGACAAAGATCCAACTCAGATAATGGTTAAATATAGTCCATATAGAAAAAAGTTAGATGAATTCATGGCCTTTAATTGGCCATCAAAAGAAGATTATACAACATTGGATTAGAAATATGCCAACATTCCTAATTTGTGATCTTAACTATCAGATATGGCATAGATTTTTTCTTTTGGTATAACTCAGTAGTCTCTACAGGTCTTCACTCCATCAATATTTGGAGTTTTGTCTTTATATGCGTGATAATATTCTTTCACTTGCCAGCTCAGTTTTCTCAATATCCACAACAAAAGGAATAAAGGAATGAAGCAACAAAGAGTATCAGTTAATTGTTCCTGATATTTTGGGAAAAGCATGATGGAAGCAACAAATCTTGTAACTAATTTATGTTTGGAATAATCTCAAGGATCCAAGGACAAACATGATCTTGCCCCTAGTCAAGCTGAAAATCAATTGATAGGTGATGATGAAAATGTTGTTTGATATGGGAAGGACACATCCCAAAACAAAATGAGGATTAGGAAAGACATATCCCTTGGATGATAATGTAACTAAAGGATCAAGGTCTACAACAAGGTTGGAATCAAAGACAGTGAATGTTTTGGATGATGTGCTAGATTGCATAGCAAGATTTTATGGATTAGGCTTGTTGCATTGGAACGAATAACCTTAGGAATAGATGGGAATATGGAGTGGATTATAATCCTTAAACAAATGGCAAGGGAAAACCAAGTTCAACGATAGGTATGAAAGGATAATGGATTGATTTTGGTAAAGGATAGGAGACATGAGGATTATTGGCTGGAAGACTTAGCATATGATCTCCAAGGACTATTTTGCATAGGAATAATTTGTTTTCTCTGAGATATGGGTTTGGGTAAATTCTATGAAGGCAATGGCATGATATTTCATGGATAGTGTATGAACAAAGGATAGACATGTCAAGAATTTTCCCAAAGCATGATTTATGTTTGTGCCCAATTTCTTATCAAGATCAAGGTAGGTGGGAGAATGGATGGAAACTATATGGATTGGATGGATAGATGGAAATGTCATGAGAAAGGCATGGGAGATGAGACAACTTGCCTCCAAGTGTAATGATCCACATAGATAATTGCTCTTACACATGACACCTGTTTTCTAGGTTTTGATCATGGTACTTATCCAAAGTGCCATATAAATGGTTTTCACTATTGGATGAAATTTTTCTCTTTACTTTCTTTTTTCTTTTTTTTTTTCTCTTTTTTATATTGACTTGATGTTCTAGATGATCACTGGTTGTTCTAAATCCTTTGATGGTGTTGATGTAGATACTAGTGTCATGATATGCCAATAGTGACCTTTATGGAGTAATTGTCTTGTCAAGATCATAACACTTGCATACAACTGATCGATGTCATTGTGATCCTCTCTGATACTAGTGTTGGCCTTATCAGAATATGCACATCGTGATAGAGTACCATGGGAGTCCTTATGATAAAGGGTTGCTGCCAAGATGCGATGGATTTGTGAAGTAGGATTTTTAGACTTTCGGCGAGATGCAAGATTATGATGGATGATGGTAGGTGTGGATGGACTATTTGGTGTTTTGGATGTAGCAATTTTTATTTTCCAAACTTGGGATGGTGGATGATGGAGTTTGGAATTTTGATTGGGATAGTGTTTGGAACCAACACTTTTATATGTCTTGCTTGATGACCATTTAGAAGGAGGTGGACATTTATTATATGTGGGAGTCCTCTTTTCTTGTGGCTCCACATTTTGATTGATTTTTGGACTTGGAATATTTTCTTTGCTTGATCCATTTTAACTTCATTTGTCCACTTGTATTTTTGTTTGATTCAATGGCCTTTGACATTTGATTTTTGACTTTAGGGCTTGTAAGAATTTTGTTTTTGTTGGGTCTGAATTGATGGGATTTAATTATATGTTGGAATGATGGCTTCTATGGTGTGGATGGAAGGAGTAAGCCGGACAACAACCTTATGGTAAAGACTCATGGACCCCATTTGATGTTTTATTGGATAAATTTTCCCTTAAAATCATGGAGGTATCAATTAACATCATTTTATTTGTTGATTGGAAGAATAGAAAAGACCATGTCTAGGATTTCTTTTGAAATTGTACTAGTTCTATAATGCCTTGTTCATGTAGGCCTAGTCCTCTTCCTTTATAATGCATGCTCTAAAATATTCTATTTGTGATGGGGTATTTTTTACTTTGAAAGCAAGATGCAAACCCATCACTATTTAGCTGAAAACATTACTCAAAAATTTTTCTCATTCTGCAAGAACTCGCTTTGACAAAGGTGGATGATCCTAGTTTATAGAAAGTTTTGGATTTATCATTTGTCATGCTTGTTTCTTCTTGATCATTTGGGATGTCGATTTGATCCATGGTAGCTTTTGCATCTTCTTCTTTGATTTGATCAATAGTAGCTTCTTTATGTTCTTCTTTGATGTTATCCATATCATTTATTTAATTATCTATGTGTCCAAAGGAGGAAAGCATCTCATTTTGGGAATGGAGGTGTTTGGAGTTTGGATAGGACGAACTTCAAATGTTTGATCATGGATGATATAAAGGTCGATGAGAGGATCATTTTAGATTTCTCGTTCAATGGTAGGATTTTGATCAAGGATAGGTTTATCTTGGATGACATGATTGGGAATTGGATATTGATTAGAGATTGGATTAACTTGGATATCATGAGCATTTATAGATGATTTTTGGGTAACTTGATCTAGATTTGTTGTGGAGTTTATTTCATCATGATTTGGTCTTTTCTTTGGACGTATATCCCAAGGTTTAAGCAATGAAATATGATTTTGGGTAATGGTAGGATTTTCTTTGATAGACTCTGGATTTTGACATGACAATAATGGAGTTTCAATAGCTAGATCTTTTTCAGCATTGGTAAGCGATGGAGGACATGATAGTGACAAATGGTTGGATGGTGTAGGATTAGCAATGCGATTTGATCACTTAACTTTGTTTTCATTTAGGAGTCAAACAAGTTCTTTTGATAGTGGATGATGGATTAGATAAGATGTGGAGGATTGAATGGACTAATGAAGGTTGGTTTCCTTGTCAAGGTTAGATAAGGATGATTAATGGAAATTTGACGGAGATTAATGTATAGATTGTGTCAAGACCTTGATAGTAGGGTAGATAGATGGGGGACTGAGCCAGGATTGCTGGTAAGATGGGTAGATGGACAAAATGACTTTCGACTATGGGTGATTGGTATTGACAATCGAGGATGGATTGGTATTCACCACTACAAAGAAGATCAAGGTAAAGTTTAAGACATGGTCATGAATTCAAATTAGGATGGATAATGGGATGGTTTTGATGGATACAAGCAAATTTAGTGAGGACCATACAAACTTCTTTGACCTTTGGTTGACAAATGCAAGGTGAGAATGCAAAATGGATATGAAACTAAACTATGTTTTTGTGGATTTTCAAGGATATAAGGATGCAAAGTGCCAATGTACCTAAGACTAAGATTAAGGAAATGCAGGAATGATAATATGACACTATGACAAAGGGATATGATAGAAAGGATGATAACGAAATGGAGCAGAGACTAAGCTATGTTTTTTGTATTTTTGGGATTATAGGGATGGGAAATGATAGTGGAGTTTAAGTCTGAGACTAAGGATTGATAAGATGACAATGAAGCTATGGTCAAAAGGTATGATATGAATCTAAATGAGACTAAGATGATGCTAAGGATGTGAATCCTAAAATTTAAGACAAAGGATAACAATCAAGCTAATGTAGGTCCAAGATAACAAACCCAAATGTCATTGACCTTTATGATAATCAAGATGATAGTTTTTACAAGGTGAGTCTAAACTAGGACATAAGCTTGAGACTTAAGTTTGACCAAGATGACAATGACAAAGCTTGATAAAGTAAAAGATGAAGGTCAATGAAAAATTGGATAAGCAACCATGGACTATCCAAAATCTTAATAACCTTCCTATGTCTAAAATTTGAAAGGATAAGTGCAACTTAAGGTCTAGGATTGATTTGTACAAAATAAGGATGCCACCTAAAATGCAATTTAAACCTAAATAAGGATGATGAAATGGACTGTTAAAGGTTTTCAAGTCTCTGGTTTAGAAGTCGGGGCCACTGTCAAGGTGAATTGATTTAGTTTGAACAAGGATTTTGTGAGTTTTAAGTTATCAAGCAGTCATGACACTATTTTTCTCAGATGCATCATTTTAGGTTGCGGGTTTCTAATTTGTAGTTTCGGTTCAAGTTATCAGTTGCGAATTTGTTTCTACAGATGTGGTTTAGGTTATTAGTTGCAGCTCTATTTTTTCATATGTTGTTTAGGTTATTAGTTGTGTTTTTCCAGTGAGCAGTTGCACCACAAAATTTTAGTTGCGGGCCTATTTTAGTAGTTGCGGTCACATAATGTTGATTTTGCACTTTTGATGGTTTCGATCTGGTTTTTGAGTGGGTTTTTGACTGATTTTGATGAAATTTTGTTTGGAAAACACATAATATAGTCACAAACACTTGTTTTGGTCTGATTTTGGGTGTGAAAAAGTTTGATTTTAAGACAATACACTCATAGACAACATGCACAATCCTAGGGTTGGCAAGGAAACCACTAGTTGATATCTCCACTTGGATTTGTCTAGCCACTTAAACAAGGCAGATAACTAAAGACTTGGTGGCACTGGCTCCCCCTTACATGAAACTCACTTCTTGAGCTCACCAAGTCTCATTCCCCAAAGAGGAATTTCTATATCTACACATGAATAGTGAAAATGTGGGGCAACTTCAAAGGTCTGACCTCCTGCGATCAACAGGCGTATAAAAGGTTTTTGGACACTAAAACATTGGTTCTTAGTAAGGGAATTCGTTCAAGGTGGCCATACATGCAACAAGATTAGCTCAAGATTATGGTCAATGAAGAGGCCTCCCAGTCCCTTCCTAATAAAGGATTTTGACATAGCTCATGGGGCTATCGAGGGTGCCACTTGTCAGTATGACACATCCACACTTGTTGCTTAATGACTTTCGTTATAAGCACTTTTCTTATATAGTGGTTTGAAAGAGATTGGATTTAGCTTGTTACCACTTCGATCGTTCCCACCTGTTGAAGCGGGTGGTAGGCCCTCTAAAAAATAAGGTGCACAAAAGTGAGGAAGTACGTTGTTTCTGATCTCCCAGATCACTTGAGGCACAAGGAGAGAGCATACACTATGCCTTTTCCTCACACTCGCATGGGGTTCATTTTAATTCCAAAATCCAAATGTGGGGGGTGATTGTACAAGTTCCAAAGAAATGATTTTGATCCTCAAGATCGCCAAGTGGCACTAGAGGAGAGCATACACATCCAATGAAAATTTCCAAACCACAAAACATAAAAGACACTAGTCAATTTTAACCCTTTCTTATGATTTGAAAACACTTGGATTATTTTTATGCCAATGACATGTGATGCATGTTCATTTTAATAACCATGAGCGAGAAAATGCATTTTGTTGTTCATTTTAAAGCCTTATCAATGAGATGCAAGTTCATTTTACCCTTATGAATTTGATGCAGGTTGTAGTTTGTAGCAAACAAAGGAAAACTAAAGTGATTATGCCTAAAGTGAAAATTAAAAGCTCATTTTTTATTGTTTTTTCTAAAGAAATATTTTTGAGACTCCTTAGATCCAAAGCCACACACTAAAAAGAGATAGTTAGCACACAGAAAACCTAATCTACTTGAAAACCCAAAAGGAAAATTGAAAGAAAACTAAAAACATAATTTTTTTATACCTATCAGGCGATTGTGTCACTTGGATGCAATTGCGTCATTGTGTTGCGCCGTTGTATATCAGTTGTGTCATGATTTCAAACCTAGATTTCCCACTCAAAGATGCGTCACTATTTTCATGAATACATCGTTATTTTTGAATCCAGCTTCCCACCTAACAGTTGTGTCACTTCTTCGCAGTTGCATAGCTGCGCATCTCAATTGCGTTGTTCCATACAAATCCTACAAAAACTTGTCTTCACGTCAATTTCACCAATGTAAGATGGGTAGAAACCAAATAGCCTAAATTATAGTGACAACTACAACACTTCTAAGCTAAACCCCAATCTAAACAAGAGAATACAAACAAATATGAGGAAAATAAAACATTCAAATGAAATGACTCCCCATGTTTGAAGTTGAATCACTTCCCTTGTCTCTCCTAAATCTTCTTTTGCAAATATGCCCTTAGATCAAAGCTAACTTGTGCAAATACCTAAAACTAGTAAGCAAGAAAGTTGGAGATAAGTGTTTGTTAAATCAAAAATGGAGGAGGAAGGCTTCTTTTATAGACACCCATTCAAAGCGATATTCAAGATCGAGCTTCTAGGAATTCTTAGATCAACGAACTAGAAGTCATGCAACACAAAAGAGTGGAGGTTATAAAATGAACGGTCAAGATTAGAAAGAGCCTAGGGTCAACCAATGACTGAGATTTGAAAATGAATAGTGGAGGAAGAAAATGGAGGATTTAAAAATTGAAATTAATTAATTCATGAGAAGGAATCTCTGAACAAGTGGAGGCATAAATAATTTTTCCAAATTATTTATTTTGAGAAAAAGGCAAGTGGGGTATTTAATTAAAATAATTTATATAATCATTTTAATTAAATAAGAGGAAATGAGAAAAGAGCATTAAATAATTAATTTAGATTAATTATTTAATAAAAGAGAAGCCTTGAAAGATAATTAAATAATTTTGACAATTATTTTACTATAGAGGAATTAAAAGATCAATGAATAGGTAAATAATTAATGATAATTATTTAACTATAGACGAATTATGATAGGAAAATAATTAAATAAATGTTAATTTATTTAATTATTGAAGAGAGGGGTATTAGTGATGCAATTAATTTATTTAATTGATCAAGATAGCATAAAGGCTAAGAAATGAATTAATTAAATAATTGACAATTATTTAATTAATAGAGGAATGTGATCAAGAATAATTAAATAATTCAAATTATTTAATTATGTGAAGATGAAGATCAAGAAAAATGACACTCATAGACTAAGAAATTTTTTAGTGTCTACACACATAAATTACAAAATAAAGAAAAAAATTGAAATACCAATTACCAAATACTAAAAAATGAAGAAAGGGCAAAAAAATCTTACCTAGACTGTTAGCAAGGTGTAAATCTTTCTCTCTCACTTGGTATCCCATTCTCACTTCCACTGTTCACAAGTGAAAAATGAGGTCACAAACCTTTTAAAAAAAAAAAACTTCTACGAAACAGGATCCCTCTTATTACAAAATGGGTCCTCGCTTATTACAAAATGAGATCCCACTTATTACAAATTGGGATCTCATTTCATAGCAATCGAGATCTCATTTCTTAATTCTAGGCTTGAGGTCTTGCCTTGAAATAGGATATTATTTTCAATTTAGGCTCGAGCTCCTGAAGTGAAACGAGATCCCATTTCATTTTTCCCTAATTCGAGATTTTTTGTAAGGCCGAAACTTCCACTAGAAGTGGACTCAACTTTGTGCTTTCACCCAGTTGTTAGAGTGAAAGCCTTCCTAAACCCTTGTAAAACCCTAACAATTCATCTATTTAATGTTCCCATTTTAATAATTTAATTTGAGGACCAAAAAGTACATTCCTTGTTTCTCATGGGCTTATGGAAAGTGATAGGGAAATAATTTTATTTAGTATTTTATTTTTTGGTATTTTATACATTTCCATAAATTACATTTTTAGAGGTCTTTAGAGTATTGCCAAGGCTCAATCTGTGTAAAAATATTTGATTTTCATTTCTCAATGTAGTTCTTTCGGAGATCTTCCAATACACCAAAGAAACTTGATTTTTCCATCAAGCTAGGAGTTAAGACCTCACAAAGTTGGGGTTCCTAAAGTAAATATTTCTATACATCTTATTTATTTTTATAGTTAGTATGTCTTCATATAGCTATCCTTTTCACCTTTGAATGAGGAGTTAAAATTTGAGAATAATTTTGGGCCTTCATCATATATAAAATGTCAACAGTTTCTTCATTTCGACATTTCATTTTCATCATATCAAAACTCTACCAAACTTGTTTGAGTATTTGTGCTCATTCATCAATTTTAGTACATAATCCTTTGGAAATTGAAATCATAAGATGAAACTCCTTTGATTTCTTGAGGGGAAATATTACAATGGCATGTATGAGTTATTTTAGAAGACATATTTTATATTAATTTAGAATTTTATAAGCATTTGTACGTAAAAGTTACCCTAGAATAGCCAATAGAGGGTTTGAACAACCAAATGAGGGCTTGGCTTTGTATTTTAGCTATCAAATTTAAGATTAGAGGTAATAGAAAATTAGAATAAAGCACTTGTTCTTCCTTTCATAATTCAAATTTTGGTGCCGAAGCTAGTTTAAATGGTTTTTAGGACTTTGTGAAGGCATTTTGAGCTATTTTAAAGGGTTTTAAGCCTATTTTTATAAATTCAAAAATACTCCCTATATCAAAAGCAAGGAAATTAGGTCCATAGTCATACACCAAGTGAATATGTTATTAATCCTCTAGCTAATACTAATGCAAGTGATCACACTAATGCATACTAAGGAACAATAAAGATCACCTCAAACTAATCCAATAAAATACACCAAAAAGACCTACCATCAAAAGGACAAGTCAACTGATCAAGCTCACCTAAATAAGAGATTTCATAGAAATATGATGTAAACCAATTAAGATTTGATAGGACTAGGCCAATCTAAACAACTGGAATAAAACCATGTCCATTAGACTAGCTAAAAACCAAAAGCGATTGAAAAGAAACTAAAAATCTCAAATCAAAAGAGGGGGTCCTCATTTTTCTTGTGCAATCATGGATCGTATGTATAAGACATAACAAGAAGGAATAGAGATCCTAGAGCTTATGAACTTGTATTACTCGAGGGAAATAAATTTTGGGAAGGGCAAGATTATAATGTCCCCTTTCTAGTAATTTAACTCGGGGACACAAAAGCTCATTCCATATTTCCTACGGGCTTAGGGAAAGTGATAGGGAAATAAGTTAAATTTTATATAATTTTTTTTTTTGTATTTTCTATTTTTTTGTAAATTATATTTTTGGAGGTCTTCAAAACATTTATGGAGCCTAGTTTATTTTAAAATATTATACTTCCATTTATTGATGTAGGTCTTATAGAGATTTTTCTAACACACTGTGAACATAGAAATTCCCAAGCTCCCTTCAGGTAAGTTTATTTTGCCTAAGTATCAACTACATCCTCTTTTTGAGAAAAGGTAAAGTGAGGCCCTCTTTCACACAAATCAAGCCGGTAC
Source organism: Sequoiadendron giganteum (assembly GCA_007115665.2). Taxonomy (NCBI): domain Eukaryota; kingdom Viridiplantae; phylum Streptophyta; class Pinopsida; order Cupressales; family Cupressaceae; genus Sequoiadendron; species Sequoiadendron giganteum. Next base: position 862,622,235 of record CM021101.1, read on the forward strand.
CACCACTTTTCAACCGAGCGCTATTCACAGAGTTTTTCTTGTGTTACCTTTCAAAAGTTTGCGATGGGTTTCCATGTGTCAACCATTCGTAAAATCTCGAGTCTCTTCGTGTTGCTTCCCTTTCGAATCTTGACTGTTTGCCACATAGCACCAGCTTGCACACATTTCAAACCAGACCTCTCCATTCGACATAGTTTGCGAAAGACCTCCATGTGTCTTCATAGCACAATTTATTCATCGCCCAAAGAGAACGATTAGCATCAAACCTCGACCGCGTGCCACATGATTTTTCAAGGCTTTGTTGAAAAGACAAAACAAGCAGGCGACAACTATCACTAGCTACTATGATCTATAACTTCCACCATGAGTGAAATGCACATGTCCATGCTCTGGTTAGTTGGGACCACCACCATCATTCGTAGGGGATGCATCCGGCCTTTGAACGTCCTCGTTCATGGCCCAATTTTTTTTTGTTACAACGACCATGGGAAAATCATTGCCAAGTCATCATTGCTCATGATCAGAGAATACTACCTGTTGCTTGGTCATCAAGCTAAGTTTCCATTATAAATACTGCTTCTTAATTCAAAGTGAAGAGAGGTCCTAGAAGTTCCAAGAGTTCCTACTTTTGTTTTCGGCAAGAGAATTAATAGAAGAACTAGGCCTTTATTTGCTTTATTAGATTATTGTAAAGAACTTACAAACTGTGCCATCGTTCGCCCTTTCTATTTTCTTTGATATTTGATAGGTTTTACTATGCCATTGTTGTATTGGATGTATCATTCTCAGACTTCTATAAATCAATACAAATTGCTGGTCTAGATCATGTTTTGAACTCTTCTACCTAGAAAATGTGTATGAAGTTTATTTTATGTCATATAAGTGAATCATTCAGGTTTCTATCTTTGTTTTTCCTTTCTAGAACACAACAGACCACCAACAGGCCCTTAAATCTTATCCCTAAAGATAGATTTACCGTGCCTTATATCTAAATCTTGGCGTATCGCCCTAGTTAGATCATTTTATTTTATATTTTCTTCCTTTTCCCATTCAAAACCCTAGTTATAGAAGAAGGTGACTTCTTTAAAATCTGGAGGTCACTCAGTTTGGTGCAATAGGCCCCCCCTTAAAACTGATTTTCCCATAGAAGTTGTTAACTTGCCAACTTTTGGCATCAACAATTTTTTTTTCTGGCACGCCCGGTGGGACCCAAAACATAACCAAATGAAAAGGGTGTGTAGGCCATAATGTTAATTGCAAACAGAAATTATGTGGCTTGGGACGCCATAAGTCCTCTTGTTGCCCTAGTAGCACCCACCGTATCGGCCCTTATCCCGGTCTCTGCTGTTAAAACTATTCCAAAATTTATCGGAGATGGCTCGAGAACACCATCTGAACATCTGCAAGACATTGTGGACATGTGTCTGGTGCACAGAGTAACACATTAGAACATAGCGCTAAGATTTCTTACAACTTCTTTCAGAGGAAGAGTGCTACATTGGTATCGCACTTTGCTTGCCAATACCATCGACACTTGGGATGAGCTCGGAGACCCCTTTAATGAGATATTTTCCAATGACGAAGATAGATCTTCGCTATATCACCAACTATATACAATAAAGCAGGCCCCACCCAAAGCCATGACATATTTCAATGCTTGATTTCATACAACTTGGAAGAGAATCCAAAATGGCATCTGACCACCGGTTGAGTTAGCATTCATGTTCTACCTAAAGTCCATCAACATCGACATTTCCATGATGATCTAGTCACTTGGTGGAGCCACATTACTTGATGCATACAACATAGTGGTGAAAGCAAAGAATAATATCATCGACACTGGGAAGTTGCCTCCTCGACCTATTATGTCGATCTTCCCAGAAATACCAGCTTCTAATAAGTAGATGTTATATACTAGCTCAACCACACCGCCATCACCATCTATGTACACATATCAAAGTGCGCAAGCAAATGCTGCTTCTACGTCTGGCGCTCTGAAAGATGAAATAAGCGACATAAGGGAGATGTTTCAAAATTTGACAAATGAAGTAACCACTATCAAATGCAATTAGGCTCCTCCTCTGAGACCGGCCTATCAAATTTATCAGGGTAATAGACCCTTTTACCAACAAAACCAATATCAAGGGGGTGCACACACAACTCCGCTGACTCAAACAAATAACTAGATAATACATGTACCAATTGCGCTGGGAACTACTTAGACAAGTACGAGCAAAGAACTAACCATTGAGTAGAACAACATCACTGAAGGTTTCAACACTTGGTGCTATCCTTGCGGTGATGCTCATATGCCTCGAAATTTCCCACGTGGCAATTTACAACGGAAAATCATTGAACAACATAGGCAAGGCACAATGATGAGCTTGGGAGGGGATGCATACATTTCTTTTGCATTAGAAGATATGGTTCTCACCTCACAGATGCAAGGAATGTCTCTAGAGAAAGAAGGTGACATTATTCATGATCATGCTCTCCTTTCCTGGATGGAAGGGGATGAAGTAGTTTTCACTTATGAAGCATCCACGATGGTGACTCCAAAGGTGTAGTCCGATTACAACACCCGATCAAAGAGGAGATTTACAGGCGAACTGGTTACTCCACAACCTAGAAGTATTCCAAACCAACTCTCTATCCCTTCTCTAGTTGCTTCAGAGCCTTAGGTATGAAAATAAGTTACTACCACCTAGGAAAAAGAACAAAAGCCTCCAACTCCATCACCCATCAACGTGGTGGAACAATTGAAGAAATATTTTGCTAATGTGTCCCTCTGGGATATCTTAGCTATTCTAGAATAGAAATCATTGCTACAAGAAGCCCTGCAGAAATATATGATTGAACAACCAACATAGCAAGCTTTCAAAAAGGAATTGACGCATCAGCTCCAACCAAAGTCCTTGCAAACATTGCAGAAGAAGTTCCAATAAAGGGAAAAGAGGAGAAGCCAAAACCTAGACCCTTCTTTCTAACTCTCATTAATGGGAAGAAATTATTACACAAATCAATGATTGACTCTGGTGCCAGTACCACAGTCATGCCCAAGAAGATAGTTGAAGCCTTAGGACTTAGCTACAAACCCTTAAAGAGGAGAGTTATGTAGCTAGATGGAAATAAGGTCAAAATGGTTGGCCTCATTAAAGACCTCCCTTTAACCTTGTTTTCCTATCCTAGCATCCCAGTACCATAAGATACCATGATCATTGACATTCCCCCATGTTTGGCCTTTGCCTATCATGAGAATTTATGAAAAAAATAGGTGGATACCTTTCTCTGGATTGGTCTCACCTAATTCTACAAACCAAACATGGATCTAAGGTGAAGATTGTATCATAATCCTTGCATTCAGAGCATGTGGCTGATGAAGCCATGATCAATTATGAGGCTACTCAAACCCCTCTAAAGAAAGAAGAAGCTGTCGATAGCCAACCAAAAAAAGAGGAGAAGGTGACCAAAGGAAAAACCACTTCCGAGAAAGTTTTTTTTAGAAAAAATACAGATACCAAACATTTCAACAACTATCATGCTACCGGATTGGGCACCTACGTCATGTATGATGAAGATCAAGAGTTGCCTAAGATAGCAAGAGACTACACAGTCAGTCAAACCTCAGAGATATGGACACTTCACTTTGACGGTGCAAGATGCAAAATTGGCGTTGGTGTTGGGATATGCCTAACATCCCAAAATAATGATCAGATTCTTAGATATTTCCGCTTTTAGTTTTCCTATTCAAACAATGAGGCCAAATATGAGGGTCTTGTGCAAGGAGTAAGCCTCGTGGAGTGCATGGGTATCAAGCAAATAAAAGTGTTCGGGGATTCCAAACTCATAATCAATCAGGTCAAAAATGTTCGCATGCAATCTTATAGACACAGAGTGTGGGACCTCATTGAAAATTTCAAAGCTATCAACATCCACACAATATCAAGGGAGCATAATTCAACCGCGAATCGCATGACAATGATAGGATCTCAATTTGATCCTATTTCTGACTTAATGGAAAATGTACACTCAGTACGAGTAATCGTCTAACCATCCATTCCAGACAATGATCAAATCTAGCATGTGTTCGAAAGGGACGAAAACATTGCCTCATTCATTCAACAGTCAGGTGAGTTTTTCGATCAGCACCAACCGAAGATAGAAGAGGCATATGAAGGACAAATCATTCAGTTAAGGTCAAACAAACTTCTGAAAGGGTTGGTCACACTCAAAAATATTTTTGACTATGATGATGCAAGAAATGATAGGAGGAAGTTTGTGGCAAACCAAATGGACTACACCGAACTTGAGGTTAGAAGTGGAAGAAAACTAAAAGTTGGGAAATAAGTCCCACAGTGTGACAAAGATAGGCTAATCCACCTCTGTGAAACATACGAAGGAGTAATAGCCTAGACTTATGATGAACTCAAAGGCTATGATCCTGGTATCATCCAACATACCATTGAACTCACAGAGGGTGCTAAACCTATCTGACAGAAAAAAAAAGACCTGTCAATCCAAAGATTGAAGCCTTGATGGCATAAGAACTAGGAAAGTTGATCCAATCAAGGATTGTATGGGTGTCTAACCTTGTGCCAGTCTGAAAAAGGAATAGAGACATTCATCTCTGTGTTGACTTCCATGACCTGAACAAAGCATCACTAAAAGATCATTACCTGTTGCCTTCCATTGAATCCATTCTGCAAACCATAACAGGTTCGGAAATGTTTTCTCTACTAGATGGGTTCTCTGGCTATAATCAGGTCTGAGTCAAAGAAGAAGATCATTATAAAACTATGTTCACCACCAAATGGGGAACATTCACATACGCTAAAATTCCCTTCGACCTATCAAATGTGAGATCTACCTTTCAACGGGCAATGGATATAGCCTTTAGTGAACTAATCAATAAGATCATCCTCAACTATTTAGATGACCTAACTATATTTTCCTAGACAAAAGATGACCATTTCGATCATCTGGAAATGGTTTTCAAAAGATTCCAAGAGTTTGGGGTATCCTTGAACCCCAAAAAATATGTTTTTGGTGTACCACAAGGAAAGCGACTAGGGCATGTGGTGTCTAGGGATGGGATTTCTATTGATCCTGAAAGGGTAAAGGCAATCAAAGAACTTCCCCTTCTAGTTAACAAAAAGGGAGTTCAGTCCTTCCTGGGAAAATTAAATTTCGTAAGCAAATTCATCTTTGATTTCACAAGAAAAATTCGGCCAATCACTCTGATGCTAAAGAAGGACCAATTATTCAAATGGACAAAGGAAGCAAAGGAAGCCTTTGAAAAGGTAAAAGATGCCATTTCCTCAACCCCTGTGCTGATAAATCTAGATTTATCCAAAGATATCATGATGTATGTTTTCAGCAGCAAGACAAGCATCACTAGTGTCCTAACCCAGAAGGATAGCAGAGGAAAGGGAGAACACCCAATAGAATTTCACTCTTAGAATTTGAAGGAGTATGAGGAAAACTACAAATTCGTTGAAAGACAAGTGGTCACCATAGTAAAAGGACTCAAAATTTTTTGACATCTGATATGTTGCAACAAGGTGATCATCTATGTCGCACACTCCAGTGTGTGTGGATATTTTATGAAGGGAGAAATCATCGAAAAGAGAGCTAACTGGATCATTAATATCCTGGAATATGAAATTGAATTCAAGCCCACAAAGACCGTCAAAGGAAGAGGGCTATGTGAATATTTGGTGCACAACGAAGAAGCAAAAACCGAAATAGAGTTAGTGGAACAAATCCTAATAAATGAATCAGAACCCAAGGGATGTTGGCTAATGGACAGGACAAGATTTATGCACACTGGAAAATATACATTAGGCATCCCTTTGCAGAAGATTAGGTTCTACCGATTACAGAACAATGAGTATGCACTCATTGAAGGGGTTCTCTTCAGGAGACATTTCATTGGCGTCCTGCTACGATGTGTCACTATGGAACAAGCAAGGAAAATTCTTGAAACATTGCACAATAGCCTCGAAGGGGGACACTTCTCTAACCTACCACCATCAAAATCTTGCACACCGACTACTTTTGGCCCATGTTGTTCAATGATTCCTACGAAATAATAAAAACCTGCAAGGAATGCCAATTCTACGCAGGCAGGAGATTTTTTTTTGCCATGCCTCTTAATCTGATAGTATTAGATGAACCATTCATGCAATGAGGACTATAATTCATAGGAATGATTAACCTAACTTCCAACACCAACCAAAAGTGGATTCTCACAACTACAGATTACTTTACAAGATGGACCGAAGCCGTACCTGTAAGGAATGCAACCGAAGTAGAAATTGTGGATTTTCTTGAAGGGCTAGTAACAAAGTTCGACCCACCAAAGACCATCATCTCATACAACACTAAAGCATTCCTAGGCTCTAAGGTTTTTCAGTTCAGACTTACACATGACATATTCCTAAAGACCTCATCAAACTATTACCCGCAAGGAAATGGCTTGGCCGAGTCAACTAATAAGAATTCAATTCGACTCATCAAAAGAATCAGATCCGATCATGAGAAGGAATGGCATAATCATCTCCAGACAATATTATGGGTGGACTGCATAACTCCTAAATAAGCCTTGAAGACTTCACCATATGAGCTTGTATACGAAAAATAAGCATTGCTACCTATCTCTATAGAGATACCTACGCTATAATTACTCAAATATTTAGAGATTGAAGAGAATGGAGCGATGGAGGTTCAGTTGGCCGAATTATTGGAGGTGTAAGAAAAAAGGGAGAAAGCCCTAATAGCCATGAATAATCGCCAGTAGGTGGTTAAGAAATGGTTTGAAAAAAAGACTTCGGACCAAGGTCTAAATTGTGGAGACCTGGTACTAAAGTACAATGAAAGAGCTGCAAAACCTGGACAACATGGAAAATTTTACAAGTTGTGGGAGGGCCCTTTCAAAATAGTTCAGTGCAAACAAAACAATGAATTTGAATTACAAAATATGAGCCACTTGGGATTCCGGTCAACACAATTCACTTAAAATTGTTCAATTAGGCTACAATTTTTTTATGTGAATGTAAATTTGTAAAAAAATGTAATTAGTTTTCCTTTTTCGTGTTTTGTCGGTCGGTTCTTTTATCACATTTTTCACAGTTACATGACGAGCAAGGAGAATTTCATGAGGCCTATTATTACAAAATAGAGAAAAAGCATGCCACTCAGATTTCAAAATTAAAATTAAGATGCGAAGGATTCAACCCATGTCATGAAAACAAAAGAAAGAAGACAAAGAGGTTTAAACATAAACAAGTATATCCGATATATATATATATATATATATACATATATATATATATATGTTGTGATAAAACATTGTCAAAATGGCACTAAGGCCAAGTATTCAAAAGGTATAATCATATACATGGCTTTATTACATATATATATGTGAGCCTTCTTTCAGGCATATATATACAAAAGAAAAAAACATATCAAACTTCATATCTTTGCATTATGGGTATTGTCTCCATCGACTAGAACATTGTCGGGAGTGACAGGAAGATTGTTAGTGGCAACAAGACCTAAAGAGGAAGCAAAATCGACACCCATGATGAGCGGTGGAGGGAACACATGGTTCCTAAAATTGGTATACCAATCCATGTCGTAATACAACACGATGTTGTAGCAATGCAATAGAAAATGGTATGCATGGGTGGCTTTGTCACGATGCTCAGCAAGTGATTGAAGCCGAAAACCACTCCGAAATGGCACCCATGACACCACTGTGTCATCTTCAACATTCTTCCTTAGGTCACTCACAACGTGAAGTCCCAGACCATATACCGCATTACTCATCGCCTCACTAAGACCCCTGAGGTACCTTTTCGGGAAAATATGAATTGCCAAATGAAGAATCATAGCTTTCAAAGCTTGAGCATCAAGCATTGAAGCAACAAAGTGTGAACTAATATTAGTTTTTACTTGGTATTTATCCTCATACTCAATGCAGTCTCTACCTAGGACCCACTTGATGGCTATGATAGCCAGTGAATGTTTATTCTTCATCATACGTTTCAGGCACCTACTTGAGATCTCTCATAGGAAATTCGTTTGACCCTTGTTGCACGCTAACTGAATTGGAGTATTCATTTTGTCAGGCTCTGCTCATAACACTTAAGGTTATCGCTATGAGAATTTAAAACCTATCCAATCGCCTAGGGCTATTCCGTTAAGTATGTTCTCTCTACTGAATGAGGACTCATTTATAGGAATATCCAAGGTAGACAACATACAAAGCATGAGGATAATCGAGTTTTACTTGAAAACCCCACAAAAGGCCAACTCGATATCCCAGCCCTGTTGCATCTATAGGTATGAATGGTTGCATGCAAGCTTAAGGAATGGTAATCAATCAACACAAATATGGTGGCAGTCCTAGGTGATGACTCATACAGATAAAGGCTAGGTGGCACGACACAGGCCGTTTCAAGCTCCAAGGGTGAACTCAAATCTTTCCATAGTACTCATTGCAATTTTAGCTTGATCACACTTTAGGAGATATTAATTGCTAAAGTAGATGAGGAAATGACAATAATTGCATCATCGACTCAATTCCTCATAAAAATTGCATTGAAGGGGTGCTATTACCAATACAATTATGAATCCTTATCTTTTCAAAAGAGGCAAGTAGCTTATCTCACATAAGCTAAGAAGCTAGCAGTACATGCTGAATTAAATGCAAAAGGCAGCCGTTACCTACCGGTTTGAATTCAAGGAATTAAAGAAACTCCAAATTCCACATGCAAAAAGGCAGGACAAAACATAAAAATTTCTCCAAACACACTAAGGGAAAAGAAGCAGAAGTAGAGCTATCAAAGTAACCAAGTATCATGCAATTTGTAGAGGAAGGAGCTAAGCATAGGAAATTTCACAGAATTCACCTCCTTGGTGTGAATTAAACCTAGAACGAAGGGTTGCCTAGTATTGAGGTTTAGAGCCTTGCATTGTGTTTTACATTCTATTCATACTGCTTCAGTGTGCTTTATGGGCAAGGACTTTGCAAAAGAATGGTGACTTCTCAAGTTTCTCAGGTAGAATTATGAGATGGAGAGGCACAAATCTTTTTTAACATCATGCGCACAACACTAGGTGCCTATGTCTTTGAGGACATCTCTTATGCCATGCCTGTAATACCGGAAAAGTCGAGCTGGGTAAATACCTGATTTGTAGAAAAGAAGAATGACCCCATTCTTGCAAGGAATCCCAAATCACTGAGGGAGGCAACCTATGAAAGAATGAAGAAGAATAGCAACCTTGATTCTTTAGCGCAAAAATGCTAGAACAATGGGATTTCTCAATATATGGCCCCTCTAGTGCACCACTACACTGAATTGGTTGATGATGCTATAAAAAATTTCAACCCAAAGACCAACACCATCGAAGGCTGAGAAGTAACTATGAACATATGCAAACAAGTTGTCTGGAATATGCTCTGCATCCCAGAGAAAAGTTTCAAGGTGCAAAAAATGGAACAATTCACTCCAAAAAAGGGGGAAAACTATTGGAGAGGTAGAGACCTCACAACAAATTTCTACAACAGGGAGACTCAGTGTAGAAGAATAAAGATCCCAGTCACGTATAAGATCTTCCATGATGCATCAATGAAGGATGCATTCTCAATGATGAAATTTATTTGTGGACTAGACTCTGACAAGGAGGTCCAGGAGTTTCAACTAGGGTTGGGTTTTCAATTGTGAAAGCAACATTCTCTCTTTTGGTACAATTTCACCTAATTTCTTGTGCAAGAAATGCTCAGCCAGATAGCTAAGTACAAGATTCAATAGAGGTTTAGGTTCCCATCTTTCCTCATGCATATGTTCTTGCATCAGAATCCCAATTTCTTTCAAAAGCGTTTTGAACTCCCCATATTTGATGAAAATCATAATCGGAAGCCAATTTCTGTATGGACCCCCCTTCTCTCTATGACATATGACTATTATGCATTTTCAAACTATTTCTTATATCTGATTTTGCAGGATTTAAGAGGGGATAACATTGTCTTACGGTTGAGCTTCAACCAAACTAAGTTCATGCAGAACTTTGTTCCAAGGTGCGACCGGTTTTTGGGCAAAGGCTTCACATTTGTCTGATTGCGCAGTTTCATTGAAGAACCCTTCCGACTTCCATCATGTCTTATAGAACGAGTACTGGAACTGGAGGTTCTCCGTCGGGTTTCAATAATTGATGACACATTTTGCAGTGGGAGGGCATGTAAGAAGGTATTTTTATATCCTTTGATAAGCTTCAAGACTATTATCATGGCTAAAAGGAAGGGTCACGACATATTGGAGGCAAAGTTGGCTCATCTCGGGCTAGTATGGATCTATGAAAAATGGAACTACAACCCCGACAATGACCTACCTAAAAATTATGTCAAGGTGATGCACTATCCATGACCTTATTGGGAGGAGCGTCAGAATCCAGTTTCAGATGCAGACGAGTGTATCATCGACTTGGCCTACATCCTTGCTGAAGATGGCCGATCGATCTAGTTGAGGTTCTATTACCAGACTCAGAAAGTTAACAAAACCAAAAGGATCAGAACAACCCTACACATTAATCTGATGAATAATTATGATTGGAAGGAGGAAAAGGTCAATACATTTTGGATATACCACCAGGAAATCCGGCAAACTGAGGCTCCCTATAATAGCCTAGAGATGGAAGATAGGTTTGAAAAATTGTGGAACAATGAGCATCTAGATTCTGACGAAAGTGATGAAAATAGTTTCAGTTCAGAAGAGGCTGAGTCATAGTCAGATGAAGGGGCTCATCCAGAAGTAGAAATATAGGACAACTCTGCACCGCAAGGAGGAAAAAAAATTAATCACCCTACTAAGGTTTCCTATAACGTATGGGTTAATATATCAAGTGCAAAGTCTTCACTAACTCACACTTGGATAGCAAGGAGAACCTTGGCAACCTTGCCCAAGCAAGGTGAGACTAGAGTGGTTGATAGCTTACCACCAGCATAGCGGTAGCGAATCGAGGCACTTTCAAGAGAATGTTCATAGGAACCACACATGGAAGAAGAGCCCACAATAGGTCAAGAACCACAGTCTCCCGCATCGCAGGTATCTTTTGACCCCTCTTCTCTAAACTCGCAAATCTCGGTCACCCCATTTGCATGCTTCGACCAATGCATTTCGACCTCCACTTCAACAATCGTAGGAGGTTTTGCACAATTATCTCATTCAACCCCATTTTCCTTAATTCCTGTGCGAAATTTCACTCCATTCGCCTTGGCCCATTCCATATCCCAAAGCATCATGTAATCTTTGCCTACTTGCATCATTGATACATCCCCTATTACAACAGTATCTGAGTTGATCCATTCTTCCTAGCAAATAGAAACTACCATGATTCCACTCTCATCGGGTCCCCCTGGTTCACAGTTTGATTACTAGAGTATTCCCCCTTTCTCACCCCAGATTGTCAAGATTCCAAAGAAGAAGTCACTAGGAACTAATGTCCTCTCGTTTCCTTTCTCTCTTCCCCCCTGTGCACCTTTTGTAGGTGGACTCATCAGATCACTCGTCAAATTCTTGTTGGAAGGTGACAAAACCATGCATGAACAAGAAATCAGAGCCCAAAAAAGAAGAATAAAGGATGCCAAGAAGCCAATAAAGCTAAAATTACACACTATTTTTCATGAGGCTCAACAGTTGCTACATTTCACAACAATGCTACCCACCGTCAGCAAACTGCAAGGAGATATACAACCAGATGAGTACAATATGTATGTTGTAGGGCTTGACCTAAGCATGGCCTAACCACAAGATAAGGTGGAACTCATGGAAGAGACGCAACAGGTAGTGACCATTAACTTTCTTAAGTCTAGTCGCCAACTCAAGAAAAAGGAAGAAGAGATTAAAAACTTGAAGGATAGAGTTGACATCTTGGTCTCTAAGGAAAAGGCTATGGAGGCTGATTTTAAACGCCTATTGCAAAAAAGGGAAGTGGAAGAGGAAAAGCTCCAAGAAGAATTGGCGGGACTTCAGTCTGTTGATCCTAATCTAGTCACTGAGTTGCATCAAAAGAATCATGAATATCAGGACCAGTTGACCAGAATGTAGTAGCAAATGCAGCAGGAAGATGCAGATTTCTAGCACCACCAAACTCAATTGGAGAATAAAATCACAGAGCTCGAGTTTTCACTAGAAGAACAAGTAACGAACAAAGAGCAAGCCGAGACTAACTGGCTCACAAAGTCGTAGGGCCAACTCACCACGACAAACCAAAGAATTTTTGAGCTCACACATGATATAGAACAAAGGGATCGAGAGATCACCTTATTAAAGGGCTCAACCTTACACTCAACCAATCAAATAGACCTCCTACAAATAGCCCAAAAATTACACATTTCATATTGGGAAAGAGTGAAGGCATGCTGCTTAACTCTATAGCTGACACTCCGCTTTGTGGCAAAAACAATAAATCTTAGCAGAGGGGTTCGAGAGGCAATCGAGCAAATTCCTCAGCCCACCATGGAGAGAGTTACCGAGGCCGAGAGATTATTAAACATGTTATATCAGGTCTCAGATGAGATCTTGGCAGAAGCAGGGATTGAAAATCGAGGGGCCACTGCTAAAATAACTAACAGGGTAATCCACTACCACATAGTTGTCCTTTATACAAGTGAATGTATCACCAGGCTAGATTAGGCCATAAATAACATAAGGGCCAATTTCTCGTACCTAACTTAGATGGGATTGCCTTCTCTTTTCCTTGAGGATGGATCGGTGGCCATAGTAGAGTGTATTACAACAAAGGTCAAGGAAAGGCAATGGGATGTGCCTGCCTTATAAAATTTCAGCCAACCCCTTACCACAGAGTATTTTGAGGACATCACTCAGTCGATCGCCCGTCTCCTTTTCCAAATTGAGTCATTGGCCGATATGTCATTGGCGTTGCCTTATAAGGAAGTGATCGAGCTACAAGGAGCGCAAGAGAATTTGCATTACTTATCGCCCCCATTTGAAGATGAATGGCTACTACTGCAGACCACAAGCACTTTCCAATGGATAAGGCTCTAGTCTATAGACCAAAATATTTTGGGTTCCTCATTCTGCAAGTGAAACACCACTGATAAGTTGCCAGAAGTTGTGAACATAGAAATCCCCAAGCTCCCTTCAGGTAAGTTTATTTTGCCTAAGTATTGACCGCGTCCTCTTTTTGAGAAAAGGTAAAGTCGGGCCCTCTTTCGCACAAATCAAGCTAGTACTGCCACTTGTCAGCCGAGCGCTATTCACAGAGTTTTTCTCGTGTTACCTTTCAAAATTTTGCGATGGGTTTTCATGTGTCAACTTTTCCCAAAATCTCGAGCCACTTCACATCATTTCCCTTTCGGATCTCGACCATGTGCAACATAGCACCAGTTCACGCACATTTCAAACCAAACCCCTCCATTCAACATAGTTTGTGAAAGACCTCCACGTGTCTTCACAACACAATTTCTTCATCGCCGAAAGAGAATGATTAGCATTGGACCCCGACTATGTGCCACGTGATTTTCAAAGGCTTTTTTGAAAAGACAAAACAAGTAGGTGACAACTATCACTAGCTGCCATGATCTGTAACTTCCACCATGAGTGAAATGCATGTGTCCATGTTCTAGTCGGTTGGGACCACCACCATCATTCACAGGGGATGCATCCGACCTTTGAACGTCCTCATTCATGGCCCAAATCTTTTTTGTTGCAATGGCCAGGGGAAAATCATTGCCAAGGCATCATCGCTCATGATCAAAGAATACATCCTATTGCTTGCTCATCAAGCTAAGTTCCCATTATAAATAATTCTTCTTAATTCGAAGTGAAGAGAGGTCCCAGAAGTTCCAAGAGTTCCTACTTTTGTTTTCGGCAAGAGAATTAATAGAAGAACCAGGACTTTATTTTCTTTATTAGATTATTGTAAAGAACTTACAGACTATGCCATTATTCGACCTTTCTATTTTCTTTGATATTTGATAGGTTTTACTGTTCCATTGTTGTACTGGATGTATCATTCTCAGGCTTCTATAAATCAATACAAATTGCTGGTCTAGATCATGTTTTGAACTCTTCTACCTAGAAAATGTGTACGAAGTTTATTTTATGTCATTTAAGTGAATCATTCAGGTTTTTATCTTTGTTTTGCCTTTCTGGAACATAACAAACCACCAACAGGCCCTTAAATCTTATCCCTAAAGATAGATTTACCATGCCTAATATCTACATCTTGGTGTATCTCCCTAGTTAGATCATTTTATTTTATATTTTCTTCCTTTTCCCATTCAAAACCCCAGTTATAGAAGAAGCTGACTTCTTTAAAATCCAAAGGTCACTCAGTTTGGTGCAATAGGTCCTCCCCTAAAACTGATTTTCTGATAGAAGTTGTTACCTTGCCAACTTTTGGCATCAACACACACCATATAATTTTGGTTTTCACCCACCGAGCTAGGAGTTAGGACATCACCATGTTGGAATGAATAAAGTAAATATTTTTGTACATATTATTTAATTTAATATCTAGTATGTCCTCATATGGTTGTTCTTTTGAACTTCCAACGAGGAATTAGAATTTGAGAAAAAAATTGGGTCTTCAACATTTATAAAATACAAGCAATTTCATTTTTTTGGAATCTCATTTTTATCATATAAAAATCTACTTAATTTGTGTGAGCTTTTGTGCTCATTCATCAATTCAAGGATGAAACCCCTTGGATGGTGAAATAAGGGGATGAAATCCCTTTGGTTTCTTGATAGAAATCTCACACAAATATTGTAATATATACTTTAAATATTGTTTGGATTCCATCATAATTTTCAATAGTTGTATTTCTAGGTTGGTGTAGAAGGGGGTTGCAACATACAAAATATTATTCTATCCATCATTTTTATTTCTATTTTTTAACTAATTTTTACACATTTGATTAATAAAAATTAACTCCAATTTATTGTGATTTTTTATTTATTTGTGCAAATATTATCTAATTTTGGAATATTTTCCTATGAGAAAATTTGCATAGTTTTTTTTCCTCACCACATTCTCCTAGGCATGTGCAGAAATATGGGGGACAAAAAATTGGTCACAAACACTTTTTGGCCCATCTAGAGAATAACATGAGTGCATTATAATGCACTCACATTATAGTGTGCTCATTTTATCGCTTCTTAGTGACCAAGCCTAGGCTCAATCACTATTGAACCATAATGCAAGTGCATTATAATGCGATCATGTTACAACACAAGTACATTTTAACACACTCATGTTATGCCTATCATAAAAAAGAGAATACATAGCCAACATTATATTTTACAAGGTAATTTAAAAAAAATATTTGGGACCATTTTCCCCCAAAGAGGGATCCAAAAAAAATGCTCCCCCTAAACCCTATAGGAATAAAATTGGGGAGGAAATCCCCCACACACACCCACCCCCATCAAGAACTAAGATCCAAACACAACTTAAACAAAATCTATGAATCAAAAAGATATTCAAGATGCATTACCAATAGGGGGAGCGATAGATAGGAAGATGGAGATGGAGATGGAGATGGAGAGAGAGAGGGAGAGGGGGAGAGAGAGAGGGAGAGATAGATAAGGAGAGGAGAGAGTGATATAGATATGAAAAAGATAAATATATAGGGATGCAAAGAGAGAGGGAGAGAATGCGAGATGGAGAGATATAAAGATAAAAATAGAGATATGAAGTGATATAGAGAGAGACATAGAGATAGGGAGAGATATAGGGTTAGAGAGATATGGAGAGATAAGGAGATTGAGATAAAGAGAGGGAGAGATAGAGATAGGGGAGAGTGATAGAGAGGAATATATATATATATATATATATATATATATATATAGAGGGAGAGGGAGATAAATAGATAGAGAGATAGACAGAGGTATATGGAGAGATAAATATAGAGAGATAAGGAAGTAAGAAAAGAGAGAGGGGGAGATAGAAAGGAAGAGATAGAGAGACATAGAGGGAGAGGGAGATGGAGAGATATAGAGATATATATGGTGAGATAGATTGATAGATAGATAGAGATATAAAGAGATATAGAGAGGGGGAGAGGGAGAGATAGAGAGGGAGAGATAGAGATATATGGAGAGGGAAAGAGGGAGAGATAGAGATATATGGGAAGAGAAAGAGAGAGAGGTAGAGATTGGGAGTGGGAGATGGAGAGGGAAGGAAGGAGGGAGAGAGTTATAAAGATAGAGAGAGGGTAAATAGAGAGATATAGGCAGAGAAAGGTAGAGAGATAGGTGTGATGTGGGAAAAGGGATTTAGGGTCTAAATCACACGTTTTCACTTGCATCACATGAAAAGGACACAGACTTGACTATCTATTTTTCTCTCTATCTATACATGTCCTCACCTTCTTCCTTCAATTCAGATGCATAAGTCTTAAAAGAATCAATCAAAAATTTGAAGTTTTCCATATCGAATAGTGTGTTGTCAACATTTGATTCGGGTATGATCTCTTGGAATGATTTGATTGCTTCTTCTATCATTTCTCCATTCTTCTAATGTGTTTCAATTATTTATTTTCTAGCGGATGCATGAAACATGTCTCCCAATTGAAGCTTGTGGATGGGAGATATCTTCTCCATATCAACATTCCCTTGATGCATTGGCAGTTGCAATAGTTGTGAGGACACAATAGGTTGAAAACTAGGATATTCTCTTGGTAAATTCTTCAAAGAATCTCCAAGGAGACAAAAGATTCACCAGGAGTCTTTGTTGATTCTATAACCTTTCCCTTATCATCTGCAATACCAGAGTTAATTGGTTTGTCTTTTTTTGCAGCTCCAGATGCATCATCATCCTTGTTCGTATCTTCATCTTCCTCCTTATGCTCTTATTTTTTCTCTTCATCATCCTTTTCTTCATTATCATCATTCTTTAAATTCTCTTCCTCTATAGTTTTTTTGGTATTGGCCAGAGGAGTATTTTCTTCTTGAATTAGAGGAGGAGTAAAGGCTTTGCAATGTCTTCTCCGATCATTGCATCCTTATCATCTCCTTTTGGACCATGTCGTCCACTTTCAGAGGAGTGTTATCCTATGCAACTTCCTCATTTATATCTTGCTCATGTTGAGAATCATCTATCTTCACTTCTTCTTCTTCTTCTATATTTTGTTTCGAAGCAGTGGTGTCAACATTTACTCCTTATTCAACCACTGGAAGTAATCCTAGATTCTGTACAGTCTCCTCTACTTTTTCATTTCTTTCCTTTTTAATTCTCTCAAGGTCATCTTTGTCTTTACCCATAAGGGTAGTAACCCTTTGTTTAGTAATCAAATACTTTCTAAACATAGTAGCTAATGTGGCTTCATCATCCTCTAATAATGCAATACTCACTCTCTCCAAAGCCTCTTCCTTTAACCTTTCATGCTCTTTTACAACTTCTCTTTTGTTCAACAAAATGTTCCATAAAATCTTCAGGTACATGATTCTTTATGTTACACATATCAACTTCAAGTACAAAAATATATTTGACTATGGCTTTAATGGTAGTAGCCTTGTCTACCTCATTTGCATCCTTATATAGGGCTGTCTAGTCTCTCCCAACATTTCATTTTTTAGAATGATATTAAACAATGCTTCCAACTTCATGGGGGAATGAGGTCTTACCAGTTTCCTTTTTTCTTTTTCCTTTCCTTTAACCAAAGTCTTATTTTCTTCTACATTCTTTTTCTTCTTCGGAGAAGCTTTCTTGGATTCCTTCTTATTTTCTCTTATATGAATCTTGAATGCTTCTTTCTCTTTCTCTTTCTCTATCTCTTCTTCACTCTTAGTATCAATTATATCAACTCTTCTCCTTTTGGTGCTAGCTTCACCTTATGAAGCATCACTCCTACGAACCAGTGGGGGTACATCTTCTTTGATTCCTCTTCTTCATTAGCAATATTGATGCCAACACCCTTCTCTCTTTTTTAATTTTGTTTAACTCTTCTTTTTTATTAGGGAAATAAGAGGTGCAACACTATCAATCTTCCTCTTCTCCACCCTTGTAGCATGTGGAACTGGAGGGGATTTATCCCTTACTAGAGGATTGGAAGTTGTCTTCCTTTTCTCTCCAGTAGAAGGTAAAGCCCTGAAGGAATTCTAGATAGAGGGAGGTGTGGTAGTTGTTCTACCAGTTCTCCTTGCACTCCTGGATGCTTCTCTAGTACTCATATTTTCTCTAGCTCCTTGTCTTGCATACTGCACTCTTTCCTTAGAAAGACCCATTTCCTAAGCATACACATCCACCATCTTATTCACATTATTTTTTATAATAGGTTATTTTTGTTTCAAGTGTACTTCCATGGAATTTTCTTCATAAGTCCCATATCTTTGTTGTGTGGTATCCTTCAAGCTCTTTAGAATTTTTTTAGTATAATGTATTATCTCTTGTTCACTGACCTCATATCCTAATGCAGAGATCCATATATTCCTTGGTTCAACTACTTCCATCATACATTTATCTATAGATACTAGAAAAGTGATATCATTATGATATTTTAAAACCATACTCCTTGGAATCCTCTCTCTCTCTCATTAATTCTTTTTTGGAATACTGCAAAGAAAGCAGTAAGGGAATCATCCTATGCATTGAAATATCCAAGGATCCTCATATGATTTTCAATTTGATGTGCAACAAGCCTTCCACTTATCCAATTTACCTTTCCATTATGGGAAGATCCTTCAAGAAATAAAAGAGTAAGCACATAACCAAAGTGCCATACTTAAACACATATTTCTTTTCCTTCATCTGCTTCAAATTATCCATTATTTGTTGCCTAAGAAACTCATAGAGGTCATAATCTACACCATTTTCTATCATCTCATTTGCCACATTGACTGCAGTGGTAGATATAGAATTGTCTCTGTTTGTATAATAGACTTTGTAACCAATAACCATTGCAACATCTAATAGTTGGGTTTCTAATAGGATTGATAGCAAGAGCTCTCTTATCATAAGTAGCACTAGTTTTCTCCATAACCACTTCAATTTTGATGGATTTCAACATGGGAACCAGTTTGGTGGAGCATAGACTGGTGTCCTCTCTTATCACTTCCTTTGTTATCTTGTGAGGCATATTAGTAAAAAAAAAATAATCATGAATTTTGATCAAGGCCATTCTGATCCACTTGACATCATAAAATAAATTGGGAAACCATTGCCATACATCTAATTTCTTCTCAACTAGTTTTTTTATATTTTGGCTTTAGGGTGAAATCCTCACTAGTTAACTCATTTTCCCATATATAACTTAACTTATTGGGAGAATGACCTTCCATTTTCCATGAATGTAATCCCTAATATCTTCAGTTGGTAAAACCCCATATGGAATATGCGAGAATGTGCCTAACAAATCATCATCTATGGCTTTTGCAGGGTACCTTTTGAATTTTGGTTGTGGTTTCTCTATAACCTCTATAACCCTTGGTGTGACCATATCAATATAGATTCAAACTGATTTAAAACAAATATTTCTAAAAACTAGGGCACGCAAGATTCACAAAATACCTTTTTACTTCGTTCTCTGAACTACGGTTTCCATGGTCTAAAAATAAAATCGCCTTATGCACTTCAAATTATCTTCTCGTTGCTCTGCTCCTCTTGAATGCTTATGTGAAATGATTTTGACTTAGTGAATTTTCATATAACCTTTCAATCTACCCAAATTTTGCATTAAATTGTCTAACTCATAAAAATGACAACAATTTATTTGTATGCACAGACAACTTCCAAAGCTCCACAAACTTCTGCATCATCATTAAATTTCTTCTGTAATATTCACCAATAGATCAAGCATGTTTATCTACATCACATATTTTCATGCTGTGGCATCAATACCTTTTTTTGGCAGGGGATAAAAGATATCCATTAAATCTCCCCTTAAGACAAAGCTCTTGGTTTAGTTTCTGGAGAGAACATCTACATTGGAAGATGGTACATATTCTCCCTTCTCTTGTGTCTCTTCCTTCTTTCTCCAAATATTTTCCATTTCCTTCTTTACTTCAATCAGATCAACCTTTTTAACTAGTTCATTCTTTTTTACTAGATTATCCTTGCTTGTATTTTTGCTTCTACAAAATTTGGCAATATGTCCAGGTCTACTGCAATTGTGACATGTGATATTCTTCTGAACAATATTCCTTCCATTCACTCTAGATCTGCATTAATTAGATTTGTGTCCAGATCCATATCATGTATAACAATAACAATTAAGGATTGAATCATTCTACCATTGTTATATGCATTCATCATTTGAATTTTGCATTTACTTGCTCTATGACCAAATCTTTTACATGTAAAACATTGACCAGTAAAGGATGGGACATTTTGATTCATTCTGCTTCTACATTCCATTACTTTATGTCCAAATTTATTGCAAGAGTAACAAAAACCATTGAAATATGGATACCTTTGAGCATTCGGTTGTATGACCGAAGGTCTTCTAGCTTCATTTATTTGATTCCAAATCTTTCCATTATTCTTTTTGTCTTCAGTCTTCTTTAGTTCAGATATGTACAGGATCATTATGCAAAAAATAGGCCCTTAAGTGGCAATAAAAATTCAGAAAATCAGAGTTAGGAAACTCGACGTAAATATTTGAATAAGTTATCGATATTATTTCAAAAATATGTAAGAATAGAATCTTTAGAAAATTGAATGTAGTTTCTAAACTACTAGGTTTATTTAAAAGAAAAAATCTATTTGGCACAAAAATTTGAAATTTCAGTGCAGTAGTACTTAAATTTCAGGGAAAAAAAAAGAAGTAGGTGTTTGTCTGACCACCCTAACTATAATAAAATGATAAATATTTTTTAATAAGATTTTAGATATAAGTAGAGGACTCATGTCTCGATGTGATGCATATTTTTTTTTAATTTTTTCTGAGTAAATAATTCATTATGAATTTTTTATTACAACTTTTAAAAAATATTAAAAACTTGTACGTCTAACCACCTTAACCTGGCCAAAACTTCATGAAATTCAATTTTTTTAATTTTAATCTTATAGTGTGAACCCCAATCCTATTCCTGCATAGACATGACAAACAAACACATTAGTTAGTTGATATGCAAGATAAAATAGGGATTCCCCATGAAATCCATTTACAATACTTAAAATAGGAAAATGAAGAATAAAAAATGAAAAGCTAAAGCAATCCTAATTAAGCAAGAAAACTATCGATCCCATGGGGGAATTGGTGCCAATTGATTTGTTGAAATTGGCCCTTTCCCAACTCTTCATTAAACTTGATGATTTGATGGAGATTGATCCACTTTGTTGAAGAAGAACAAGATGAGTTCTTGAGAAAACCTGCAATAACCTAGATAAGAATTTGATGAAATAGATGAAACTAGATATGCTTAAGGATGAAGTTGAGTATAGTAAGTTTATTCAAGTTGTGGATGATAGAATGAGAAGAAGAGTCTCTCATTTATAGATTTTCAAATTGGAAAAGAGAGTGAATTTGAGCAATGTGAGATCATTCAACATCCAATGGCCAAGTGCCACTTGTCAAGATGTGAATGGTTGATGAATGAGCACATTTTGGTCAATGTGCATGATAAATGCTATTGGATTAAAATTTGAAATTTGAATGTGACATGTTGGAGGGAGAAGGAAATGGAGTTAATGTCACTTGGCTCAAGGCCAAGGACATGTAAGAGGCATTGAATGCCTTGTTAGAAGGACCAAATCCACTTGAATTTTGAATTCAAATTTGAGGGAATATTCCCCTTTTATGCCATGTTGAGAGAAAATAGGCAATTAAATAAATCAAAGTAATTGATTTATTGTGCAAGTTGCATTCTCTAGAGGATTTTAGTGATTGAGATCAACTTAATCAAGATTTGATTAATTTAATGAGAGATTAGGCGATTTGACAATCTTGACTCAAATTTATGAGTTGATTTAAATCAAGAATTGAGGAGAAAGATTAATTAAATAAATGTTTTGATTTATTTAACTAAAGGGGATAATATTAGATTAAATCAAATAAGGTTTAATTTATTTTATTTAATGAGAAGACTTTAGGGATTTAAATAAAATGAATTATTTATTTAAAAGGGGATTTTAGGGTTAATTAAATTAAATTGATTAATTTAATCAACAGAGGAGAAAGAATTAAATAAATAATTATTTATCTAATTAAGAGACGAAAAGTGATGATGAGCTGAGAGTGTGATTCAGGAAGAAATGATGTTAGTAATTAGGATCAAGTGCACTAAATTGAATTGTACATTTTCCATGTCTACACTTTCATCTTTGCATATTGGTTTGATGATTTAAACAATTAATTTATTATCCCACTTCTATCATATTGTATTCCCATCCCATTGCAATTGTTGGAGGAGTTGATACCAAAATTTCATATCAAATACCACGTTCTTGAAGCAATTTTTTGTGTTTTTACTATTTTTCTGAAGTTCTTTTGTGTTGTATGGATCCATACAAGCTTGAAATTCTTTTAGATCATTGGTGTAGATAAATATATGTGTTCCCTTTGATTTGAATTTGTTTTGAAGTGCTCAATCACTGTTTTGTGGGAGAAAATAATCAAATACAGGGGTTGCCCTGTTTTGCCTATGTAAGGGTTTGAGGGCTAAATAGAAATGACATCCACCAATCCACCCACTATCTTAGAACTGTAACTCAGTGGATTGGTGTGCAACATGGTATGGTAGAGGTTAATTTCATTTAGGGGTCTGTTAAAGCAAGAAACTTGGCATTGAATTGATGCCCTAGGGCTGACAGGGGCAATTTTCTTGTGAATTTGTAGTTGTTAAGTCAGGGTTTATCAATTTGATGGATATCTTGGTAGAGTCATGGTGACACTATTTGATGGTCCAATATCTACTTTGAAACAAAAATATTCTAACAAATCTAAGAGCTATAATGGAATGGCATTAAAGGAACCTTCATATGAAAGATCTTCTAATGAAGGACCTTTGAATTAAGGTCTTCATTTGAAGGTTCTTCATGCAAAGGTTCCTTTTATAAAGAATTTTGGACATGAAATATTTAAAATAAAAATACCTTCATTTGAAAGTCTTGACATGGCATCATTTTTGAATGAAGGTTATTCATTCAAAGGTCAAGACAACATCACCTTCAAATGAAGGTTCTTCATTCAACTAGTATTTTGTAATTTTGAATGTGTGATAATAATTTTGGGTTAAAAATAAATCCATTTGAGCCTTTTATAAATGAAAGGACATTTGATGCAATCATACGCCTCGTCAAACTTTTAACTTAATAGTAAGGGAATCATGAGTAGTTTGTTGGGCCCATTCAACAATCTCTGATGCAAGGATTGAATTGTCTAGAATGTATCTACTATCAAGAAAGCCAATTTGTTTACCTATATGACTGTATCTCAAGCAATAGGTTTAATTGTGATAGCAATGATATTGATAAATATTTTTTAATCTAGGTGGTGAGAAGCATAATTGACCACCATCCTAGGAAAGATTCTTCATTCTCACTTTTAGGTGTTAAAATATAACAATACCTTGATTGATGAAAGAGCCCAAAGAGCCTTTCTCCATGGTATCCAAGTACACATAGTAGCGGTCTTCTCTTATATGGTTGTACATGATTTAAAGAAATTATCTAGGAATTATTCATTTAACCTAAGGTTTTCTCATAATGCCATCATTGGGAAAGTATGATCAAATTCTTCTATTATGAAGAATTGGTCTATGTGCCTCTAGTGATCACTATAAATGTTTGTAAGGATAAAATGACTAATTGCATCAGGTAGGAGAGAATCAACTTTGAGTTATTCAAAGATTATATTCATCTATTCATAATTTTTAAGGGTTGTGTGTGGAGGAGGTTATCACTACCAAGAAGGGAGGAGACCTTTGCTTGCATATGTTTGTGGTGGAGGTATTAAAGAAGAATTCTATGCCTCTATTTCAATTCATTACATCTAGCTTAGCCTAGCATATACTTGGGCTCCTTTGCCCCTATAAACTTCCATTTTTTTGATTTTACATTATGTAAGTGTAATTCCATGCTATGTTGAAATATAAGAGGTGGAGGAGGCCAAAAGGAAATAACCCCTTTTTAGTTGTACCTTCAATTTTTTTCTTATTGTTTTATGTTTTTAGCAACTTTGTGGACATAAGATCTGAGGTAGGTTGTACAACAAAGAATAACATGTTCCCACCAACAACCAAGATGTGGGTAGATTATGGGAGTTTTTCCAAGACTTGAGGTTGGTCGATAAAAATGTGAAAGACTAAGCTATTTTATTTTTTCTATCTTATCTTATACCATTTTACGAGAATGGGGGTGCCAATGTACGAGAAGATCTTTGGAAACTAGGCATGAAAATTTCAGGTTAAAGAGTATGGGTGTGCCAAACTTACAATACTCGTTGTCCCTTGGTCGTCAATTTTCCCTGAGAGCCCTCAACCTCATCCTCGACGCTGGTATTGACCTTGTTTTCACTCCTCCATACTCTTCCTCGACGCTGGTATTGACCTTGTTTTCACTCCAAACTCTTCCTCAACGCTGGTATTGACCTTGTTTTCACTTCTCCAAACTCTTCCTCAATGCTGATATTGAACTTTCACTTCTCCAATTTGATGAGCTACAACCTGGTTTCGTTAGGTTTTAGAGTATGTTAATTAAATTTAAAATTATGGCACCATTTAGAGTAGTGAATATAAAGCAAGCCAAGCCTATTATAGTCATGGGGGAAATAATAAAACTCCTAGGATACTTTGTGAAACCATTTCCCTTGGTTAAAGGGAGGCCATAAAATATACCTTTTGGATTTTTTCAATCTTCAAATATGAGGATTTGCAAGGTTCTTAGCAAGATGAGTAATGGAAATGTGTACAATAAGAATTTTTGAACACACATGGAATCTCCTTTCCAAAGAAAGGCGCTTCATAATTTGATATGATATTTTTTCTCAGCTCTAGAAATGATATGTTTCCTTAAAGAGGAAGGAGAAACCTAAAAGAAAAAAGAGATGCTTAGGAATCTCAACACTTCCTTATGATCAACCCCCTTCTATCCATAGGAATTGAACCTATTGGGCTTGGCTAAGAAGGATTTCCTATAACATTGAGTTTTATGCCACTATATATGCTACCTTAAAGCTTTCCATAAAATATCTAGGCATTGAATATCCTAAATAATGTCATGTTTGTCCTCCAAGAGAGTGAGAAAGGAGTCATTAGAAAAGTGACCATTGAATAGTTGGGATATAGAGTTAGGAAAAGTAGCACCTTTAATAAGGTTCCATAAAATAATATTAGCCACAAGATATCCAAAGGCTTCCATAAAAAACACATATAAAGTAGGAGCTAAGGGGAAAACATGAAAAATTGAATGAAAAATACCCAAAATCCTCATATTTATGTCCATTCATGGTAATACAAGTATAACCATCATAATTTGTTTTTGAAAAAAGTAAAAAAAATTGAGGAACAAATCCTAGATGACATAACTAGTCCAATTCAACACTAGAGGTAGAAAGAGATTAATGCAATTACCACAAGTTTTAAGTAGAAGTAAACTGCCATTTTCAAGTACTAATGCTAGTATGAAATTGTGACTAGCTAAATGGAAATAAAATTAGAAAATTGTAACCAAAATTTAAGTGGAAATAATTAAAAGTAACCACACTTTTTGCATGGTTGAATCAATTTACAAATTTAGCCAAAGGTGATAGTAAGAAAATTAAAATGCACCTATATGAAATATTTAGTCTAAGAGCCAAATTTGGATGGCAAAGTTAGTAAGAAGTAGTGTTGAAAGTGAATTTTTTTTCATGACATCATGGCTAATAGAGCATACAAAATATATTGGAAAAGTCAAGAGAACTTATATCCGCACATAAAAACACTCAAAATAATAATTATATCATACAATTCATTTGGGAATATATTACAATATGTCTTTTACAAAGCCTTTCAAATATACCTTCCCATTTGAACTACTATCTTACAAGAATATAACTAATTATTTAATAACAAAAATAAAAAATTTAGTAAGGTGAATTTATTAATGTTAATCCTAATATTCCAACACCCTCCCTTAAGTTTTACATTCCACACAACAAAACATGTTGATTGAAACAAACAAATATATATAGGCTAAGCTAATGTCATTTGATTTTTCTTTAAGTTATCCCTCAAGAACATCATTGGCTTGAGTTATAAAAGTCCACATTGTGTGATCCTTTTTCTTACAATAATAACATTCATTTTTACTTTTTAATTATTATTACCTCATGAGTATAATACATTCTCATGTTGAGAATCAAATTTTAAATATTTTCCATTGTTATTTTTTCTTCTCCTAATAGGGCCAAAATCACATCTTCTTATGTTTGAGAAGTTATTGGACTTAGCATAGAAATAACATTGTTGTATTTTCAAACTATTTAACAAAATATCCTTAGCATCTTCATCATCTAATAGAGCCTTGACTTCTACCAATTGTCTAATGAGAGATCTCAAATTTCTTATGTGATTAGACATAGTGATTATATCTCTCATTTTGAATCTAATTAGTTGAAGTTTTAGCAAAAAATTCACATTAACTATTTTTGCTCCAAATATTTTATTGAAATTATCCCAAATTTCCTACGATGGTTTATCTAAATCCATATAATAAAATTTAATGTCAGAAAGGGAAAGACCAATAATATATTTGACTTTATCATCTGTTTTATGTCATTCCAATAACTTATTTGCATTTGTAGGTGGTGTTTTGTTCCCATGCATGATTCTCTATTATTCATTTATTGCATTTTCAGTTTTGTTTTCCAAGTATAAAATTTAAAACAATTTTTTTTGTTTAAAAAATAATCTTTATCTTAAAAATATGAACTAAAAATATTTCAAAAGTTTAATGTCAACCTTATCACTCTAAAACATCCCTTCCAAACCTTGTAACCAGTTTTGAACCACTCTCCAATTAATTTTTCCTCATCACAAACATTGACACCATTTTACTGTTCTAAACAACTTATTGAATCCTCTTATGCATCAAACTTATTTAATTGTTTCAAGAAAAACAAAAAAATAAATTTGAAAATATGACTTTTCAAACTTCACAGTTCCTTCTTATTATTACCAAATGTCATTATTTTAAATGAAAAACACATGAATGTTATAAATTCATTATTTCTATAAGGAAACAAACCATATATCTCTTTTTAATGACCAACTTAAAGCAGATTGCAAATAGAAACTTGGCTGTTGTATGGAACATTAAAAAACTGATAAAAAAGAGTTCAAAAACTACTACAAAGACCTAGGATAGGTTAGAGGCCCATAGTAAAACATTCATCACAAAGAAACTAGCCTTTACAATGATTTTGCACTCGTTGATTCCCTACAAAAAACCTTATCTTGAGTATAATCCATCATAGTCACATATGATCACGTCATTCTTGACCATTTGATATCATGAAAACCTCCAAAATCTAGTATTCAAATAACCCATATCATCGGCAAGACAAGTTCTATCAGGGTGAAATGAAAAGGTCATACCGAGCATATAGGTCTCACCGATGAAGTTCCATCGACAAGAAAATTGTCTTGTCTCACTGATCAAAGCACAAGGAGTTGTATCGGCTAGACCAACACCATCAGAGTAAGATCCCTGAGTCAGCCTGAGTGCATTTGTCTCGCTAATGAAATATCATTTCCGAAACACTCATCTTGTCTTGCCGAAAAAACAAAGAAACATACTATTGCCAAGACAAATGCTATCAGAATGAGTTCAAAATGTCCTCCTGATCCACTATGTCACGTCGATAAGATTACATCGATAGGAGTCTTGGCGACATACTTGAGATTGAAGGAATAATCATCAATGAGACTTATAACATCGACAAAATTACTAAATTTCTTAGCGATACACCATGTCTTGCCGATGAAGACACAAACAAATCAAGATAGTCATCGGGGTGACTCTTGGCAAAATTTATATGAATCAAGTGGATAGATTATGTGATATCAGCGTAATGTCTCCCTGACAAAAAGAATGTTTAATGAACATTAGTCAAGCCTGAATAAAAGGATCACCCAAAGTTTCAATTGTCTTGCCGATAGAACATTTGATGTGATAGTGGGTAAATTCAAAGATCAACTACGCTCATGTTAAAAGATAGGAAATTAATGGCAGTATTACTAACAGATGTGTCTATGATTTCCTGAATTGAGAAAAGTAATTGAAGGAAAATTTTGCAAAGTTAGTAGAAGAAGAACGAACGAAGGGCCAAAGGATCTTGTGGTCAAAGAATTCTAAATAAACTTGTAAGTTCCCTACAATTAAATTTCTGGTTTTGTGATTCATAAAATGGAAAGCACTAGCTCAGGAAAAGAAAAAGGTAGGAAACAAAGTGAGAGTAATAACCCTAGAGGAAAAAGAAAAAAATTGAAGCAAAGAAAGAACCGGGGGTAGCTGAGAGGAAGTTAAACCAGGACTTAATTGATCAATTTCCCGGCTCAAGACCTAAGGCCATGCAATCTAGACAACTTAGGGTAGAAGTGGAAAAGTTAGAGGATAAACGAAAGAATATAAAATACATATGGACCCCAATTAGGGGATACGAGCTGTTTATTTTTCATTACCAATGAAGGAATCGATACGAACTAGTGCACAATCCTTGGAAGTTAAACCTAGGGAAACTAGTTTGCCCCAATGTATTTGTAAATGTAGAATTGGTGAAGATGCTAGCTGCCTATTATAATCAAAAATGTAAAGCTATTTGTGATCCATCAAGAAAACCATTTATACATGTATCTGAAGCTGCCATCTATGAGGTTTTTAACCTAGAGGGAGTGTGTAGTGAAAAAATTGTACTTGAAGAGCTGGAAAAGGAATTCTAGAGGATGGATACTTTGTACAAGGGTTGGAGGTTGCCACTACACATGTCTAAGAAAGATGGTGTTTTAGTTCAACTAAATGACGGTGATGGTCCCTGGTTCCTTGTTGATTTTTTTGAACCCTACATGAGGTACACATATTTTTCAGTGTGTCAAGTGTTGGGAATGGAGGCCCTTGAGCACATGTCAATTGTACCCATGGTAATTGCAGCAGACATCCAATGTCATAATTCAAGGTTTTTTTATTATGCTTCACACATCTTTAAAGTACTTGATTCATGACTGATGGCATTAAAAAGTGGAGCTCCTATCTTGCACTTGGATTCTTATTCAATCCTAATGCATACAATACTCTATTATGGACAAGAATTGTAGATGTGGCTTGAAAAATTGAGGGTTTTACAATTTGATAAGGAACGAAGGTTATTACCAGTACAACTTTGGACTGCCACTTGGGATTGCAGATTTGCTAATTCTTGTTATCTACATTTTGAAGAGTTTTTTGTGAAACCACTGTACATATTTTACAATCATCATTGTGAATACTCATTGTCTGATGAAATAAAAAGGTTTTTAAGGCCTAAGGATTTCAATGGACCTGTCAACCACAATTAGGGAGACTGGTACTATATAGAAGTTGTGACCATGATAAGAGTATATGGATTTGAAGATGGACCCTTAATTCTGCCTAAGACGGTGCCTGATAGTATTGCATATTTGGAGATTTCTAGGCAATTGGACTTTTTAGATGTTATGAATTTGAGTTCTCTCAGAAAGAAGACATTTATGCCTAGTACATTATGCTTCGGTGATTTCACTGTATTAGCAAGGGATGGACATGACATGGTTCTCAACAAATTACTGCAATACAACATGAAGAAAGTTCCACCACAAAAAGGATTTGATTCAGAAGGGTATATTGATTTTTCCAAAATAAAATGAACTTGGGAGGATACAATCACATACCCTATCTGTATGATGACTTGATCAAAAATTTGGAAGCAGAGGAAGCCAAAAAAGTTCTTGATGAGTATAACAGGGGATTGCAAGATACAAAACTATTATCTTCTAATGAAGATGCATTTGGTGATGGTAGGCCTAGCAATACAATTGATAAAATTTCCAGATTGAGAACTCAAGACTACAAGTATGTTCCTAGGGAACCAGATGTTGAAGAGAGTGCAGATACTGACACAAGGCAAATATCATATAAATCATTTGTGGTTGATGATGAATTTATTAAAACCTTTTTGTGCAAATTAAAAGGAAAATCAATAAGGGAATCAGTGGAGAATATTACACCAAGTAATGAGGAACAACTGCTGAATAACTTAAAACCAAGTGTGGAAGAAGAAATGAAGAGCATGAACCCTAAGAAAGGAAGGAAATTATTAGAAGATGAAGGTGTCATGATCTTTCCTGGGTTGGATTTAAAATCTTCTTTGGTTTTTGATAGTTTTATGAAGAATAGTAACGCCACACATAAACTCACTTCTAAGGGGGTAACATAGATTTATATAGGATCTAAGTATAACCCAGATGAGCGATCACTTATGATATGGGCCATGTATCCTCCACACAAGAAATCTGTTGGAATCGATATTCAAAAGGATTTTCGACATCTAATGACATTAAAATTTGGTGAGGTTGATCCAATAGCTATAGCAAAAATTGGCATTAATGTGGCCAAATTAAATAAAGCCCAAATCCAAAAGCTAATCAAGGAAAAATAAATTTATAAGATTAATAACGAGAGACTACTTAGACAAAATGATCAGTTGAAGAACATGATGGGAATCATGATGGGATCCACAAATCAATTGACTCATGGTGAAAGCTCCTAGGCAAGAGACCAGTGGGAAGAATCAAATGCATACTCACAAGGTAAATGTGATGCACTCACTGCAATAATAAGGAAGAGGCAGACCAATTTAATGACTTGGTTGAGTAAGCTCTAGGGAACACATTCACCCAATTTTACTGCACTAGAAGAACATAAGAGGATAGATGGTAGGATTTGAGAGAAGTTCTAGGAAATAAACCAAAGGGATGCTCATGATAACATGGCTATTGATATTGGAAACCATTTTATGAAAAAACATAAAGACTTCCATGATGAATTGCAAGTTGATGAGCAGGGGATGATCAATGTCATAAAAAAGGGAGTACCAATGTTGTTAGAAGATGGAGGGGAACTAAAGGGAAAAGATAGATGGATCAATGAATGTGAGATGATGATGCAAACAATTCTGGAGACAACCACAAGAAACAATTTAACAATGGACGGGGCATGTGAACAAAATCAGAAGATGTTCAAAATGGAGATAGCCATAAGGAATGCATTGGAGGATGCTGATACACACGAGCGACCAAATTACCGAGATTATCTATCAAACATCTATTTATGGCTTAATAGAGCATAATTTCTAGTTTTTTATTGTTGTTAAGTAAAAGGAATTTATGAAAGGATGCACCCCTTCACAATTTTGATATATTTATATCTGTTTCATAATGTAAAACATATGTAGGCGGATAGGAGAAAGATACAGTAGATAGTTTTCAATGAAACTTTCCTTTAAAAGACTCAAATGCATGTATAAATTTTGATGATGTTAATGAAGATTTCTGAACTTGTGGCTCAATCTTGGTATCGGTTGTTTGTGGAATTATACAGTTATCTGGTTGTCTCCATTTTGATGCTTTTCTGTTGTTTAAATTGATATATCAAGCATATATTCAGTTTATCGATACACATTTGCTATATTTGTGTGATGTGATTATTTGGTTCTTTCAAGTAAAGACTAAACCCTTCTAGTCAATCACAGTAACTGAAGAGTTTTAATTGGATCAATAAGAAGAATCACATAACTAGGATTGCCATTCTATCTCAAGTAGATTTTGTCAGTCATTTACTTGCACATTTATACAAGTTATAAATTACATCTATGTGCCAAATAGTTTGAATGATTGCCATCATAGATTACACTTTTCTAGATCTTCATTAGACTCCATACACCCAACAAGGCACTGGTCTCATGCTTTCATCTTTTAGTTTATCCATTTTATTTTTTACATCTGTTAACTGAACATATTATAATATTACACATACACTTTATTAGGATTATATATGTTCACTATAAGATTGCCATTGCGAATAGATTGTTGTAAACAAAATCCAGTTTCAATACCAAATGTAGCAATTGTTTTGTTGCTTTTGTCAAGTTTCATTAGCCAAGCTATTTATTGGGATGAATAAAGTTGTGTTATGACCCTTGGTCTCTTTAAAATAATTAGACAATATTAGGGAGATCAGGAAGGGGAGAAAACTAAACTCCTTCAAAATAGGGGTAGTTGTGGGTTTGTTGGTTTTCTTTGTATACTATATATAGTTCCTCTAGGATAAATAAGTCACTGTAGAAATGAAATATGTTTGATTATCTACCTAATATTGTTTTATTTTTTTGAAATGGAAGAGATCTACAACTCTATAGAAATTTCTATATGCTAATGGTCAAATTATTAGACTATTTAGATCATTTTAATTGACTACTATATAATAGTTTATGTGTTGAAAGAATTGTTTCCATTCTTTGTATTTTTTACATTGGAATACAAATCATATTTAATTTCAAACCAATATACTTCTTTCATAAAGATATTTGTTTGATTTTTCCTTTCTATTTTCATCTTAAAATTTTAAAAAATGTATTCTATAATATAGAACCATTTTCAAATTGGGACAAAAAGGATTTTGAGAGATATATTTAATCAAAAAATTTACAATAATACGTATCATTTAATTTGTATGTTGTAACTTCAGTACTTTTAGTTAAAATAAAAATAACTTAAAGTTATATATACATATAGTTAAATTGGAAAAGTTGTTTGTCCATTTTATTTTTGACATATGTTAATTGAACATATTCTAATATTACACATAAAATTTATTAGTATTCTATATTTTCATTGTAATATTGCCATTGTGAATAGATTTCTGTAAACAAAATCACATCAGTTAAGTCTGCTCAGTTCGCAAAGGTAGACCCACCTAGGTTTGGCAGCACCTGAAGAGAAGAAGGTTCAAATCATTTGGCCTTGTTTGTTACCGTAAAACCTATCAAGATATTGGAAACCTCTTGAGGTATTCTTACCTATTTTTTTGAGAGCTAACAACCTCCAAACCTCCAAATCCACAAAAGGATTCCACTTGTATGGCCAAATTCTTGCCAAACCCAAAAACCCTTATTTTAGACTAAAATCATGAGGGTTTATTGAATCTCCTACTTCCACAACCTCCCAGACCTCAAAACCAACTCAGACACAACCCATTAGGTTTGTACATGGGTAAAAATTCATAAAATCAGATCTCCCATACATATTTTGTTGAAACCTAGGCTTGAACCTCTTATTTCACATGTTTTTCTTCACAAAACTTTTGAGGACAACAACTATACCTTATTTATTTCTCATCCTATGCCCTATTCATGCATCCTAAAATTACAACAGTATCCATGGGGCCTCTTACACAAGCTACAATAATAAAAAAAAGTGTAAGAGCCCCTTTATATCATGTTTGGACTACAAAACCCTCAAAAATAGGGTAACCGAGCTGTATGCAAAGAAATGAAGCTTTCTAATTCAAATCAATGCCTTAAGCCCTCAAATCAGATTAAAATCAAAGATAACACATATATTCATGACATGGAATTCATTTCACATCAAAATATGGCTGTATGTGTCTGTACAGTGCTGCAAAACAGGAAAAATACAGAAATTTTGAAGAAAAACATAGATTTTGGAATGTCAAGAGCTTGCATTTTAAATACTCAACCATCAAGAAGATTTACAATGATCACTTTATGAGGTGTAGATGCTCCTGCACCACTACCCCATCCAAAATTTTCTCACATTACACAAAGCCACAATGTTCATCCAAGATAAGCCAATCAAATCCTACCTTATGTGTCCTAGTAATCAAATTGGAGATGATCCTGAAAATGAAATTGCGAAGGGTGATTGGTCTAAAAAATCTAAACGACTTTGCAAATATTTCACTACTACGATCAATGTGTCATCTTTCATGAAATTTCCCAAAACACTATTCATTATGATCATATGTAAATTTCTAGGAGAGCTACAATAGTTGTAACATCATGAATTAAAATTAAACATTAAAAAGTACATCATGAATTAATTATGTAATG
The DNA here is from genome assembly GCA_007115665.2 of Sequoiadendron giganteum. Lineage (NCBI taxonomy): Eukaryota > Viridiplantae > Streptophyta > Pinopsida > Cupressales > Cupressaceae > Sequoiadendron > Sequoiadendron giganteum. The sequence continues at coordinate 862,656,328 of CM021101.1, forward strand.
GCATAAAAATTAAAAACATCATGAATTAATTATGTAACCACATAAGTCAAATATAATTCTATCAAGAAATTAATATCAAATAGATAATACAATCACATAACTCATACATTTCAATGTCATTGATCTTCTTCTTCATCCAACTCTTTGTCTGTATCATCCGATCCAGATTCAACATTGTAAGGATTGGTCATATCATCATCATCGTCATTGATATCAGTTTCGATAATGTCATCATCCACACGGATATCATCTTCATGAACATTAACTCCTACATCATCATGATCTAGTTCCTCCTCTTCGACATCTTCGTCAGGCACATCATCAACTAACTATTGATCCTGATCATCATCTACATCATCTTCTAGTTGTTCGATATATTCTTCTTCCACCACATTAAACTTTATCGACCTTCCTCTTGGATCATGTCTAACAACATATGACCAACCCGGTTTACTTGGAACCTTTGAGTAAAATACCTACTGGCATTGGCTTGGAAGAACATAGGGCTCATTTCCAGCTCGCTAGAAATACCTTGTATTAACCATGGTAAATCCATTATCATGTTCAATAACAGTTCTCTCAGGATCATTTTCATTCAATCATAACTTGTACCATAGGACGACGAACAAAACTAATTTGAAGGACTTAAAGTCACACTCAAGTATATCATCCAAAATCCCATAGTATTGATTTTCTACGACTTCTGGATGTATGTCGCTTCTAGATGAAACATTAGTCACCTGAAAGACTACAATTATCCTAGAATCATAATTTTTCTTTGTGTCATCCAAATTTTTGATTCAAAATTTACGACCATTGCATTACATAGCCTTGTGGTGTTTCACCTACAATATGTCAAACATGTAAAAATTATTGCAATATCATCAGTTGATAAACATATTTTTTCTTGGCCAAATGTGTGCAAAGAAAAAAAATCTCAACATATATATACATCAATATAATTGAAAATAACTAAATAATATGGGTGATTAATATATTTATGCGTACCTATTTATCTCTTAAACCATATGCTAAATCAATTTCCCTTGGTGTAACATTGGAATCTCCATTACAATGAGCTTCTTTAACCAATGAAACCACACCTTCCCATGTTAATGCGCGACCATATTGTTGACATCATTCAATCCATACTATCATCCAATCAAGATTGTTTGTGATGTAAAAATGTAGTGCATCCCACTCTCGACCAATTATATCAAAATAAAATAAAATTCACAAACGACGTATAATTAGTTAATGACCATGGTATACAACCTTAATTTATAATTGATATATATTGAAGATTAATAATTAAATAAGTACAATATACATAAAAACCAAATGTAAAATGTATTCTAATTAATCTCCATGACCATCCTATAATTACTTGCCACTTTCCTCAATCTACCTTTCTCCATCAGGTACTTCCCTTCGAATTTGTTAATGGAATTGGGATCCCAAATGCGATCTACATGTATCTTTGTTACAAACTTAGGAAGATATTCAGTAATGTACACCATGGTTTGGTATACCATATATCCCTCCACCATAGAACCCTCAAGATGTGCTCTTTGTCTAACCAAAGCCTTCAAAAATTTCAAGTGCCTCTTAACCATCCACATTGACCTTGTGTGTACAGGTCCACACAATTCAATCTCCTCAACTTGGTGTATGAGGTAGTGTTCTTGTGCAATGAAAAATGTCGAAGGTAGACACTTTTACATTTCACACATTAGACGAGAAATTTTTCTCTTCCAATAATTTATATCTTCTTTATGGATTCCTTTAGATGAAAACCATCTACAAGTGATTCAAGGCACAAATATATTAATGAGATTTAACAAAAATATACAATATATTACATAACAAGCAAATCAAATGACAATTATAAGATCTATACAACGAATTGAACAAATATCGCTACTTACCTCATGTATTTTCCAAGATCATATATAACTTGCTTGACATTGTTGTTGAACTTGTCTGGGAGAGATAGAGGTAGAATGTACTACAAAAAATATAAAATGATCTTTTCATTATTTTTCCAAAAGTAGTAAACAAAATACACTAAAAAGTACATGTATTATGGGTAAGTGCACCAAGATGGTTCCCAAAAAGGGGACTTAAGTGGACAATTTTTTTTTGAAATCAGGAAATACTAACCTTGGACGTGAAATTGAGGATACTTATACTCAAAATTTTGAGATAGAACAAAAAGAAGGATTTAAGTGCTCCGAGTCTACTTTCTAAACTACTAATTTATTTTGAAAATGATTGAGATTAAGGGGTTCAAATGAGGGACGTACAAAAATTGGTGTTGTTTTTGTCAGAAAAACATAACATAGCAACTCTTGTACGACCCTCGTACGGTGAATTTTTTTTTAGTATTTTTAAAATCGCAACCGTCAAAAATTAGCTAACAGTATGTAGTTGATGCACGATTTTTTGATAATTTTTTAATGAATATTTGATTTTTTACTAATTTGCGAAGTGGACATATCCTAAAAATAGAATTTTGGCCGTGCTACCCCTATAAATTTTGGAAACTAATTGATTTGTTTTTATTTTTATTTTTTAATTTTGTAGAATGGAGTCTAGTTTCAAAAAATGTAATTTATTTGAAAAATTGATGAACGGTTAATTTGTAACGAAAAAAATACCAAACATTCCTTTTTGGCAAAAAAAAGACATACAGATAAAATAAATTATGGATGAAAGACTTAACATTTTCAGAAAGTGAAAAAAATTACATCGTTGGATAGCTAAGAGATAACCCAACATTACCCATGTGCTCTATTTTTTCGATATTGAACCACATGCAATCTTGATGGTGAGCACGAACTTGATTATGAGAAATATGGTGGATTTTTTAAAAACACGTCTCTGGTTGTTGGGAATGCCCTCCAAGCCTTTGGGTTGGTATTCCAACGCAAATACCATGCTTAAAGTTTGGTAATTCCAAAAGCAAGATATAACGCGCTCGCGTTATATCTCACTTTTGACATGGTTTTTGCTTATGCGGGGAACATGTCTACTAGCACATAACGCGAGCGCGTTATAATGCGCTCGCGATATGTCTTACTTTATGTTAAATGCTAATATATTAATGTATGCTGATATATTTTTATGTACATGTATATATGTATACTTGTATGGATGTAAGATTATATGTACATATGTATTATGCTTGTATGTATGCATTTATGTATGTCTTTAGACGAAGGGAGAATTTAGAGAGAGTCTAGAGAGATGGAGAGGGGGTCGAAGTGAGAGTTTAAGAGAGAGGGAGTGGGAGAGAAGGGGTTGGATTGAGGGGGACTTAGCTAGGTAGGGTGGGAGGGATAGAGGGAGAGAGAGAGAGAGAGAGAATTGAGGGAGAGGGAGAGAGAGAGACAAAGAGAAAGAGAGGGTTATGTAGGTAGGGTGCGAAAGGGAGAGACTTGAGAGTGTGAGAGGGAGAGACTTGAGAGTGTGAGGGGGGTGAGGGGGAGAGACTTGAGAGATAGGTAGTGAGAGGGAGTGTGAGAGAGAGGGAGTGGGAGAGAGAGGGAGTGTGAGTGAGAGACCTGAGAGAGGGAGAGGGTGTGAGAGGGAGTGACCTGATAGAGGTAGAGAAAGAGGGGGGTGGAGTGAGAGGGACTTATCTAGGTAGGGTTGGAGGGATAGATAGAGAGAGGGGAGAGAGACAAAGAGAGAGTTACCTAGGTAGGTTGCCAGAGGGAGAGACCTTAGAGAGAGAGGGGGTGGGAGGAAGAGACATGAGAGAGAGGGAGAGAGAGGTAGTGGGAGAGAGTGGGATGGAGTGGGAGGGACATAAAGAGAGATGGATAGAGGGAGTGAGAGAGGGTGGTAGGGATTGATTGAACGAGAGGTACGCAGAAAGAGGGAGATGGTAGATAGAGACAATTAGAGAGGGTGGGAAGGAGGGAAGGAGGGAGAGGTGAGATGTATAGATAGAGAGAAAGTGATAGGGGTTGAGGGTATAGGGTTGAGGGATTAGGATGGAGGACCTATAGGGTTGATGGTTTCTAGGGTATTAGGGTTTAAGGTTTGAGGGTTGATGGAATAGGTTTGATGGTAGAGGGTATTTGGTTGAGGGTATAGGGTAGAAGGTTTAAGGTTTAAGCGTTTAGGGTTGAAGGGTTTGGGGTTAAGGGTTTAGGGTTAAGGGTTTACTTGGTTGAGGGTAGAGGGTTTAGGGTATAGTTTTGAGGGTATATGGTTGAAGGATTAGGTTTAGGGTCC
>CM021101.1:862662780-862929444 GCA_007115665.2 Sequoiadendron giganteum
GGTTGAGGGTTGAGGGTTGAGAGTTGAGGGATTAAGCGAGTATAGGGTTTAGGGGTTGGGGGTTGAGTGATTAAGAGGGTATAGGGGTTGAGGGATTAGGGTTTAGGGGTTGAGTTATTAAGAGGGTATAGTGGTTGAGGGATTAGGGTTTAAGGGTTGAGGGTTCAAGGATTAAGAGGGTATAGGGATTGAGGGATTAGGGTTTAAGGGTTGAGGGTTGAGGGATTAGGGTTTGAGGAATGAGGGATTAAGAGGGTATAGGGGTTGAGGTATTAGGGTTTAAGGGTTGAGGGTTGAGGGTTGACAGATTATATTTCTCCCACTCACACCATCTCTCCCTCCCTCTCTATCTCCCGCTCTCTCCCACTCTCTCGATCTCCCACTCTCTGCTTCTTCCCTTCTCCCAATCTCTCTTTCTCCCACTCTCCCCCTCTCTCCCTCCCACTCTCTCTTTCTCCCACTCTCCCACTCTATCTTTCTCCCACTCTCACCATCTCTCCCTCCCTCTCTATCTCCCACTCTTTGCTTCTCCCCTTTTCCCACTCTCACCATCTCTCCCTCCCTTTCTATCTGCCACTCTCCGCTTCTTCCATTCTCCAACTCTCACCATCTCTTCCTCCCTCTCTATCTCCCACTCTCCCTCCCACTCTATCTCCCACTCTCCCCCTCTCTCCCTCCCACTCTATCTTTCTCCCACTCTCACCCTCTCTCCCTCCATCTCTATCTCCCACTCTCTCCCACTCTCTCGGTCTGCCACTCTCCGCTTCTCCCCTTCTCCCACTCTCTCTTTCTCCCATCTCCTCTCCCTCTCTCCCTCCCTCTCTCTTTCTCCTCTCCCTTCTCCCTCCTCTCTGTCTCCCACTCTCCCCTCTCTCCCTTCCCACTCTCTCTCCCTCTCCCTCCTCTCATCTCCCACTCTCTCTATCTCCCACTCTCTCTTTCTCCCTCCCTCTCTTTCTCCCACTCCCCCCCTCTCTCCCTCCCACTCTCTCAAAAACTCCTATACTCTCAAAAATACACTAAGAAAACCAAATTTCACATAACGCGCTCACGTTGCGCATTTGTTACTCCACTAAAACAGTAAAAAAATCTATATACCCATGATTTGAAGGCCCACAATCTACATATTCCCCTGGTTCTGTGCGTGCTCCGACAAAAAATAGCTTTTTGATGATTTTGTGAAGTGTGCAAGCATCTTTTTCACATTCCATCACCTTTTCCATGATGTTTTTACCACCTTTGCATGAAATAGGAGAGTTTCCACATTGAAAGACATATAATATCAATTGAAGTTTGAATTCCATTGAAAACTGATATACAATTGAAGTGTGGAAGGGAACACGCTTTTGAACAAGTCAAATTATTGTGGAGTTTGAAGAAAGAAGAAGCTAAGGCTACATAATTGGGTTGAAATCCTCCATTTGAAAGTCTGGCTTTTAAGGTATGTGAAGTCTTTACACATTTTCTTTCATTCTATTATGGCTTGCTTTCATTTTTGTTTGTCATTATAACCTTAGGTTGTCAATCCACATTTTAAATTACCAAATTATATACACTTGCCAATTACCATTTTATAGTTGCCAATTATAGAAATTCATAACCATTCACCAAAATTCATCCTTTAAGACAACTCCAAGCCTCTCCCGTTCTTCTGAAGGGTCCAAACACCTTCCAATACTTCTGCACAAAGCATTTGATTCGTATACTCAAATTAGCATTAAGAGTTCCCAATTCCTTAAGGACCTTCAAAACACCTTGAAAATATTGAAAATAATTGATTACAATCAACTAGGTTCCTCAAAAAATCAACCAATGATTATGTCATTCACAAGTTGTCTTAAATCTTCCATAATGGCACCATTGTTTACAAACACAAACTATAATTCTTAAGGCACAACCAAACCATTATTTGCTTAATAAATCTTTGTTTGAGTTAGTACAAAAAAAATGAAACCTTTCAGAAGTCTTCCCTTACACACAAAATTAGTTCCTTTGTTCACTGTCCACATTACTAGTAGCCAAGCATCTACAAACTATCACATGTATCTCCCAAACCATGCACACACTTCAAACTATGATACTCATTTTTGATGCAGAGTTAGAGGACCTAAAACCATTGAAGATGTCAACTTGCCTTCAATATCCATCTAAGAAGATTAAAAAGGCGTAATGGACCAATCCCAACACTCCTCCAAGATGGACAACAAACAAAAACATTATTTCCCAAATTTCACCCTTGGAATCTAATTATTGAGTAAAACCAGTTTTGGGCGCTTAACTCCAAAACTTTCGAAAACACCAGGAAAATAAAAGAATTATTGTAGCACCAATTTCAGAGTTGCAAGACATACCTTAACACATCACATGACTCCTTTGGGACAACATTAAGAAAACTGACCTTTTTCACTATTTTAGGCCTCCAAGTAGGCCAATTTTACAAAGGAACTACCCTTAGATCTTCACACCAGACTTCCAAACCCAAAAATAGTCTTTAATTAGGTCTCAAAACAAGATAATTTATAGGTCTTAGGACCTTACCCACTCAACTAGGCTTCCAATACAAAAACCCCCATTTTTCAATGCAAAGAGGGAGGGTTTATAGAAACTCCTATACTTGGGCCTTCCCAGACCATTCCAAAGCATCAAACATCTTCAAAATACCCTGCACAAGGTCAAAAGTTCATTACATAGACCACTCATTCAACACTTTTTTAGGAACTAATATTCGTCTCATTAGCATGGTACAGATAAAATTATCTTCCATGTCGAAGAAAAAGACAAAGAGGAAACTAACAGACGAAGAGAACAAAACCTTGAAAGAAACAGAGAGAGTTCGGGTGGCAACATATCGTGAAAAGAAGAAATTGGAAATGATTGATGAAAACAACCCGATTGTAGAGGAACCTCAACCGTAAAAAAGAGAACGAGAATTGGCAGCACAACAAGCACGAATGCGAAAGCATCATCGTAAGACAAGTTTAGATATCGTAGTTGGAGACACACCCTCTATGACAAGTGAATATGAAGGGACACCATTAAGCACAAGCGAATATGGAGAGAAAACATCTAGCACAAGTGAATATGGAAGGACACCATCTACTGCAAGTGAATATGGAGGGACACCATTTACTGCAAGTGAATATTGTTGGACACCATCCAACACATCTCAAGTTGAGAGTACATCATCACTCGAAATTGACGAAGAAGGTATGCCATCATTCCCATGTGAACCTAAAGGTATTTATTCTTCTCCACCCTTGATCAAAGGTATGCAGTCTAGCCCACCTCAATTAAATATTGATGAAATTCCTAATGTTGAGATGTATGTACCTAGGAGAACACCAAAAAGAATTTTGGGTAGAAAGCCAAAGTATTTGATTAATATTGATGATGAGATTTTGTAGCACATGGAAGGTAAGATTTCAACACACACTTGTAGAAGATATGCTGATAAGATTTGGGAACGATTATTTGAAAGGCTAAATGAGACTGCAAGATGTCAACTATTTGTTGAAATGATGCGAGGTGTAAAGTATAGGAACATCATGAAGACTTTTTGGTTGAGAACATCGAATGCATCGAGTGAAGACACTATTGTGAAGAATCTAATGGATGCTTATGAGAGTGTGGGTAAGACCTCATGCTCAAAGGATAGTAATGTCACTTGACGTGTCATTACATCAACTTTGGTAAGTTGTCAAACAAAGAGAGCTCACCTAATTAAAAAGACTAGTGAAAAAATGAGAATTAGTAGAAAAACTTTATCAAGAGCCATTCAAAGGTGGCAAAGAATTGAGGGCAATGATAAAAATGAATTATGGGCATTCTCGGGGAGACTATCACAAAAAGATAAATAAGTTGTCGAAGCCTTGAGAACACTAATTTAAGAGTATTGGAAGAATAACACAAGGCCATCTCCGAATCAAAGGAGTGTGGTAAGAAGGAGAATCGGTAGTCGGAATCGTGAGCCACATCCAAAGCATTTTTTGGATATGACTCAAACCCAATTTTTTTGAAAATTTGAAAATGATTATCCTCAAATTAGTATTTCTCAAAGATTTTTTGAACTGCTTAAACCTTTTTATGTCAAGATAAATCACACACGCACTTCTTGTTGTTGTAGACTAAATATTGAATTTTCTAACCATTACGATGTTTATCATTCTATATGTTTAGATTTGCATACTAACGATGTTTTGTAGGATTGTGGCATAGAAGCCCCACCAAAATCTTCAAGAGAGTTCTTATCAATTTTTTTATGTAAAATAGAGGATGGCCAGATATTCTATAGGACAACATGCTTGGATGGTTCATGCGAGCATTGCGGTGGCTTCTAGCGTATGCCAGTATGTCAACATATGGAAAGCACAAATGAGGTGGGAAAAAAACTAGTAGAGTTCGAGAAGTATAAAACAATGGCATATGCTACAAAAGATGGGTCTCAAGCAAAAAGGTGTGATTTGGTTATTGAGAAGATTCCAGTGCACAAATTTATGACCACATTTCGTGACAGTATATTGTCTGAGTATGCAATGCATACCCATAGAGCCCGATGGTTGGACACACAGTTCAAGTTATGAGAGGACATATTTCTAGTTAGAAGCATAGTATCCGTGGTTGACTTTGCAGAGAACTACACTCTACAACCACAACATGAGGTGCAGTCATAGTACTACAACTCCACACAAGTTTCAATATTTGTGCACATAACATTCATTCATGCATTTGATAGTACAGATGAGCAAAGGAAGGTATTGAGGGAGTACCACTTTTACATTAGTGATGATCACACACATTCTCCAGAGTTCGTGCAAGGTTTCTTCCAGATGTTCTACAATGGTTTGGCTCAGAGGGGCATAGAATACGATCAACATATAATATGGTCTGATAACTGTGTAGAACAGTTCAATAACTTGTGCATGTTCTACTGGTTGTGCAGGATGCATGTCATTACAGGTGTTCAACATATGTGGAAATTTTGTGAGGCTGGACATAGAAAGAGGGAGCATGATGGTGCAGGAGCATGCGTGAAAAGAGCATTAGCATGAGAAGAGTTAAAGTATAAAGACAGTGCAAAGTTGACAGATGCAAAATCAATCGTCGAGTGGTGTAATGGTTTGATGGGTCTAGGTAATGAAGGTAGGTCTTCAATTCGTAGATTTTTTTGGTTGATGGATGATACTAACATTGCACCATATGAAGACTGTTGTACACTAATAGGATCAAGTGAGGTACACTCTTTCCTGAGCTCAAATACAGGTTCATGGAGTATCGATACACGAAATATGGCATGCTTTTGTTCTTCATGTGCAATATAAGACTGGAATGATTGTGAGTCAGGGGAGTGGGTTAACAAATGGTTCACAAGTTATCTTAGCCCACTTCACACATATCGCCCTCCAATGGCATTGGAACTGACATAGATAGAATCATTGATCGAATTTGACCACATATCAGATCTAGTTCAATGAGGTGATATATCTACTTTCTTAGTTGTTGAAATTCCATATCGTTAGATCTTACTTTGTATTGTATTTGTAATGTTGACAAATTTCAAGAGATTTTTTGCACATATCAATGCAGGGCATGTTTATGCAGTTATTGCAGATGAAGACAATGAAGGGGGAAAAGACTATTACTTGTGTCGTTGTGTTGAGACCAAAAGGAAATTGGAGGCCCCAGTTATAGATGGAGAAAACTTCGAATACCCTATAGGCTCAGTTGTGGTTACTGGAACATGGCTTAGAAGGTACCCACATTCGAGTGTTAAACATTGGCTATTTTAGGACTTTGACATGCATCGTAAGATTCTTCATTACTTAAACCTTGTCATGGCATCCAATGTTTGTTTGACCAAATATGGGGTTAGACCTTTGAACAAGACGTTATGGAAGGTCCGTGAGTCTGACCATGAGGCAATACTTGACACAATAAAGAGTAGAGAAAACCTAGATGGTTCGTTGGATTAATTTGTAAGTATATGCACATTGGTTCTTATTAATTTATACTTGTATGCACATTAATTTGTTTGATGCCAATGCTATCATCTTCTTTTACAGTGATTGGTGTCCCTTTGCAAAAAATGCAGATATATGAGCCATCCAAGAGAATGACAACCAAAAAAGCAATGCAACATCCTTATTTTGATGCATGCATGCAACATCTATAAGTGCCTTCCATCTATATTTTATTTCATTTCCATTTTGGATGCTCTTTCTTTTTCTCTTTTACTTTGCGTATTTGTAAGTAAACTACTAAGGGTTGATTGATCTTTCGTTGCAGAAAATGTTGGTTTAAGAGCCATCAAAGAGAATCTCAGCCAAAAAAGCAATGCAACATACTTATTTTTATGATTTTGACAAATATCAATTTTGATTTCAAGCCATTATAAGAGAGCATGTGAAGCTTAGCGAGGGAATCTGAAGTTACTCATTTGAAGTTAACCTCATAATGAGCACCTATGATGTAGACATTTAAAGAGAATTTTGAATGTATGAGTGACATTGTAAAAGATCTGAGAGAACGAAGTGCCAGAGGAATTGTAATAAGATTTAATTACATAATGAGATATACTCAAATATTGTAAGGTTGGAGTTCATGTTTGGTGTAGTAGCACCTTGTTCTGTAATTGCCTTGAGTAGGAAAATTTGCAAACTTTGAATTTTGAAATGTAAACAATGTGAAAAAGGTCATATAAAGGTCATGTAAACAATTTGTACACATTTTTCTGCAAATCGTGTGAACAAGCGAACTGTTCCAACACATCCAAATAGGTATGTTTACGCTAGGCATGGTCCTCTTTTGCATCAAAACACGTAGAATCGCTCCGAGCTATGTTCCATCGGATCGATCCCTTAAGGGTCCAAAGTGCAAAATGGCTGCAAACTTCAACATGCTAGCACTCAGTTACCATGAAACTTAGAAACTTCTCGTCTAATCCTACATAAAGATGTTGGGCCCCTCTAGAAAAACCTCTCTCGGTTTTGGCTATCTTGGAGTGGTTTTCTCGTGGCGGCGGATTTTCACTTGATGGAAAAAGTGTCAAATTCAAGTAGTGCAAAGTTGCAAAGTGGTGCAACTTTCGCTCTGCAACTCGTGTGACCAAACTAACTACTCCAACACGTCCAAATAGGTATGTTTACGTTAGGCATGGTCTTTTTTCACACTGAAACACATGGAATCGCTCCGAGCTACGTTCAACTAGAACGATCCCTCAAGGGTCCAAAGTGCAAAATGGCTGCAAAATTCAGCATGCTATTACTCAGATACCACAACACTTAGAAACTTATCATCTGATCCTAAAGAAAGGCATTGGGCCCCTCTAGAAAAACCTCTCTTGGTTTTGGCTATCTTGGAGTGGTTTTCTTGTGGCGGCGGATTTTCACTTGATGGAAAAAGTGTCAAATTCAAGCAGTGCAAAGTTGCAAAGTGGTGCAAATTTCGCTCTGCAACTCGAATGACCAAACTAACCGCTCCAACGCATCCGAATAGGTATGTTTATGCTAGGTATGGTATTTTTCGCACTGAAACACGTGGAATCGCTCCGAGCTACATTCAACCGGATCAATCCCTTAAGGGTCCAAAGTGCAAAATGGTTGCAAACTTCAACATGCTATTACTCAGATGTTGTGCGCTTAGAAACTTCTTGTTTGATCTTATAGGATTTTATTGAGCTTGTCTACAAAAATCTCTCTCGGTTTTGGCTATCTCAGAGTGATTTTCCAGTGGTGGCGGATTTTCACTCGATGGAAAAAGCATCAAATGCAAGCAGTGCAAAGTTGCAAAGTGGTGCAACTTTCGTTCTGCAACTTGTGTGACCAAGCAAACTATTCCAACACATCCAGATAGGTATTTTTATGCTAGGCATGGTCTTATTTTGCATTGAAACATGTGGAATCGCTCTGAGCTACGTTCTACCAGATTGATCCCTTAAGGGTCCAAAGTGCAAAATGGCTGCAAACTTCAGCATGCTATTACTAAGATACCGTGACACTTAGACTAACCCTACAGAAAGGCGTTGGGCCCCTCTAGAAAAAAATCTCTCGGTTTTGGCTATCTTGGAGTGGTTTTCTCGTGGCGGTAGATTTTCACTTGATGGAAAAAGCATCAAATGCAAGCAGTGCAAAGTTGCAAAGTGGTGCAACTTCCATTCTGTAACTTGTGTGACCAAGCGGATTGTTCCGACACGTTTGAATATGTATTTTTACACTAGGCATGGTCCTCTTTCACATTGAAACATGTGGAATCGCTCTGAGCTATGTTTCACCGGATCGATCCCTTAAGGGTTCAAAGTGCAAAATAGATGCAAAATTCAACATGCTATTACTTGGATATCGTGACACTTAGAAACTTCTCATCTAATCCTACAGAAAGGTGTTGGACGCTTCTAGAAAAACCTCTCTTGGTTTTGGCTATTTTGGAGTGGTTTTCTCATGGCGGTGGATTTTCATTTGATGGAAAAAGTGTCAAATTCAATCTATGCAAAGTTGCAAAGTGGTGCAACTTTCGCTTTGCAACTCGTGTGACCAAGCAGACTATTTAAATACATCTAAATAGGTATGTTTACGCTAGGTATGGTCCTCTTTTGCACCGAAACACATGGAATTGCTCTGAGCAATGTTCCACTGGATTGATCCCTTAAGGGTCCAAAGTGCAAAATGGCTGAAAACTTCAACATGCTAGTACTCGGATACCGTGATGCTCAAAAACTTCTCATCTGATCTGATAGAAAGGAATTGAGCCCCTCTAAAAAAATCTCTCTCAATTTTGGCTATCTTGGAGTGGTTTTCTTGTGGCAGCGGATTTTCACTTGATGGAAAAAGTGTCAAATTCAAGCAATGCAAAGTTGCAAAGTGGTGCAACTTTCGCTTTGCAACTCGTGTGACCAAACTAACTGCTCCAACATGTCTGAATAGGTGTTTTTATGAGAGGCATGGTATTTTTTCGCATAGAAACATGTAGAATCGCTCCAAGCTATGTTCAACCGGATCGATCCCTTATGGGTCCAAAGTGCAAAATGGCTGCAAAATTCAGCATGCTAGTACTAGGATACCGTGACACTTAGATACTTATCGTCTGATCCTATAGAAAGGATTTTGGGCCACTCTAGAAAAACCTCTCTCAGTTTTGGCTATATTGGAGTGGTTTTCTCGTGGTGGCGGATTTTCACTTGATGGAAAAAGTGTCAAATTCAAACAGTGCAAAGTTTCAAAGTGGTGCAATTTTCGCTCTGCAACTCGTGTGACCAAAATAATTGCTCCAATGTGTCCTAATAGGTGTGTTTACGCTAGGAATGGTCTTTTTTGGCACTGAAACACGTGAAATCGCTTTGAGCTACGTTCAACCAGAACGATCCCTTAAGGGTCCAAAGTGCAAAATGGCTGCAAAATTTAGCATGCTATTACTCGGATACCGTGACACTTAGAAACTTCTCATATGATCCTAAAAAAAGGTGTTGGGCCCCTCTTGAAAAAACTCTCTCAGTTTTGGCTATCTTGGAGTGGCTTTCTTGTGACGACGAATTTTCACTTGATGGAAAAAGTGTCAAATTCAAGCAGTACAAAGTTGCAAAGTGGTGCAACTTTCGCTCTGCAACTCGTGTGACCAAAATAATTGCTCCAACGCATCTGAATAGGTATGTTTACGCTAGGCATGGTCTTTTTTCACACTGAAACACGTGGAATCACTCCGATCTATGTTCAACTAGATTGATCCCTTAAGGGTCAAAAGTGCTAAACGACTACAAACTTCAACATGCTATTACTCAGATGTCATGAAGCTTAGAAACTTCTCATCTAATCCTATAGGATTTCATTGAGATTTTCTACAAAAATCTCTCTTGGTTTTGGCTATCTCGGAGTGGTTTTCCAGTGGTGGCGGATTTTCACTTGATGGAAAAAGCATCAAATGCAAGTAGTGCAAAGTTGCAAAGTGGTACAATTTTCACTCTACAACTCATGTGACCAAGCAGACTGTTCCAACACATCCAAATAGGTATGTTTACATTAGGAATGATTCTCTTTGCACTAAAACATGTGGAATCACTCCAAGCCATGTTCCACCAGATCAATCCCTTAGGTTGGAGGAGTCTTAAGTTGTAAATTTGTAAGTTGCTTAAAGCAACAAATTTGAAATGATATTGAATGGCCCACTTAGCACTCATTGCATCTAAGTGATTCTCACAGAGGTGAGGCACTAGGCCTTCTCAGGAGGTCACCCATTCCAGTATACTCTAGCTCAAGCGCTTAACCACAAAGTTTTTTTCCCAAGGTTAAGCCCACTTAGCTTGCAACCCCATTTGCAAAACCTTTAGCAAGTGTTGTGCCTTATGAAACATTCATTATAGAGCCCCTTTAGCTCATCAATTGATAAGTAGGAGGTATTTTCTACAATGTGTTAAATTGTGATATTGCTATCAGGATTCCATTGAGTAGTCATTTGTAGTATTAGATATAGCTCTAGCTTCTATAGTATTGCACATGATTGCAGATAGTTTCAAAGATCTAGATAACATCAATAGTTCACATTACTCAAGAAGGATGAACATCTTAAAGACATTTACAGAAATCAGGACAAGTAACCTTCTTGTGGACTTAGGGTTGCAATATTTGATCTACAACATGTTCCACCATTTCTTCAGTAGGATCAAGAACACACATAATGAAGGTGTGTTTGTAGCCATGAAATATTATGGTTCGAACTATCCAGGAGAGTGATGTTTTATCTCGACCAACCATATCTATACCATGGTTTGTTTGGAAACAAGGATGGGTTCTCTCTTCATCGGCATATACATTATTCCTCGATGTGTTCACACCAGTGTTACAAGACTAGGACTCGCCTTAGACTTGACAAGCCATTTTTTGACTTGGACTCTGGCTCGGAGCCCAGACTCAACAAATAGAAAAACCTAAGAAATTCAAAGATTTGTAAGGATTTAAAACTTGTTTCATGCACCCTTTAATAAATAAACCTTAAAGACACAATAGCATCATCAAATAGAAATTACTATGATCCCATACACAAACATACATCAATCACATAAGTATAAGCACAAATTTTAGCTGAAGGAAATAACACATTTAGATATATAAATATTGTGATATTGCTATCAGGATTCAATCGTGTAGTTTTACAAGTCAAACTCATTGACCCATGATTCATCAGTAGTGGTTCACAAGAACCCATCTCTCATGATAATGAATGGTTCATAAGGAGGAAGATAAATCTTCATACATTTCTTCTATCACAAATGAGATAAGTGCTTGGTTTCATGAAGGTCATGAGACAACCATTAATGGGGAGTGGATACATGAAGAACTGATGGAAAATGATAATGGCTTCAGACCTGCTATAAAGGATTTTTTTTTTCATTTCCATGATGCAAGAGGTTTTTGGTTTCACTACCAAAATGAGCCTACGAAGAATGCATGTGAAACTCCTTTTGACCTTGAGGGTGTACTTAATCCATCTCAAGGATCATGCATTGAGGATGACATAGATCAATGCTAGGGCTAACCAATTAATAATTATACATGTGAATAAGTCAAACATGTACATGTCAATAAGGGAAGTACAAGTACTCAAAAACATGTAAGCCTCAAAAAGTATACACACAAATACATAGTATACACAAATTAAAACAAAGTATATGCACGAATACAAGGTATATGTATGAAAACATGTAAACCACAAAGTATACATGTTAGTTGTAAAGTATACACTTGAATACATGTAATTCATATCTATTGAACCATCCATTTAGAATGCAAATATGGACATGCATCGATAAAAAGATATTTGTATTAACCAAATAGCCATGTAGGCATACATCAATATATGTCGATATAAGTATGAAATATATGTACAAAATAGCCATATAGACTTACGAGAATGCCATCTAGGCATACAATTTCAAATATGTCTAATAAAAAATATGTACAAAACTGCCATGCAGGCATACAACAAAGGACTCTAGAATCAAAAGTCATTGCTCTCCATGGCTTGGAAATAAAATCTTTCCCTTTCCCTTTCACTCAGATGGCGATAGGTTTGTCACTCATTTTTGCTGCGCTCGTGGAGTGCTCCTACTACTCCTCCTAGGGTTTAGTTCATGGTGAAGTTTTAACTGTTACAATAAGAAGTAAAGACATGAATATATAGAAATTACATTATAAAAATTGATATATTTGACAAAATAATCACTTACAACCATCTCACGATCTCTCTCCATGAGGGAAATATCCTCACGCCCATGCTTAGGCATGCTCAAGCCTTGTATAAACCATACAAATAGAAAAAAACTACGTGAATCAATAATGGTTTGATTTTTCACTAACTAACATCTATAACAACAAATGTAAATTAAAATTTACTAATTTGCCTCATACCTCTTCTATCAGAGCCATTGAGGATTATATAGCAGATGTCACACCAATATCCATTGCCCTCGTCACATTCGAAGGTGTATCATCTCGCAACAACTGAAAATAAAACAACAAATTATTCAACTAATTAATGATGTGCATGTATAAACTACACAAATATATTAAGTACTTGATTCATTAGTTAAACTCTTTATTCTATTACTTGCGTGAAGGTTTGAGTAAATCCACTGCCACTGGGAAGTGTTCCATCAAAACCTCCAATATTAGTCTGTTCAACATCCAAAATTGCATATTAAATTACCATTCATAAAACAATGCCATTAATATGCAATAAACTTATAATTAGGTTGGTGGGGGGCCGGTATATACAGTCTCAACACTGTGAACCTGCAATTTTATTAAAATCATAAAACATTTTTAGTTAATCTTGCATTTCAAAATCAAAATATAATAAATTAAATTCAATGAAAACATGCACTAAATTTTACTTGACTATCAATGCCATATGCCTCATGCAAAATGTCAGATGCCCTCTCCATCTCCATAGCTACAGATGGATCCTACGTACCAGTCTCCTGAGGGTCAGTGGGGTCATGTGAATGAGTAGCCTCACAAGATTGACACACATGTGTTCGAAGGCCACCACTCAAAGAATCCCCTAGATGGCGCTATAGAATAGGGCTAGTATGATGGATGAAACTCTAGGTCAAAGTGCTGATTGCCTACAATGTCTCTACACCAACACTTTCCTTCATGACAGAAGGCATAGCAATGTGCTCATGAGGTAGCCTAGCGAGAGCTCGTCTACCTTGCCGTGTAGGATCTGGCTGTGCACTAGGTCTATCCTGAGATGACCCCCCACCTCTCCCCCGAAAATCCCTCAGATCAAAATAATTTGGAATTTTGTTCAATATGAACTCACTGTATAGTTTCCTAAGGAAATATTGCGGGACCTCGCAATTGTTGCACGGTGGGTAATCAAAGACTGTGTACCACCTATCATAAAACTGGTCCTTCATCTGTTGGTGGTGGCACCAATGGATAGGAAACCTCTTCGCATTGAGGGTAAGATTTTGATTTGTGCGTGGGTCGGTGAATAATGAGCACAAATAACCTTGTGTAATTTTTAAATATTTCACATCCTTGTATGATAGTTTATTTGCATAATAGTCCCTAGCCGCCTACCTCCTATCTTCCCATCCAATTATTTGTTTGCTAATTGAATCTACGTTTGTTAACATATCTCTCAATGAATTTGCTAGGGTGATTCTTTCTGTGGTTGAACCATTTGGATCACTCAACCTATTGATCAAATCCTCAGTTTGTTTTTTGTTGTTCTTAATTTCACTCATTAAATTTTGTTGAGTGTCAAGAGGGGGTTGAGTGATTGGTGGAGGAGGTTGATGTTGTGGTTGATTTTGATCTTGAGGATTTGGTTGGTCATCCTATTGAGGATTTTGAGGCTTTGCAAGTTGATTTGCATCTCCTAAAAATTCAAACAAATAGATATGAAATTCAACCTAAAAATAACAAATTCAAAACAAAAATCGTAGAATCCTTACCTCTTACAACTCCTCATTGTCGTGGCACCATCATTGTGAAGAAATAGGGATTCTTGGTGAATAAATTCTCCTCCTAGAACGTGAACATGATATTCTAGGGTTTTTGGCCGTGGGTGCAACAAAAAAACTAGTCGAAATGCAAATGAGAGATTTTCATTTGTTTTTTTTTCTTTTAACAGTTGATAATGCGAGTGCGTTATAACGCGCTCAAGTTATCTATTTGTAGTTGTAGCTGCCGAGACCTTTCCTAGGTTTAACATAAGATATAACGCGAGCATTTTATAATGCGCTCGCGTTATGGTTTTCAACTCTTTTTTTTTTTAGGGTGTCTACGAAATTGCTACCTATTTCCATGCACCCACCCGTATACAAATATATATATAATATACCAGAATAATTACCTTAATGAATTTATGCCAATCATGCATTTTCATCCTTGACCCAAATTCACCTTTCTTTGTTATGTTTGCAGCAAATCCTGTGAGAAATCAATTTGTATGACTTCTTTTATAGAATTTCTTTGCTGCTCCAGTAATAACCAAGGAAGGACACTTATATTAATTTTTTCTCCATCGCTATTTAATTGAATGGAATTTTTCATTGCATGATTGGCTTCTTGAATGTCACTACAAATTTTGACAATTTTTTCTTTGTCATGCCTTCCATCCAATATTTTCCATAATGTTTCTGTCATATTCTTTCCGATATGCATTGTATCGAAAAAATGCACAATTTGTAGCTTCTCATAGTAGAGAAACCTACTAAATTGTCTGGGATAAATTTTCAGTCCCTGTGGAAGCCGACCATTAATGCCTTGACGACCTTCATGAAGCATATAAGTTAAACAAATTAACAACAAAAATGATTGTCAATTACAACATGAGTAAATGCAACACAATATAAAAATATAAATTCAAAACATATCATATATGATAGATAAACAATTTGATCCAATGTATAACCTTGACGATTAATTCTATTATATTCCATCTTCCATAGGCGAGGTGCCATTCTTTGTGGTTTTGATGTAGTCTCTTCTTTCCCATTGAAAAGATGTTTTTCAGTAGTTTGATACTTATGATTTCTGTGGAGGAAGTGCCTATACTCATCAAACACCTGCTTTCCTAAACTTGTTGAATGATGAGATTTCATCTTTGGACCATAAATTGGACATGCAAATTTTCCCTTTGTTTGAAGACCTAGAAATCATATATAATTGGATTAAATATGTCATTTTTATAATTATATATAATGAATAGATTATTTAAAAAACATGTATGATATCTACTTCATAAAATTAAATATTGTTAAAGTCATGCAGTCAAACGTTATAACATACCACAAAAATGTGTTAGCCCTGGGGCATCATGAATTGTTCGTACAATCATTGCATGGAATTGAAATTGTCTTTGTCCTATTGGTCTAGATACGTCATACATAATGACACTATTCCATAACTTTAGTAACTCGTTGATAAGGGGCTCGATATCTACATTCATATCTTTAACTTGGTACTTACCTACTTGAATGAACATAAATATTACATAATTATTATAACCATTTTACTACAATATATATAAATTAATGTACATGACTATTAAATGAAAAAAATATAAGTCATTATGCAACAAATAAGATAAATGAGATGCTACTACGTTAAAGAAAATTGATGTAAATAAATACCTAGAACAATCATTGCCAACATTATGTGCTCCCTCTTTATTGACATCCATGGAGGAATGTTATTGTTGATAAAAAGAACAGGCCACACTGAGTAAATAGATCTCAGCTCTCCAAATGGATTGATACCGTCCGCTGCCAATGAAAGCTTGAGATTACGAGGTTCTTCTTTAAAGTGTGGCTATTTTTCCTCCATGTCCCTAAATGCAAAACCATCCGTAAGTATTTGAAGAATGTCATCTCCACTTCTATTCCGTGAATGGTAATCCATAAATTGTGCTAAGCTTTCACGCCTAAATAATTGTTGCATACGTGGAATAATGAGAGTATAACAAAGAACCTTGCGAGGCACCGTTTTTGTTAGTTGATCCGTTCGATATCTACTGATATGACATTCCATGCATTCTGTTGCAAATTCATGTTGTTTATGATATATAATATGATTGTTGGGACATGCATCTATTGCTTGATAGTCCATTCCAATATCTTTCATAATGCTAGATAAATCTTGGTATGAGTGAGGTAAAATATTTGATGGTGGTAACAAAAATTCACCAATCAATCAATAAAAAAATCAATTTTTTTAATATAAAGAATATTAATGGTACATATTTCATCCTTTATTTACTAGTGATGAACTGACAACAATAAAAATAGATGAAAAAAATGACATATATGACATACCTTAACATCCGTGAGATTGCTATGTTGGGTAAACCATTCATAACATTCAAATTCACTAGGAACAATATAACAAAGAGAAGAGTTGTTTGGGAGCCTTCATAAAGGGGCTCGTATGCCTTCTCAACTACAGGTAAATTAAACATCAAATTCATCTCGATCAACATGATTAGCTGTGCCACTAAATGTGTCATGAATCAATGTATTTGTACCATCATCCTCAACTGTGTTTTTTGGCAAACGATCATCTTCTTCCATAGGATCATTAACTTCATCTTCGATATTCATAGCTCCATGTTCCTCCTCTTGCAAAACCACATTCTCCGGGCTGTGATAATCCATATCATGTGCCCTAGGGTGCTTCACCTTTATAATAATGATAGAAACAAATAAACCATGATCATGATCAAGTGGTTTTTTTTATATATATAAAATGTTAAAACAATATAAACATTTACAAATTCAATCAATATAAACACATATAATGAACAACTTACCAATGGATGATAATCATGCCCCCCTTCAACATGACTATGCTGCCTACAATGTTTCTCAGCTGTTGTGATTAAAAGTCTTCTCATCTTTAAGCTCTTGCAATTATTGCAAGGACAATAACATTTCCCACCACCCTTTATTTTCAATCTAGCCCACAATCTATCAAGTGACTCTTCATTTTGTTCTAGACTAATATTATTTGACATGATTTTTCTTTACCAAGCTTGAATATTTAGACCTTCAAAAAATATCAAACTCACACTCCAATAATTTGTAATCATAGACATGTAACAAAATCTAATAATTCTAATATTTTGCACCAAAAAAATTTGGCATGCAACCACCCCTGCAAAAGAGAAGATAGTCTAAAGTTAATGACCCCAAAAAACACTTTAAAATGTTAATTCCAAAAATTATTAAATTCTGATTTTACTATGATTTCCAACTGTTAGACTCCTAAAATCATAATATTGAACTTCCACAACAAAATCTGGAAATAAAATTCTGAAAATGCACAAGTCTAAAAATTAAATTTGATGAGATGTTGCTTTAAAATATAATTTTCACACCTAGAAGTACAAATCTGACTTCACAAACAAATTCTGGAAATAAAATAGTATGGCATAATAAAGAGTTTCATTTGAAGTGGACCGCCCTATTATATGCCTTGATAAAGTTAAAAGATCTATGAATTTTATCTACAATATACCCTGCATAGTCATCAGTCTTATTCACATCCCTGCTTTGGATATCAATAGGCAACACCATTAGATGGCCTCCTTGAAAGTTCAATCCATTAAGGGAATAATGAAAGGGTCTTCCTTAATGATTACATCCATCTAACAAAAAATAATATATGGTTGAATAAGGATGATATCATTTTGAAAGACTAAAATGATTGCTGAGACCGATCCTAACATATTTATGTTGAATACAATACATACAAACAATCTTGTATAGACCTTCACTTCCAAACTCTTGAGAAAATTGTTTTGTAAGGACAACACTTCATTTGCCTAGTTTTGTAGGTTAAGCTAAATCTTGTTCTTACAAGCAACTTCAAATGTCTCGTACACTTCCATCTACTTATGAAGCAAGCCTCAATCTAAATTGACTTCACCATTACAATAGTGCTTCAAAATATCATAGGACCATCCTCTGATTTTATATGTCAGATCTATTTTAATTTGTATTGAATTTTATTCCATCCATGTAATTCATGTCTTTGGTTACAATGTTTATTGTAGAAGCCATATACAACTTCCTCCCTCCTATTGACATAGAATCAATATGGAATACTATCTTGAATTTTAAGCTAAATATTAAAAATTGGTTAGAGCTTATACTATGCAAAGGAGAATAAGAATAAACCGTAACCTTATCAAAAATTGAAATAGATAAGGGGTCACTCTATTCCACACATATTCAATAGACAATGAACATGATATTTGGGGTTCCTACTCTTACTATTTTTCTGTTTATTTATATAATAATAAGGTTACACTACAATATTTTTGTTCTCGTTTTATCTGCTCTAACTCCTATTTCCTTTGATACATTCAATCATACTAGTATTGTGCTTCCTGTAAGAACATTATATCATGGCTGAATGAAAACAATGTTTAATGCCATGAGGACCAAGTGATATTCATGCATTGGTCTTGAAATGTCATCAAACTAAGACTAGTCATTGTTATATAGTATCAAAGTTTCATTGATACTATTGGTCAGTATGATTTCTCATGTGAATTGATTAAATATTGATAACCTATATATTCATAGGGTCCAATCATTATGTTTGACAATGTATTGGCTAGTTTACTGTCCAATGCTATTTGCAAAATAAAATATAGTAAAATATAAAACGGTGATATTTTCTATCTACTCCATTGTAAATAATAAAGACTGTAGAAATTTCCTTCCAATTTGAGTGTTGTAAGTCTTTATTATTTATAGTGGAGTAGATAGAAAAGATCAATGTTTTATATTTTAATATATTTTATTTTTCATTGTATTTGATCAACAAATATAGTTTGATGATGATTCTTTGACTAGTGCTACAATATTAGTATCTCGGGGTATTATATATGCAAATATAAACTACATTTTTATGATTCTTGATGTTATACCCATGTCCACTATTATCACCATAATTGTTATTATTATGTATATGCAATATAGGGATACTATAGAGGCAAGGAGCAATGAGCAAAGATAAAAGATTTAAGGAAATGGAATTTAAAGAAAGGCATGACACTTTACTATAGATTCCCAAAAGGAGATCACAGTCATGACTATTCAAATAAACAATGATTAGTCCATGTCATAACCATGAAGGGGGCATTGAAATTAATAATAACAGTGACAGGGTAGTATGACGAAGTTTAAAAGATACATAAAGAAAAGTAACTAAGCAATCAAGAGGGATTTTAAAACATCATAAATCTTGTCAAGGGTTCATTTTCTTCATAGCAGTATGGTAAACTAATAAATATTTCCATCTCACAAAGTTTCAAAAGAGGAAAACCTACAAGTGTATTAAGGAGTGCATGGACAATATCTCAAGGAGCTACCACAATTAATTTCTTCAAGTGTTATGCAAGGCCATTGAAATCAAATGAATAAAATCATGCATAACCTAAAAGACAAAGGATAGTCAAGTTGCTAGAGGGCAGGTATCACAAAAGATATGGGATCGCTTTCAACAGAGATGTGATGCACTTTTATGTTTTTTGCTTTATTTTTCCTAATAAGGTCAAATACTTTCTTTTAGTGTCTGAATCTACCACATAGAGATTAAATATGCTTACTCTCAAATAAATTTTAATTATATAAACAATAGTCAGATGCCTCCCTTAACATAAATGACAATCTAAAGTACTAAGGAATTTTATATCCTTTATAAGAGATTTCTTTTAACCAGTTAAAAACTTGAGAGGGTAATATACAGGTTGCAAGGAAAGTTAAAAATTTATCATAAGTAGCTCAATCCAAAAGGACAAAATTAAGCATGGAACGGCATGAGTAGGTTGACCAGCTTCACTAAAAGCACAAGTTATTTTTTATAACATCTTACCTGGATATTACTTGATAAGGTAAGGAGTGCTCTTTTCCACTTAGTTTCATATGGTGGCATATCTACACACAAATCACCAGATTGTCAAATAACTAAATAAATTGTATTACTTAATAAAGCTTTTACAACATGCCATTCATGTCAAAATCAACTCTTCTTACCACAAAAAGTTTGGTTTCCAATTTGACAGGTTTGTCTTTTGATTCCTGTACCAACTTCTGAAGGAATTTGGCAGCTTATACTGCAACATGAGGAGACAATTTCATCTTATAAATTGTTCCAAAGTACAAAACAAATAGAAATCATATAATCCGCATGATAGTTATAGCTTGCTAGATGTTTGACAACATCTAAAAAGTTTAAGTGAACTGAGAAAAATAGAGAGGCCTTGACCTTCATTTTTTCATTTTTTAGTTTGTTGCTCTAAATATCTCACAATATCTACAAATTGGTTGCTTTATTTCTTTCTTGTTCAAATAAAAAATAGATACATTTTTATAGAGTCAAGATGAATTCAAGAATTTCAGGTAACTGATATACCATAACTGCTTTTATAAGACACTGGCATCTAAGGTCTAAAATCTATTTCTGAAACTTGGCAAAGGGAAAAATACATCTTTATGAAGTAGTTTTCAAAAATATCATAGCTAAATGGCTCTAACTATCCACTATCAAACATTCCAAATTCTTTGCTCAACCCTCTAGGCCTGAATCTTGATAGCTATTTCACTATGTAGCTATCCCTATGCCTTTGATATTATCTAGTTATGGCTCCCAAATCTATTGAAAATTGATCATTAGGGTTAAAATTGAAACCTTGTAAATATAATCTTTGTCCAAATCCATCAAGAATTTTCCATCAGTTATAAACAATTCCCTTATAAAGAATTTGTGAAGTCAGGTCTAAAATCTGGAAATTAAATTCTGAAAATGCATAAGACTAAAAATGAAATCTGATGAGATGTTGCTTTAAAATATGTTTTTCAAACCTGGAAGTACAAATCTGACCTCACAAATGAATTCTGGAAAAAGACAATGACTACCCTCAACTTGGCGATATCTTCTTGACTTTTTTCTAATTTTTCCTAAGAAAATCGTCGAGCAAAACATTATCGCAATAAATAGTTGAGCTCATTTTTATTTATGTTGGCCACAATTTAACTTTGCAATTCTGTCAAAATTTCGACGAAGATTCGATGAAAAATAAGGTTCGTCGAAATTCCGACGAACGTCGAGGATAAATTTTTTAAAAAATGAAAATTTCACACAAGTACTCGACGATTCATCTAATTATATAGCTTTCATTAGAAATTTTCGTCAGATTTTGAAATCAAATGAGTTAGTGTTTAATAAATTTTTATTAAAATAATTTTTTGAAAAACAAATTATACGTCAACATTCTTCAGACAATTCTTTTCAATTTGATTTTTTTTTTCAAAAAATGATAAGTTTAGGTCATCATATGCATGACGTATAGGATGATTTTTTAAAACAACAAACATGGCCAGTAAAAAATTAACAAAAAAATATTAAAAAGAGTTTACAAAACATATCATCAACATTCTTCAATGTGTTATAAATCTTTTTCCAAAAGGATTAAAAAAAATCAATTATTTAGGTCAAAATATGGATGATGTACACGTGCATGGTATGGTAAAAAAAGAGTGACTTTTAAATAGTGGTTTTTAGACATGCCTATTGAAAATAAATTTGTATCATTTGGATATTAAAATAAATTATATATTTGGAAACTGGACTCCGAGTACTATATTTTATGATCAATGATTTTTTTTAAAGATTCTATCTCTAAGTGCTTCAAATTTTAAGGTCAAATGTGACAAATTCTAAAAATTAGGAGAACATTTCCACTTTTTGGCCAAAAAGTGGACTCAAATTCTTGCACACACCTAACCTTAGATAGGTCCTAATAATTTTGATTATAACTACAACCTCATTACAAGAATTGAATTAAGGGTTTTGATAAATTTTTAATAATTTAAATTCAATTCAAGACCCACTTGCCAATCATAAAATAAGGTCTAAGCCTAGTTAGTGCAAAAAATTAGATTTGAAGGGGTCCAAAAACTATATAAACTAACAAAAAATTCTTATAACTCATGCAAGAAGAAAATAAAACCTCCTCCATGGACCATGGTCATGAAAAAATGAACATAAAATGTATCTCTCATCTACAAGAATGGAATGTACCTCAAAAATCAAAGTGTAATAATGAAGATGTGACCACCACCTAAGTTGGGATCCTTTAAAGAGAATTACAAGTCATTCATTATCCAACTTCAAGATAGCCAAGAAGTGAAAAACTTAAACAGAAACAAGACAATACCTAGACAATTGAGAACATTGCAAAGGATCAACCTAACCAAAGAGTGAAACATGAACTCCTAAAGAAAAACTCAATCATCAAAGGACCAATTCTAAGGAGTTGACAAAGCTAGAAAGGTGGTTCTCATTTTTCTTAGGAAAAAGGGGAAATGTTGTGTGAGGCACAACACACTCCCTTAAGTTCTTTAGAATGGGAATTAGGCATCTACAAGATACTTACTTGAAGTCAAATTCCATTGATCTCTCTTGGCCTCAAGCTACAAATCCAAGTTTAATTTAACCCACATTGACTAAAAAACCTTCCAAATGATAATTAAGTTATGTCATCTTATCATTTACACAAAATATCAATGAAATCTAGTAAGCCTCGGGGGAAGGAAAATAGATTTTATATTGATACTCCTTTCCATAATTACTCTCCTAAGAAAGGATACTGGTCACTTTTGCCCCATCTTTTAATGGTTCAAAAGCTAAATATAAAATAGTCTTTTTAGTCTCCCAATTTTATCTAAGATAAACATTTTAAATAGTTTGAAAGTATTTGTGGAGCTCAAGGTTTTCCTTTTTTTCTAGAGTTTCTCTTTGCTAGGGCTTTCATACTGACACCTTTTAATACATCTTGGGATATTTAATCCAAGATGTCTATTTTATGAGCATCTGTAAATCCTTATATATCTTTTCTAGTTTTGTATTTGTGAGCAAAATTCTTGGTGATGAATCCATGATCTTTTTTCTAAATTTTTAGGCTTGAAACTTTACTTGGAACAATGTCCTCAATAATGTGTCCAAATGTTTTGGATATAGTTAGATCCTAGCTACGACATGTTTTAGTTTTAAAATTATTTTTGTACTTTGAAAGATATAAATTCCATAATTTTTTCTCATTCTATTATGGAAACTACAAATTTACTATTCACTCCAAATTATTGGTGATTTTCAACGTGCTTATGTAGACTCAAGTCCAAGCTCATAAAGTAGCATTAGATCTAAATATTGCTTGATCATTGGGGGAGTGCCCTTGCATTGCGACTAAGGTCCTTCCTTCTCCTCTATCTTGTGTTAAGTCCTCCACAAAGACATATGCCATGGTTTCTCTAAGTCCTCTTGGCACCACCCACACAACTATTAGAGAGCTTCCACCCCTTTACCATTACCACACGGTTGTATTCTAGCTAGATCCCATTGGTGGGTGGTCATCACCTACATATCACTTTCCTATATCCACTCAATGGCATGGGCGAGCCCCTCTAGATCAAAGAAATTCCCTTGTTTTTCCCTTGCTCCAGTTATGTTGAGGTTTATTTAGAACTACCTTAGGATGATCTCGAGAAGGATAAAATATTGTTGTTACTAATTAGGAATCCATGGATGATGGCAAAGATCTATTCGGTGGTGGTTGTGATAACATTGATGCATAAGATCCCATTTTTGCTCTCAACATTGGAGTTACCCTTGTTGCTTAATTATAATGTTTTAAATTTATTTTTGTTAAATTAGTGACTTGATTGGTTGTTTCCTTGTGGAACGGTGTTCTTGTTCTTTGTGTGGCTATTTATTTTAAGAGATACATGTATATGTTATTTGTCGTCTTTACTAATTTAGCTATAAAATGTAATTCTATGACACCATATTTAAAAAAATATGACTATAAATTTTAACTCATATTAATTTATAATCTTTTTACATGAAAACATATTATACCATTATTACTATCTTAATGATTTATTTCTTATAACTTTTCTTTTTTCAGCAAAAGACAGGATACCTGTAAATATATTAATAGACTATAATAGATAATTACATAGATTGTATCAACTATAAAACTGAAGAGATACAAGAAACTTGACCAACCCAGCTACCTAAAAAACATACTTATTTCTTGTAACTTATTTATGAAATTTGTTGGCTTATTCCAACTAAGTGCCTTGAGCCTCCTTCCACAACTTTGTTGTTATTTGGGAATGGAATATTAAGCAACTAATAAATATCCAAAGTAAACCACATTCATTCTTCTTTAATGAAGCATAAAACTAGGGAAAACAACTGTTGGGCAATTGCACTGATACCTATCTCAGTTGTTTTCTATTGCTCATAGAGAAAGCAGTGTGTCACATAAGATTGAGAGAGATTGCACTTTGCTTCGAAATATATGTATACATACTTCAAAGAACTTCACGAAGGTAATAGCTGGAAACATAGAGAGCTCGCCTGGCCAAACCTGTGTGTGTGCTGGAGACTTGATCTCAACTTGTTACACACAAATATTAACTGCCTTCCCAAAAGTTTAAGTGCAGGGGCAGGTGCTTGGTTGGGAAGTCTGATAAGAGGTCCTATTCTGAAATTTGGTAAGCACCTCAGAAGTCCATTGTGCCAAAAACGTTTGGTTGTGTCCCACCTGTCTATCTTTGTAAAATAAAAAGCAGGGGACCTGTCCAGCCTGAGGATTGGGGCAGTTGGGACCTTGGGAATCCCTGTAAGTCCCCTCATGCTTCATCCCCGTCCAGCTTGCAAACCAGTGATAAACGTACTGCCCCACGCCCGCCCCTTCCAACCAACCCTTGGGAAACATCTCCATCACGCTACTCCCCTTCTCCATGAACATCATGTTTGTTAACTGCGCTCCGTGAGCGGTAGCCAATATGTCAGTCCGGCTCATGGCCTCCACCTGAATTCACATTCAAACTTTTTAATCGCAAGATATGAAAAGAAATCTCAACCCTATCTAGTGCGACAACTTTGGCCATACCTGTTCACAAAAGCTTAGATTAACAGAGCGAAGATGGCGAAACTTGCAGCCGGGGACCTTGTTGCATTCCCCTGCAATCACCGACGCCACCAAAGATTCATTCTTAAATGATCTTGAGCCGATTCGGGAAAGAAGAGTGACGTTTATAGTTCGAATCCCATCAATGATCCACTGGCTTTCAGATATGTTGCAGAAGTTTCGTGCTTTGCAACGGATCATGTCGAACAGTGCGATTCTTTTTGACAACGGCATGTGCCCCAGGCCTCTGCGGTACACCACAGACTTTTCAAAACACAGAGGCGCATCCCCCAACTCTTGTGGTTGCACAGGACGATCCAAAGCAGCATGCAACACACTGGAAATATAGGAGCCCATTGACGTTACCAGCTCTCCATTGTGATAAAGAATAAATCTTTGAGGCGCCTCACACTGGTTCTCTATTCGCCATGACGCAGCGACAATCAAAGAGCTCATACTGTGCCATAGATTTTCATAATCATAGAAGCTATCGGATATCAAGGAAAGCCCTCCAACAAGACTGGAATTTGGTGGCAGATAATTTGGCCATGCGAATGCATACGAGTTGAGAGCGCCGTTGCTCTTGTTTCCGCCCTTAAGGCACAGGATTTTGCCGTTAGAGCCCTCCGAAGGGAAGTAAGATAACTCAGGGCTTCCATTCTCCGACTTTTCCCGCACTGTGCTCATGAACCAGGTCCGATCTTCTTCTTCTATGGATGCCATATTTACGTCCTTTAAAGGAAAAAACTCAACGGACTGTCGCAAACGGTTCCCCAGAACGTCCATTTCTCGCTTCAGAGCTCCAATCTGATCCTCCTCTTTCTTTCTCTCTTCCCTGCACTTAGCCAAGGCCAAATCTGCACCATTACTACCAGTCAGAACGATTTTTTTATTTCCAAGCACAAGTACTTCTTCCAGACAAGCTACATGCGAGGCTGCCACCTCCAATTTATCACTACTATTGGGGAAACATTTGGCAGCGTTCCCAAGCCTTGTGCGAAGGGTATTTAACTCGCTCTCTAAACGATCATTCTCCAACTTTAGAGACGAATTCACATGCAGAAATTCTAAGCTCTTGATTTGGGATTTCTGCAACTCTGCATAGCTCCCGTTGTTTCGGATTTTTATTGAAAGGACATGGGATTTCCATTCGAATTCCAGAAACTGCCCAATAATCATGATGGCTAATATGACAACAACGCCGTTAACTGCAAAGCATTTTGACTTCTTGGCCGCGTGGTCGCGAAGGAGAATCGATCCACTTCTTTTCTGCCTCAATGCAGAGTAGTCAGCCGATTCCATGCTCTCTGTCTTCATACTTGTTATGACATTAATCCTGTCTGTTGCTTTTCCTGCATTCCTGCCTAAAATTGCTCAATTTTATCTCACCAGTCGTAACACGAAAATAAAAGTATTATTGTCATTCATTTTAAAAAGAGTGAATGTGTGGATTCTCGTGTTTGAAATGTTCAACTGCATATCAAACAAACTCATTCACATGAAACGCGGCCGTTGCTACTGAAAAACTGCTTTTATCAAGTGGCCACTTGCGAAGTGTCTTCAAAGTAGGAACTTTAAGATGAAATGTTCAAATGCATACATTAATTTTGTTAATAGAAAGGTGACATAATACAAATATTATTGTGAGGGAGACAAAATTTAAGATTTCATAACTTTTTTTAATTTCAATAAAATAAATGTAGTATAACTTGTATAAGTTAATTAAAGTTAATAATTTTTAATAGGTTGTAAGTTAATTAAATACATATAATTTAAAATAAGTTATAATAAGGAAGTAAGTGTGAAATGAATAAAATTATTAAGTGATATATATATGGTTTTGAAATTTGATTATTTTTAATTTCAAAATGTTACTTCTTAATATATGTGCTATTAAATTAGATTTTGTGTAATACAATGCTTTGCTTGAGTCAAATACATGTCTCTAAATGTCTTCCATGTCTTTAGATTTGTTCTTTACTATGAAAATTTGATTATGCTTGCCTTGTGCTCCTACTCATTATTTATTGAATTCAAATATGTTTTCTTTATTATCCAAGCTATTAGTATTTATGGATATCTTTAAAGGGCTGTCAAAATATTAAGGGACAAGTTCTCTTAGGTCAAACCTCATAAAAAAGGTTGGTTTTATGTTCAAAACTCCAATGATAAAAAAATGGAAAGCTTCAATTGCTCAAATGTTCCTAGGATGGCTATGTAGATTCTAGTTCCTTTTAGTACACCCATTTGGTATATTCTTGTAATTATTTCTCCTTTTGATAAGAGCGGATATTTATATATGATGACATGAAGAAAACAATAAGATGGGTTCTATAAAAACTAGCTCAAAATAAGGTCTCTGCCATAGAGAATCAACTACATTAAACTTGGTTAACTCTCCAAATGAAACCCTTGTACAAAAATTCTCAACCTATGATTTTTCCCATTTTCCCGAGCTTATAAATGGGATATTCATGGAAGCTTGTTAAAATAGTGCCTAGGGTTTCTTTTATACCAAAGAACCTTTCTAAAATCCTAACATTCATTTTCCCTTTCCGCTTTTGTTCTAAAATATTGTTGACCCCTTATTGTTGGTTACTAGTCTTCTAAGTAACAACTTATGTCTTTAACTCCATAAGTTGACCAACCCCATCAACCTAATGTTACTTGTCAGTCCGTTATCTCTAACACTTGGTTGAAATATTTCACGTGGTCGAAATATTTTATGTGGTCAAAATATTTTATGTAAAGTTACTAATGTCCGCATGCCTTTATAAAAATTGTGTTCCCCTCACTTCCTAGGCATGTCCCCCTTTTAAAAATAACCTTTAGCACATGTGTTAGACTTATTTCACTTTAGTTTTGAGAGCTCGACCGCTCTTAGAAATGTGACATCTTTTCATTGCATCACACATTGTCTTCACATCATATTTTTATCTTCATAGCACATAGCTAAATTACATTGGGTGATGGATTATGAACCTTCAAGGATGAAGGACACATGTCAACACCATGTTTCAATGCATCACCTTAACGCATCATAGTTTCAAGAAAAGAGCGCATAAGGAAATTACGCTAAGCTCATTATGTCACAATATGGAAAAGTATCAAGAAAGTGTTGCATCACATAGCCTTAATACATCATATTTTCATATCCTCAATGCAAAGCAAAAATGCGCTAAGGAGAAGGCTGCTAGGATCTTGACATGTGGTGACATCCTATCGCATCGCGGTAGTGCTTCACATCACATTCTTAAGAGGGGAGCACATGAAGAAAATGCAATGGGTATATAAAAATAATATACCGGGATAGGTGTCAACATCTCGCTCTATTGCAAAGGATTTTTAGAGCATATTTTCAAGTTCTAAGCATATAAGGAAATTGTGTTATGCACTAATGTGAAGGGTGATGTAAGGGTGACATCAAGTGAGGCATATGGCATTTTTGATTGCATCACGTTCTCTTAGTATATCACATATTTTTCTCCTCAATGCATAGCCAAAATGCGATCAGTTCAAAAAGCAACCTGAGGACGCGTGTCACTATCTAGATACAGTGCATTGAGTCTTCACATTGCATTTTCATTAAAGCCTTTTCAAATGGAAATTGTGATGTGAAGAAGGTTTGAAATGAAATATTTTAATGATGTTCACAAGGTCAAAGAAGTCTATGGGACTCAAGAACAACACAAGAGCCCCCCATAGAAAGACCCTAGTCAGTTTGTAAACTCTGATTGAGATTAGTCCTTCTGCGGTGTATTTTGATGATGAAATTTGCAGTTTTGTCTAACCTTGACTCTTCAAACAAGGTATTCAAATTATCAACGTACACAGTGTCCCCATAACTGTCCTGGATGTCTTTATACGTTGAGCACTCCATGATGAAGTGCCATTCTGTCTCCACCATACCCTTGTTACAAAATCGACATATTATATTTTCCCACTCCTCTTTAGGAACAACCCACCTGCCCGTTTCACACCTAAGATGATGCGAACTAGTTCGTAATTGAGCTATCAACATTTTTGCTTTCCATTTGATATTCACTCCTATATAGGCCTTTTCTTCATGGTCCCTCATGGGATTGAATTCTTTGATATAATAATCCTTTTTACGCCCTGTTTTTTTCATCCATATAACATATTTGAAATTTTATCTCACATATTTTTTTATTTATTCATTTGTGTTTGGGCACTCATGCATCTCCACATCCCACTTTTTCATCCATTTGATATATTGTTTCATCCAGGTGTTCTTTCTTCTAGTTAACTCTTCCTTCACAATTAGCTTAGGCCAATAATGACTCTCCATATTCTGGATCTTCTTTAGGTAGCTTAATAACCAGATCATTGTCGAGGCCTCCAAGGGGAAAGTACCAGTCTCAACCAATAAAATCTCATAAGGCAATGTAGTCTTGAGCTTGAGGCTGCTTATAATTAGGTGTTTCTATATTCTTTCCACCTGTCTCCATTTCTGATATGACATGCTACTGCCCCAAATCTCACACCCATAGAGAATCACTAGAGTGACAAGAAGACCAAAAAGAGTTCTTTTAGTTTTCCAATCCCATAATTCTGCATTTCTACATCTATTTTGCAAAGAGTATAGCACTTTCCAGCCTCCCTGTATTTTTTTTCTCTACATGTTTCCTAGCTGAGTTTGTTGTGGAAATCAAGGCCAAGGTACTTGTACTCATCCACTATTTCCAACGGCTTGCCTTCGAAGAGGAAATCAATTTGCTATTTTTTTCTTCATAGTGAGAAGATCATTATTTTGGTTTGGCTAGTGTTCACTTGCATCTTGACCTCTTGACAAAATGTTTCAAAAGCCTTCAAATGTTTTCTCAAATCAGACGTAGTTTTAGCAATTAATATGAGATCATTGACATATAAGAGTAATTTTATTACAAATTTGGCCAAATGAATACCTTCCCCACCAACCTTGTCTATCCATTCTTCTAGCTTATTGATGTAAAGCCCAAATAACGTTGGGGAAAGCGGGCAACCTTGTTTGACACCAATGTCGTTGCCAAAGCATTTCGACATACCATCATTGGTTCTAATTTTAGCTCTAACTAGCTCATAGAGCCTATAAACAACCGCCCTAAGCTCACGAGGAACTCCCAAATCCTCCATTCTCTTCCATAACTTACCTCGTGGAATCGTGTCAAAGGATTTTTTAAAATCAACAAAGCAGCAATAAGCTTCATTGCCTTGAGTGTCCCCAAGATTTTAGATCAAGAATCTAAGGGTAACTCCATGATCAATAGTGGAATGTTTGGGACTAAAACCAGCTTGTCCTTCTGCTCTTTTTCCCTCTTTTTTAGCCCAACTGCTAATCCTGCGCTCAATCATGCTTCCAAAAAGTTTTCCCATAAGATGATTAATCATAATAGTGCGATAGTTTGATGGGTTATTTATGTCACCAGTTTTGTGCAATGGGATAACAACACTAGTGGTCCAACCTTTCGGGAAGCCTTCTTGAATAACCCTATTGAAAATGCCCCTAATACAAGGTGCAAGGACCTCAATACCCCACTTTAAATGCTTTGCTTGCAGCCCATCAATATCCCACGCCTTCCCTCCTGCCAACCTTCTTATGCCTTGACTGATATCTTCCACAGTGAAAAGTTTGGTGGCAACATTGATTATTGGAGGCCTATGTTTATCCTACTCATGTTCATAAAGTAGTTTTGCATAGTCTAGCCATTGTGAGCTTGTAATATTATTTTCGATTTGTTTTCTTTTCTATTGTAGCTCCTTCCAAATTTTTTTGGGGTTGTTCTTTCCAAGGGTATTCAACTCCATTCTTCTTGTACTTGTGTACTTTTATTTTTTATTATGTATCACCCTTTCATATTCTTTCTTGTTTTCCATTGTCATTCCTCCCTCACAGAGCTTCCTTTTTGTTAACTTGCACTCTTCATCAAACCACGGGTTTGTTGGGAAAGTATTTGTATTTCCTCTCTTGGGTCTAGTCCTCTTACACTCACCCAAGGCTTTGTGCACTAGAGGAATCAATGTGTTCTTGTTTATTGGGTGCTTCTTTATGAAAGCTGATTTGTTTTCAGATTCTTGAACAAGATTTTTGAGGGCAGCCTTGAAGATTTTTTGATTTTCTTGAGTCATGAGAATTCTACCCTATGGGGGGGCTTTCTTCTTGCTGATAAGGTCTTGTTTCCCTTGCTACTTGATTATGTGAATGTCAAGTTTTACATATATTGGATTATGATCCGATTTCAACTCTATTGGACATTTACCAATCACTAGCTCCATTATCCTAGTTGTATAGTTACGAGATAAAATGACATAATCCACCACACTTTGCCCATTATAGGTCTTGCAAGTGATGTTGCCCAAGCTCGACCATGATCTCATACCATTGCATATTATCAAGTTGAATAAGCTACATATTCCCAAGAATTCTGCTCCATAATGAGTGACATTACATTTATTATCTTGAGAGGTTCATTCCCAAAGTTGATGGTTCTTTTCTTCCAGCCATAACGGATCATCTTTCTCTTTATCCTTTCTTTCCAAGTTAAGAGCTTGGATGTTAGCTGTCCTAGCATTAAAATCACCTATTAATATAACTTCCCCCATTGTGTTAAACACTGAAATGCCTTTTTTTAGAGAGGCAGAGGGGTCTTCACGATCTAGACTCCTTTTCTTATATGATTTGGAGCCTTTTGGTGCGAAGTAGCAAGCAACCAATCTAATTGTAGTATGATTTTCTATTATTTTTAGCCATATGTATTATTTGTTTGGATCTTATTTCTCTAATTTTATATTTTTATCCCATGATTCTTTAAATAGGACTGCAATACCACCATGTCCTTTGCCATTTTTTGTTCTCTCATTCCAAATCGAGGCTTTTTTATATCCTTAAAAATCTAGAATTTTACACCCTTCATGCTCATGGGTCTCAGTAAGAATGATAATGTCTTTTCCTGCTGCTATGGGCCCTAAACCAGGTCCTCTTCTCCATGGATAACCTCTGCAATTCCAACTTACTATAGATAAAAATTCCTGGGGGGGCCCGAGTTCCTATTTTTGGTGTATAATTCTGTCACTAACTTGGGCCTTTCCATTTTGTAGCCAAGCCCATTTATCTTCACTTCTTGCTGTTTTTACCTTTTCCCACTCTTTTCGTCTTTCTTCTTGCTTGTGATAGCCTTTAATCTTGCTTTATAGAAATTTGATGATCCAAATTCAAACTCGAATGATGGCTAGTCGGTGATTGATTTGTTTCATATGTGTGAGCTGTCATGGCACATTTATGACACATCTACTACTTTTAAAGAGCCATAAAATATTGAATTGCTTCATGTTTCATCAAAATTGCAATCACACTCAAGTTATTTAGCAAATGAATCTCTAAAAAGACAAAATTCAAGTAGAGAAAAGCTAGGGTTTCATTCAAATTACGAGTGAGTGTCCTAAATCTATCTATACTTGCAAAATTTCTTTGAAATTTTGAAAGGGAAGAATTGTAAAGGGTTTCTAGGGTAATTAGGGTTATTGTTTTAAATTTTTGAAAGCAATTGTAAAACCCTAGGAGTTTCTACATCATTATATAAAACCCTAGTTCTTCAAAAAACCTAAAAATGAGTGAGACAAGTGGAAAATCTAAGGGCCTCAAAAGATTCATGAAGGAGGACCTTATGAAACAATTTCTTGGTGCACAAAAAGGAGGAAAACATGCTCAGTTTGTCAAGGTTGTTGGAGACATATTGCAATATTTTGATACATAGATTGGTGATGTTGTAAGCCCACAAAATGGATGGACATTGTTTGATTATGCATGCAAGAGAGGTCAGATGCCATGACTGACCTCCAATTTGTGGACTTCTAACCTAGGGAAGTTCGTTGTGTCTAATGTGTTTTTCAATGTAGACTTGGTGAAGGTATTAGCTAGTTGCTATGATCTTGACACCATGATGATTAAAAGCAAGAAGTGAACACTTCTTCTTGAAATTTCAAGAGGGAAGATAATTCAAACATTCAACCTAAACCCCTCAAATAGTGTTTCTATTGATTCTAGTTCATTATGCAAGGAGTATGAAAAAGAAAAACACAATTATAAAGTATTTTGGCTGACAAAACATAGGAGAAGGGATACTGAAAAGAAAAATGTGAGATTTACTCCTAGGGAGGTGGAGCCATTTAGTTGTGATGAGTTTGAAGATTACTTTGTCAACACCTACTATGCCCTGTGCCAGGCTCTTGGCAAATATTATGAGTTGAGAATACCCATCTATATGATGATGTTGGAAACATACATCCAACAAAGGATATAAACAAAAGTTTTGACTTTGTTGCATTTATTGTAGAAGGCATTCATAAGTAGTTGACAACCTTAAAAGACCCCAAGGATGGTGTTTATTTTAGGTGGTATTTGTTGTTGCTACATATGATTGTGTATAGTGGTGATAAATCATGGAAGAATTTTCTAGAATTGAGAACAAATGATGAGAAAGGCGGGAGATTTCCAATTCAAATAAGGACACATATATGGGACCAACATTGTAGCAACTCAAACTTTGTGAATTTTGAGAATGTCCTTGTGACAAATATTTTGGGAAATTTAGGTTGCAAACTAGAAAAGAGAATTTCTATGAATACTATGAAAGTGCTGAGGCCCCAACAATATGTTTTGAACACATCGAAATACTAAGAGGGGGGTGAATCAATATGCTTTAAAATTAAATCCCAATTAACTATTGCTAATGTTGAACTTTAAACCTGTAGATACCAAAAATTGGTCTAGGCCTGTGAGTACATATTCAACATAATTTTCTATTATCCATGGTCATGATTAAATAATGTTTATTATTTAATTACCTTTCTAACACATATTTCCTCTATTAATTAAATACCCCTTTTTAATTAATTCATTAATTCATAAATGACCTTTGTTCAACTTGGTTAATTAAATAAATCATATTTATTTATTTATGTTGCAAACTAATTAATTCTTCTCCCTTTATCTATCAATTAAATAATTTATTATTTAATTACCCTTTTGTCATACTTTTCCAACTATAATTAAATATCTTTATTTAATTATTCATTTAACCTCCCCTTTATCTATAATTAAATATTTATTATTTAATTATTTATATTATCCTTTTCAAATAGTCAAATTAAATAAATTACTTTATTTATTTAATTAAAGTCTCTCACTTTTGAATGTTGAATTAAATTAACATTATATTCATATTTATTTATTTATGTCACATTCTTCTATCAATCAGTTATCTATGCATTCACTCACCTTCAGACTCGAGATCTATTTTTAGTTCTCTAGTTATCTCTGAATTCAACACCAGTTTATCTCTACAAGAAGACTCTCCATCATAACTAGTCAGTTAACTAGTTCCAACTCATATGCATGATTTGTTTTATTAAATTAAATATCTTTATTTAATTAATTAACTCATGTTTGCATTCAAATGCATTAGTCTTCGAGTTCTAACTTTGTCTTTTGCATACAAAGTCTATTTCTTCTATTTTTGGAGATTAAGATCCCGAACTCGTGTTCTAACTTAGTCTCTATCTTCAGTCTTTCCTGAACTTGTGTTCTAACTCATGTTCTATCTAAGACAAAACTCACATCGCATGGCATTCATCAATCTCATCCATCAATATCTCTTTCAATCTGAGCCAATCGTTCGAAAACCCAAAATCTATAAAATGGCCTGTCATAATCATTATTCCTCCTCCCCAAATCATACACTTTTGAGAAGAGAGACTAATCTTCGATGTTTTTCTTAAACACTCGAAAAATCTATACTTGCATTCAAACACATAAATCTGAGGGCAAGAATACTGAAAAAGATAAAATGGAGAAAAATCAAGATAATTCGAAGGGGTGAACACATATTCGGTGAGAGCTTTCCATTAATTTGTTTAAGTTTGTTTAGTTTATTTCCTCATTCTTTGTTGTTAGATTTTAGATTAATATTGGTTAGATGAAGATTAACATTGTTTATTCTAGTTTGCAGATACCTCTAATCCATATTTTAATTCTATGTTACAAAACCAATTAAGAATTCACCTACTTAATCAAAACATGAAAGACGATAAACATCCACATAAGAAAATAGATGACACCAAATTTACATGGAAAACCCCACAGGGAAAAAACCACAATGATAAATGCTGCTAGGAGCTATTGTCCCAATCTAGCCTCAAAAGTAAATAATAGTTTAGAATTTGATTTTGGGCTACAACCCAAGGAAGCAACTACTCCATAACTTTGTTTTAGGGGCTAGAACCCAAGGAAGCTACTAATCCCTAATTGAAAGAGAGAGTAATTGAAATATGACTGATATTATGGCTTCAACCACCGA
Organism: Sequoiadendron giganteum; assembly: GCA_007115665.2. Classification (NCBI taxonomy): domain Eukaryota; kingdom Viridiplantae; phylum Streptophyta; class Pinopsida; order Cupressales; family Cupressaceae; genus Sequoiadendron; species Sequoiadendron giganteum. Next base: position 862,698,120 of record CM021101.1, read on the forward strand.
TAGTCATCAATTTCACTCATTAGGTCTGTAGCTAATCTTGTCATGCTTTTCTCATGCAATCATACATATTTTCACACTTCCATGATCATCTTCACTTCTTTGATCTTCTATATATATATATATATCATCTGCACGCTTACAAAAAACAAATTCAATCAACCACAAATAAGAATATCAAACTTGTAACACTTGTCAACCTACATCTCCATCAGTGGTATACAAAAATGATAAGACATTATTTATAATTCTTCCAGATGGGTCGACATGACTCATACAACATCTACAAACACTTCTTAGGCTCCACAAAAACATAAACTTGTGGAAAACATCACCAACATACTCAAGTCAGCCTCAACAAAAGCATATATTCACAAATTGACTTGAAACAACTGTGTGGTACTAGAAATAAGAAATATTTGCATGCGCTTCAAACTTGAGATAATCCGAGACATGTAGAAGGTCCACACAAACTCATACAACTGATTTGTACAATCTTTTGCTGGCACAAATTATCAAACATGTATGTTCTATAGAATAATAGGCATCTGAAACCAATTGTAACACTTTGTTACTTGAAAATGAACTTGCAGACCACCACACCACTTGAATCTTCACTGCGACACTCTCTAGACATCACTAAATATGCACTTAGAGCCACATGGACAAATCTTCACTTTCAGAGGAATGCAGAGAATTCCAAAGAGCCTTCATCAACACTTTACTTTGCCAAAGCACAGACCAAAAATTTGTCACTTCTATCTTTCACTACAAAAGGTGTAATGACTTGAAACATTGGATATAACACCTTCACATCTCAATAAAATTATATTTTGGACCACAAGACTAAATCTTGCTCTGCGGAAGGATGCATAGACCAAAAAACCTTCATCACATTAACTATCTTTGCACATGTTCTTGAAGGTATTATATCCGAGGTTTCAAGTCATTACACCTTCTGATATCTCTACACATTAACTATCTCTAGAGCATATATTCAATCTTCATCACACTTTTGATATCAATGATAACCAATCTTCTGAAGATGTAACAATCTCCACTTTTTTCGTTGATGGCAAAACCAAAAAGTTGTGCACAACTACTCCCCCTTAGGTACACATATCTCTCTCTCCCCCTTTGACATCAAGGGAAAAGGGATTTTTTTTTTTGTCTATACAAGTAAAACTCTACAAGATCCCCCTTAGTCTATACAACTTTTACTCCCTCTGGGATGAAGCCTAGATACTTCATCAACAAAAAATATCCTTGTATCTACTCCACATATATATACACAATAACAAAAATAAAGATATCTTACATGAAAAATAAATCACAAATCATTTTGATGGCAGGACACCCTTATAGATGGAATTAAGTTGAACCAGAATTCTATCCCATTGTTTCTTTGTAACGTTAAGGTATGGACTTGACAAATTAGCTACACATATATATCTTCTGCATCTTCCAAATAAGATGGTGCCTTACTTATAAAGCACATTAGCTTCTGTTAGGAGTCTAGTAAGTGAAGCCAACCTTAGGTTTACTACTTCTCTCAACTATTTTACTTGACCTTTGAATTTGTCCCTTTGATCTTGCAATTATTGTATTTAGGAGTGCAATCTCTCTACTTGTGCCCTGGTGAAACCATCACCATCTTGTACTAGATTGTTTGTTGCAGTCACATTAGTGATCTGCATTTCAATGGCACTAATATGATCCTTATTTCTCTTGGTTATATTTAGCCACTTCAGACAAAAAACATATAAAACCTTGGCTTCCTCCAAGATTTTCTAAATGTCTTGGATACTAGATTGCAACTTGGCCAGTACACTCTCACACTTCCTAGAGGCATAATTCAACCTCTTTTCATTCAAATTTTGTTCTACCTTCTTCTTCAGATGAGAAGAATAAGTCTCAAAGGACTCCATTAATTGTTTTATCTGCTGTGCAAGGGGAAATGACGATTTTCTTTTTACTTTTGACAACTTTTCTTCCAACAACTTCATTACTTCTTCCAAGACTCCAACAAACTCCACTTGATGTTGTAGTAGTTCTTGTCTTCTAGTGGAGTGGAGTACATCTCCAATTTTCATCTTGTGCAAGGGAGATATTCCAGACAAGTTCACTTTTCCATCAAAATTAGGAACATGTAGTAATTACGAAGTCACTACTAGTTGTATTTGCATTTCCTGAGCCAAAAACTCTTTTATTGAGTCTACTGAAGAGGAATATGTCTTCTCTGAACTCTCTCCTTCATCATCCTTCTCCTTCTTCTTCCCCTTATATCTATCCTTCTCCTTCTCCTTTTATTTTTCTTTCTCTTTTTCAATCTCCATATCCTTTTCCTTCTCCATCTCCATACCAAAGACACCTTGCTTCATTTGCTAACTATAGACACCTTCTTGTTGTCCAAAGATAACTTGATCATTTTCATCATCTGGAGGGGGCATATTATCCGTTTCTTGTTCATCCAAAGGCACTTGTACATTCATTTCAACATCAACATCATGTTGTGCAATCACATCGACTTCACTTTTCAATTCGTCAATAATTTTCTTTGTAGCATCTTTAATTTTTGAATCTTCCTTTTGATATCCTCATCCATGCTCATCATAAGATGTATTCTTCTCTTAGTGTGGAGCTCCTTAGCATGTCTCTAGACTATCTTTTATTTTTCTTCCTGGGAGATAGAGATCCTAGTCTTGTCAATTTCTTGTTATTTGATCTCCTCATCAACTTTGATGGCATCTTCTCTTCTTTGTCTCAAATCCTCAGCTAGGCTATCTAGAGCTTTATCAACAATATCACTGAAAGATATATTTTTCTTGAGCATGTATTCAATGACAACCTTTTCAATTGTCTTCTTATCTTCTAGAGGAACATCTAGATGCATCTCTATTGTTTCATTCAACAAACCATACCTAACAATTCCATTCAAGATAACACAAAAAAGAGAGGATCATATGTTACCAAAGGAGTTTTCTTAGTTTCCTCCTTAGCTATCTTCTTTCCTTTCTTTTTTTGTAAGGAGATTTCTTCATCTCTAGCTTCTTCCTCCTCTTCAACCTCTTCCTCATCAATCTTCTTCCTTTTAGCCTTCCGCCCAGGTCTTGTTTGCACAACTCTAGTAGCTTTCTTTTGCGGTGGAGTTATAGATGTAGCTTTTCTTCTTCCACTAGTTGATTGTGTTGATCCGGAGGGCTAGAGAGCAGATGCAACAATAGAAAAGGATCTACTAGATCTCCTTGGAAATTTTTCTACAACACATGTTCTTCATGATCAGAGGGGATATTCATTGGAGTTTCAACAGAGGATGGTGGCATCATTTTAGAGTACCGTGAAATGTCCCACTTCTTGAACAACTTATCCACTTTTTTCTCACTAGTTTCTTCTAACTGCTTCTGGATCATCTTATCCATGATTTCTCTATGTGTACCAAATATTTCTACCTTAAGATCCTTTGATTTTTACAGCGGAACATCTATATAGCCTTGAACATATTCAGGTTCAACCTCATAAGGATTTTCAGGAATCCATGAGGTCTTGGGTTCTATAGACTCCAAGTAGCAATGAATGTCACCTCATTTTCATACTTCCAGACTAAGTGAATGTGTCGTTTCTCTTGTGTCCACCCTTAAGGCACATGATTTTTCCATTAGAGCCCTTCAAAGGGAAGTAAGATAACTCTGGGCTTCCATTTTTTGCTTTTTCTTGCACTATGCTCATGAACAAGGTCCGATCTTCTTCTATGGATGCCCTATTTACGTCCTTTAATGGTAAAAACTCAACAGATCATTGCAGATGGTCCTCGAGAATGTCCATCTCTCGCTTCAGAGCTCTAATCTAATCCTCCTATTTTTGTCTCTCTTCCCTGCAGTTAGCCAAGGCCACATCTGCATCATTACTGCCAGTCAAAATGAGTTTTTTATTTCCAGGCACAAGTACTTCTAGACAAGCTACATGCAAGACTGCCATCTTGAGTTTATCACTACTATTGGAGAAACATTTGACAGTGCCCTCAAGCCTTATGCAAAGGGTATTTAACTCGTTCACTACACGATTGTTCTCCAACTTTAGAGATGAATTCACTTGCAAAAATTCTCTTGATTTGGGTTTTCTTCAACTCTGCATAACTCCTGTTGTTTCGGATTTTTATTGAAAAGGCATAGGATTTCCATTCGAATTCTAGAAACTTCCCGATAATCACGATGGCTAATATGACAATGATGGCGTTAACTGCAAAGCATTTTGACTTCTTGGCCGCAAGGTTGCAAAGGAGGATCGGTCCATTTCTTTTCTGCCTCAATGCAGAGTAGTCAGCCGATTCCATGCTCTCTGTCTTCATACTTGTTATGACATTAATCCTGTCTATTGCTTTTCCTACATTTCTGCCTAAAATTGCTCAATTTTATCTCACCGGTCGTAACACGAAGGGTGGGTTCCCAGTTCATACAAATAAAAGTATTATTGTTAGTCATTTTAAAAAGAGTGAATGTGTGGATTCTCGTGTTTGAAATGTTCAACTGCATATCAAACGAACTCATTCACATGAAACACGACCCTTTCTACTGAAAAGCTATTTTTATCAAGTGGCCACTTGCTAAGTGTCTTCAAAGTAGGAACTTTAAGATGAAATGTTTAAATGCATACATTAAGTTTCTTAATAGAAAGATTACATAATTAAAACTAGCTATTGCACCTTGGTGTGCAATGGGTACGTCGAAGAGGTATGAAAGGTCAATTAAATAAAATTTTGGTGTAGTTTTTTGCAAATATATGTGGAGTACATGAGGTGTATTGGTAGGTCATTTAGCAATTATGCATCAACTTATAAAGATCCAAACATGACTAGAAAAAAGCTCTAAATTAAGAATATAAGTAGGCTCGATTACCAAGATGGTCATGTTATGTTTGTAATAGGGAGAGGGGAGAGATGGATAGATATGGATATAAAAAGGGATAGATAGAGGGGGGAAGAGCACGAAAGACAATGAGATAGGGGATAGAGATGGATAAAATAAATATTAAATAAAAACATTTTCACATAATCAGTGCTCCACTCCTCTTCACCAACATGCTCATTCCAACCTTCTTTGTTTATAAATTTCTTAAATAATTCATTTCTCATCAAATTGTGATATACTTAACAAATCTGCTTTATTAAAATTAATTTTATGATTAAAAAATAGAATTCCTTATATCTTAAAAAATCATTTTTAATAAAGAAAAAGAATGACGTGAAAAATGTATCATTTATTTTTTCTATAATAACATCAAATAAATTATTTAAAATATTAAAATTATAAAATAACTATTAAATAAATAAAAGAAATTTATTTAAAATATATCGTATTTAGAATATGTATGTCAATTATAGTAGTAAAGTAATAATGATTCAGACGAGGGGATTTTATTCGGTACTAGATAGAATTTCTTGCAAAATCTTATTCCTAAATACCCATTTCATTGATATGTCCTTATTTGTGTGTGACTAATGTTTATGCACATTGGCTTTGATAGAATCCTTGTTAGTCTTATTTCTAAAGATTGATATATAAAAACACATCAATGTACATTTCTACATATACAATTTGTATGTACATAAGATTAAATGTGTATATACTTTTAGTTTGCTTCAGGGCATGATAGGATATCTGCAAGAATGATTCCTTATTACTAATTTCCTTGTTATTTCACAAAAGAGGCACTTGTTTAAATGTGGAGGGGGCATCAAACGTTGTTGAACAATATGTAATGTAAGTGGAAAAAAATGCCCTTGTGTACATTGTGAGTTTCGTAGGCATGGTAGGATATTGTGTCTACTTTTTGAATAATTATTGGGTCCTATGGTTAGTTCAGAATAACTATTTTGGTAGAAATCATTGTAAGTTTTGTTTCTAAATACACATTTCATTGATAGGCATATAACATAGGCCCTTATATGAACATCTGCATGTATATATTCTCATTGATACAACACGTACCCATTGAAGTTATAATGTACTTATAAGATAGAAGGTAAGACAAATAGAGAGAGAAATAGGGGGAGAGAAGAGAGATTGAAAAAATGAGAAACATAGAGATAAAGAGGGAGATAGATATAAAGAGATCTATTCCTCTCTCTCTCTATATATATATATATCCCTCTCTCTACCTCTCTCTCTATATAACTTCCTATCTCTATCTTTCTATCTCTCCATCTCTCCCTTTCTAATTCTCTCCCTCTCCCTCTCTCTCTCTCTTTGTCTCTCTTTCTATATCTATTTCTCTCCCTCCCTATTCCTCTCACTCCATATACATCATCTTCCTTCTATCTCTATCTCCTTGCATCTCTCTCTCTATCACTATATCTCACCATCTCTATCACTATATCTCATTGTCTACATCTCTATATCTTTCTGTCTCTACCTCTCACTCTCTATCTTTATCTCTCCCTCCACCTCCCTCTACCTCTATATCTATTTGTCTCCCTCTTCCTCTCTCGCTCTATGTTCGTCTCTACCTTTATCTTCCTCTCTCCTCCTTTATCTTTAACAATGCCTCCTCTTTATGAATCCATCTCACTCTCCCTATCCCTCTCGCTTTTCCTAGACCTCTATATCTATGGAGAGATAGAGATAGAGAGGCAAAGAGATATAGACATAGAGGTCTAGGAAAAGGGAGAGAGGGAGACATGTTTAGAGATATAGGGGGAGAGAAAAATAGAGGTAGAGATGAAGATAGAACAAGAGAGGAATCGAGGGACACAAATAGATATAGAGATAGAGACAGAGGTAGAGAAAGATATGGAGAGAAAGAGATATAGATATAGGACTATGTAAAGAGATAAAGAGGGATATGGAAAGAGATAAAGAGATAGATAGAGAGATGTACCTCCTTCCCTATGTAAATGCACTAGTTTAAATGTCTTAGATCTAAGTGAATTTTTTTGCAAGGTTTTATCCCTTCAATTATTGTAAGCATATCAAAACCAAAATAGTAATCATTCAAGAGAGACACTTCATATTGGTTGGGCTCTTAAATACCTACTTCATATCATAACCAAAATAGTAAGCATTCAAGAGAGAGACTGCATAAAACTCAACCAAAAGAAACACTAACAATATCTTCATGAAGATTCACCCTCATACAAAGAAAAAACAAAATTTTCTCCATAAATATCACCTAGCACATCTCATCCAACATCCCCACTAAAATATAACACAATATCATGTAATTTAAACAACACATCCACAACTTCTAGTTCTCACCAACCATTTTTTTTTAGAATGGACCAAATTATATAGAAAATGATTTCAATGTCTAGCATGAAATGACTATTATGGGAAATTTCTAGGATGATATGAAAAGGTATTTAAGAGCCTAACCAACTCGAATATGGAACCACTAAAGCAACTCTTGGATATCACTCATGATGAGACAAGAATGCCATCAATTTTGATCATTATATGGTTGCAACATGTCATTATACATAATTTAATTTGTATTTTACATAATATATGTTATCTATTGTATTACATTTATATGTTTGTTTAATTTATATTAAATAATAATTTATTTATTTATTTATATTTAATAATTGCTATTATAAAATAGAATATATACAATAATAAATATAGTTACATCATATATAATGTAATTTATATTATTTCCAAAATATAATATATATTTTGGTAGGTAAATACATATAATTATTAATTATAACACAAATTATAAAATATGTATATATATTAAATAGTGTATTATATTTAAATATATTATTTTTATTATATTAATTGTATAACTATATTTAATATTTATTTATTATAGAATATGATTTTTATATAATATATTATAAAAAATATTAATATATTATTATGTATATATAGTAGTTTATATTATTAAATATAATATATAATAAGAAATATAATTATATTAGCATTTTAGCAATGAATTTTATGATTTAAATTATATAAAATGTAATCCACACTAATAATAAATATCAAATATCAAATGGGAAAAATTTAAAACATTTTAAAGAGAATTTTGTTTTTTTTTTGTTGATAAGTAGGAGGTATTTTCCACAGTTATCATGATAATTTGACACGTTGTGGAAAATACCTCCTACTTATCAATTGTTGAGCTAAAGGGGCTCTATAATGAATGGTTCATAAGGCACAACACTTGTTGAAGGTTTTGCAAATGGGGTTGCAAGCTAAGTGGGCTTAACCTTGGGGGAAACTCCATGGTTAGGCATGCTTGAGCTGGAGCAGTACTGGGATGGGTGACCTCCCGGGAAGGCCCAGTGCTTCACCTATGTGAGCATCACCTAGATGCAATGAGTGCTAAGTGGATCATTCATTATCATGAGAGAGGGGTTCTTGTGAACCACTACTCATGACACATGGGTCAATGAGTTTGACTCTTGAACTACATGGTTGAATCCTGATAGCAATATCATTATTTTTTGTTGTTAAAATATATTGATTCTAATATATTGTGAGGGTATCTAGTGGATAAGTGGCATTTTGCAAAGCAGTTCATATGGCTTGCCTCTGCTACCACATTTTATAGTCATGCATAATATAAGGAGCTCAAGAATCTAGTAGCTCTAAAACAAGAATAATTTTAGATCTAATTTTCGTTTATTGTGAATAGATTGAGATCATCATCACTAGTATGTCTATTTGTTTCTAATCTCATCTGCTTGTGAGGGGAGTTATTTTTGTTTGGAGGAAAAAGTGAAGGCTCCTCTAGATACGCCCAATTTGATACAGAATTCCCCCCTTAATGAAGTTACACCAATTAAATTGAACACCCTTAGATAGCTCAATTGTAGTTTGGACATTTTTAAATTGCATGAATTTTTCCTGTTTCATGCCCAAAAGTGGAAAAGCTAAAAATTTGGTAGCAAATTGAATTGCAGGATCCCTTATAAGATCAAATCGTAATCCCTTTGCAGTGGGTTCATCTTGGGAATTTGCAAGACTCATTATCAATGCAGTTCGGTGAATAATATGCAACGCCAACATCCTTACCAGAGCTCCCAAGCTCGACAATACAATTATTTGCTGAATGTTTTTCTCTGTAAACAACAATGCACCACAAAAATCAGCTCTATAAACAACAACCCCTAAAAATGGTAACAGTTCACGTTCCTTTTCTATGCTTCCATAAAACTGTGAAAAAATACCAGGTAATACAGATGTGCCTAGAATGTGATGCATAACAAAAGGGAAAAAAGCACATGCATTTATCTAGAGCATGTGAATCGCATTAAAATAAAATATAAAATATCTTGCCCCATAAAATTTCTTGCCATTTTATAAAAAATGAACTCAATTCGGCGTATTGTACTTAGTTTTTTATCATCCTCCTTTCATGATGCTTTGATGGATGTCCATACCCTATTGCAAAGCTCCCATTTTGGCACGGGCAGAGAGGATGCTAGCGAAGGTTGTGGAATTTGGATTTACACCTACCAACTTCATTTGCTTGAAAGTTTCTAAATCCTTCTCAACAAATCCATTTTGTACATATCCTACAATCATTGCAGTCCATGAGATGAGATATTTATCAAGTATTATGTCAAACAGTTCACGCACCTTGTTATTGATTCCACTTTTTGCATGCAATCTGACAAAATTCATCTATCCTTTATGCTTCGATGGATGTACATATTGTTCCAAATGTAACTGCGATGGAGCATGATCAAAAGCAACAAGGAAATTAAGATTTGCTTATGCTATGAGAGCATTTCAAACAACAATAATCCCAAGCAAAAATATGCACCCCAAGATGAGGAACAATCAGTGTGAGCAAACCCAAGTCTAGAAAACTCCCTATCATACATGATAAAAAGTTCTACTGCAAAAAAATACCAAGAATAGAGAAAGCAGAAGGAGAAGAGACACCCTGAAATGCCAGGCACTTAACATCATCAACAACATTGATGAAATAGTTCGAAGGAGGAGGATCAAACCTTGCATTTCCCTTGAAAACAATAGTCAGCTTGGTAATTGGGGTCTGGCAATACTTGAGACATTGAAGCACAGATCAAAGCTCTGTGCAGGCCTAACCCTTGGACACAATACAATATTTATGAATGCTGCAAGGATTATCTGGTATGTTGGCTCTACAATGTAGGTCAAGATGGTGCCAGAATCAATGACAGTTTCCCCATTGCCTTGAACATCAATACTCCAAACCTTGGGAAGGATGGGAAGAAGAACCCCTTCAACAAAAACTTGCTTAATCTCAACGTAGTAAAAGGTCTCTGCAAAACTGTTCCTCAGAAAAGGAGTGTAGCTCATAGATTTAAAGGAATGCCTCAAAGGTGTCTGCCCCAATACAAGATAACTAGTCTGTGGGGGAGAAATAGTGTAGTCTACCAAGCAGTAAGAAAATTCATTTCCAAAAAGTTTACTAATCTATGAAGTGAATGAGATAGGACCATTCCCAACCCCATCACGCCATGTGCTCCAGCGAATGCTAGACCTGTAAAACTAGGCCCTGAACTCTTAATCCCACAACCAAATGCCACATTGGTGATTCTGATACTCTCCCCTGAACTTGTGTTAAGGGTTGCAGTCTCCTTTGAGAAAATCCCACTGCTATCAGAGAGATCTGCATAGATATAATCATACATGCAGGAGCTATGGATCCTTGTGTGATTGCATGAAGAATCTGCGAGAGGGGGTTGTGGAATTTGGCTTTAAACCTAACAATTGCATTTGCTTGGAAATTTCTAAAGCCTTCTCAACAAATCCATTTTTTGCATATCCTACAAGCATTATAGTCGATGAGACCACATCTCTTTGAGGCATCTTGTCAAACACTTCACGTGCCTTGTCTATGCTTCCACATTTTGTATACATGTCTACCAGGGCAATTGCAATTACATCCAACAAAATTCCTCTATCCTTTGTGCTTTTATGGATGTCCATACCCTATTCCAAAGCATTTTTCACAAGCAAGGAGCAACAATGTCAGTCCCTGCAAAAAAATGAGGGTAAAAGAAGAGCGTTCACAGGGTAGAGACAATTACAACAGGTTTAAGGGTTTTGAGATTTGTGAAAGATAGATCAAAAATGAAACTGTTGGACAACGCTTGTAGAGGATCAACGCAGATTTGGATGCTTGCAAATGTTTCAGTCAATATTTCAATTCGACAGATAATGGATATCTTTTGTTGGCGACCTCATTTTGGTTTTTTGCAGCAGTGTTATCGGGTGTGATCATTTGAATGGTCGTTCCATCCATATGGGAACTCACCCTGCTGAAAAATCTTAAAATCGAAGGCAAATTTTCTGGGAAAAAAGAACGGCCAACATTACTTCCATAGTCTCCCACCCCTTCTAGGATAATTTGAACCGTCGATGACAAAAGTGAGCTTGCTCACTTCAAATAGGATACACCTTTGGCGTAAAATATTATTGTGAGAGCAAAATAAAATTTAAGATTTAATAAGTTTTTTAATTTTAATAAAATAAATGTAATATAACTTTGTATAAATTATTAAATATATATAATTTAGAATAATTATTAAGTTTGATGATTCTATACAGATGTCTTTTTTGAAGGTTTTTAAATTTTGATTATTTTTGATTTCAAAATGAAACTTCTTAATATATCTATTTTTAGATTAGATTAGATTATGTGTAAGACAATGTTTTTCTTGAGTCAAGTACATGTCTCCAAATGAATTTCATGTTTTTTGCTATGAAAATTTGATTATGCTTGCCTTTGCTCCTACTCATTGTTTATTAAATTCAAATATGTTTTCTTTATTTTCCAAGCTAGTAGTATTTATGTATATCTTTAAAGGGTTGCCAAAATATTAAAGGACAAGTTCTTTTAGGTCAAAACTCATAAAAAGTTGGTTTTATGTTCACTCCAATGATAAAAATTGGAAAGATTCAATTGTGCGAATGTTCCTAGGATAACTATGTAGATTCTAGTTCCTTTTAGTGCACCCATTTGGTATGTTCTTCTAATTATTTCTCTTTAGGATAAGAGAGGATATTTATATATGGGAGAATGTTAGATGAAGAAAATAATAATATGGGTTCTATAAAAATTAGCTCAAAAGAAGGTCCCCACCATAGGGAATCTATTGCATTAAACTTGGTTAACTCTCTCATGCCCCTTAGACCTGCAGCGGGTGTTAAAAAGAATGCACACGATATTGTTCTAGATGAAATTAAAAAAAATAGCTAAGGCCAAAAAGGGATAATTTAAAAATACATATTAATGACGAGGAAAAAAACTCTCCCTTGAAAGTTGGAGAAGATTACCTTGTTAGTAATAATGTTGAACCTTCCTGTATAGACCCAATTATGTTCATCTATCAATAACCTTGGCATAAGAAAGGGGTAAGCAATGGCTAAAGAAATTTGGTAGAAAAGGAAATTGTAAAAATAGAGAAGCTTGAGAGATAATATTTTAATAAAAAATAACTTGAAAAAAATTGAGGATAGTATAAAGGGATCCACCAATAGTAGAAATATTATAATTAAGTTTCCCAATGAGAAGACTGGGCAAGATGTCATTGCTCAAGGATTAGAATTTGATAATAGCAACCAAAATAATGTTATTATAAATAGATATAACAAGAAATTTAATAAGAGGTCTGCAGAAGGTAGTTCTTACAATAATCTTGCCCTAGACATTCTTGGAAAGAAAAATGAAGTTGATATTGAAGCTTATAATTCTAGTACTAAGGTGATTGACATACAAATTGATAAGCCTGGTCAAGAGTGCACCTCTTAGGGGATAACATTTGATATTTTCAATCAAAGGAGTCCTATAATGCGTAACCATAAGACAAGAAAATAAGTTGATTCCAAAGAAGGTAATCCTAGCCTTAATCCTTCTATGCCATTTGTATACCTACCTAGTCTAGGAGATTGTGATAAGGAACTATTTTGTGGTATAAATAAGGACTAGCGAAGAGGGATTAAAACAATAAACAAAATAGAAAACAATAATAAGGTTGTTGAAACTGATATCATGGTTGGGAAAAGAAGAGGTAAAGGATAGTTTTAGATAGAAGTTTGAAAAATTGGTTGAAACAAATGAACTTTTAAATAATGGTAAGGGGGTTAACCCTAATTTGATAACCCTGGATAACTACAAATAGTGTTATTCTGATGACCTAATTATGGAAGTAGACAAGATGAACATAAATGAAGTAAATTATACAAGTGAAATAAATAGTGGTAACTCCATAATATAAATAGGTAACATGCCTAATATGGAATTTAGGGAGACGAGTGTTTACTCCAACCTTGAAGCCACTTCAATAAACAATGAGAGTGAAAAAATAGAGAAAGGATCTGATCCTTCTTTAAAAGGGCGGGTTCGAACAAAAATAAAAAAAGGAGTAAAAGAAGCAAAGATGACTTGGATATTGCTTCAAAAAGGTTAGATAAAGAGGGTATAATTCCTAAATGCTTTGAGAAATTTAGAAATAGTAGAAGTGGAACTTTGATCTAATATAAATGATAATCAGCTATACAAGCTAGAATTTTAGGGGATTGGAATCCCTTGAAAGGAAGTATGTTGTTAGAAGGTTAAATCTAAATCATAACAAAGATGTGGTATTCTTGCAAGAGGTAATTTTTTTCAATTTCACTTTACAAACTAATATTAGATTCATCTGGAAAGATGCTACCCAATTCCACTCTAATCATGATAAAGGTAGAGAGGGATTTGTCATTTTGGTATCAAATAAATGGGCTCCATTTTTCATTATTTATAGAATCTCTCCTTGCAAAAAGGTAGTGTGGATTATCACTGAAAAAGATAGTAAAAAGATTGGGATATGCTCAATTTATGCTCCCAATGATCATTGGAGGAGAACTAAGTTGTGAAAATGAATTAATGAGCTTCCAAACATCTCCTAAATTATGGGGGCTGATTTTAATATGATTGAAAGTAGGGAGGATAAAATTGGAGGGAGTGAAATGAAGTGGAAAGGAAATGAAAAATACTTCTAGTATAAAATAATGAACAAAATAAACCTTTTTTTATCCCCTTGAAGGATATAGGAAAGAAAACAAACATATTTGGTTTTGCATGGTGTAATTACCAAAAAGGAAGAAAAAGGATTTAGTGTAGTTAGATATATTTTATGCTAATAAGGTTTTATTTAGCTTTGATCAAACTTGTGACAAAATTAGAATCAAGGTTACCCCTTGCTCTTTATCTTATCATCATCCTATCTTCTAAAAATAAACATAACAATGGATAAAACTTAGGAAAGTGAAAAGAAAAGTAAAATTCATTCTAAACACTAATATGCTAACTTGGATGAAGATTACAATGATGCAATAGTTATCCTTATAAAAATTAATAGATGGATGTTGAAAGATAAAACCGCCATTGAAAGGTGGAGTGTTAATGTTAAAATATGGGAAACTATATTTCAAAATATTAGAAAAAGGAGAGATTTAGACATTAGAAAAATAGAGAATAAGCTTTAGGAAGTCTGATTAAGATGGAGAAGAATCTCCAAAATGACCCCAAGAGTTTAGGTTTGAATGAGGAATTAATCTTAGTAAAAAGCAAGTTGAGAAATTTGCAAGCCAAAAGCATACGAGGACTAAGAGTAAGAGACAAATTGAACTATCTTAAAAATGGGGATAAAGGCTCTAAAATATTCTTCAAGCATCTTAGAGAAGAAAATTACAAAGAATAGTTAGACCACATTTGGGATGAAGAGAAACTTCTAAGTGATCCTGAAGAAATTAAAAAGCCATATCATAAATCTTATACTTGGCACTTTTCTCTTTTGAGGGGAACAACCCCCAAATTCACAATGCTAGAAGATTATGCAAGAGATTAATCCCTAAGAAAATCATAGATGACAATGTAGAATCCCTTAATAAGAAAATTTCTAAAGAAGAAATACTAAATTCTATAACTGGAAACTACTAACTAACTTCAACAATGCATCAATTAATCTAAAAATAGAAAATGAAGTGGATTAACAGTACCTCAAGTGGCTCTTTCTTGAGTTGTTACTTCCATAGAAGTTGTCAAACACTCATTTACTTACTCAACAATTCATGATATCAAACTAATTCTCTTTATTGCATATAAATACTAAACTCTTACATACAATTCAACAAGAATTTGTTGAAGATTTCTTATTCAATAACACATATCTATTGTTGCAACTAGTAATAGATCTAAATAACTATCTTATCAATAATCAACTTATCAACTCCCTCAACTATCAACTAGATCAACTAGATTTACTCCTCGACAATAGTTCCCAGTATATAGGGTGTATGATGAGTTTTATTCTTCTCAGACTGAAAACAAACTCATAAAGCAACTGCCCACTCTCCCTCAAAGATAGGAAGAGGACTTAGTCTAAAACAAAAAACAATAACTATAAAGTAGGAGTAGAGAAACCAATTTAAAATTCTAAGCCCAATGGTTTAACTGCTATGACAAAGACATGTTCTTGAGATTAGTCGTGTCATGAATCAATCTTGCCAAGACTAGAATCCTTCTCCTCCTGGTGGTCTTATTTGGTGAGAAAGAGTGTTAAGCGGTGACTCATAGTTGATGAATAAATGACCACCTTTGCTTCCTTATGAAAGTGTCACACATTTGGCTGTTTGACTTCTCTTATGCAACCATTCATAGTCCTTATGCTACAAGTTGGAAAACATGTTGTTGCGAGTTAACAGTCCTTGTTGTAAGGTGTTAGTCTCATTCCTAATGCATCTGCATTATTAACAATCATAAATCAAATATAGAATCATACTAAATTCCATAGACATTCATGCATTCATACATGCATATATCAACATTACATATTTTCATTTCTACATGCTTAAAACTTCTTAAGAGTATATAAACGACATATAAAAGGTATGTAAGGTCTTGGTAATGTCTTTGAAACTTAGTAGAAGAAATGATTAAAGAATAAAATAGTAATAGGAAAACTAGCCAATGATTGAACCTATCACATGAGACATCAATCTTTATATAGTAAATTTTATTTTTTTCTTTCAAATTTTTTGTGTATATTTATAACTTGAAACTTTAGTGCATGAAAATATTTTTCTAATTTTGATAAATATAAATTTTAAAATGAATATTAAAATGTGTGTGTATTGAAACACAAATTTTTTCATTTAACATCAAATTTTATATTAATTATCTATCTAAAATAGAAAAAAATTATACCATCTTGATATAGATTGTTTTATGTAGTGCATAATATTTTTTTATATTTTTTAAATAAGTTGTAGTATTTTTTTGATATTGTAATCAACCTAATATTTTGTGTTGATAAACTACTTTTAGTAAAAATAAAAAATAAAATATAAATAGTAATTAAACTTTTAAAATATATGTATTTTGAAAAATACACTTATGGATCTACAAAAAGCTATTTATGTATTTTAAAAAATGTTATTTACATGAGTAGGAGTTGTTGAAACATAAGTTTTCAACTAATTTTATTTTTTTTGATAAATTGGCCTCAAAGTGGTGCTACATATGCATTTATCCAATAATTTTAGTTGGAAAAGTTGTGGACATGTCTAACATAGCTAGAATGAATATTATTAGATCATATGTCTGACCAAAATTAATTTTTAGTTAAAAACAATTAAATTCACTCGTGTTGATAAATTGGCCGAAAGTGTGACACAACTTTGTACTTTTACCCAGGGAGCTTGTGATTATAGTTTATGGGTTTGCTATGTTATTGAATTTTTTTTTATTGATGGTTTTGAATGCATTTGGAGGTTTGGATGATTGGATGTATTAACATTTTTTATACTTTTCTTATTTCTAGTCCCGTGGGATTTTTCCTTGGTAGTAGATTCAAGCTTTTGTTTTCAATTGGATTTGGTGCTTATGTTCTTTAAATTGGTGCATCTTCACCTTGAATTATTCATTTTTTTTTATATATGAGGTTACATTCAAAATAGTGTGTCCCACTTGTGAGATATTAGAATTTACATGGTTAGGGAGAAAAAAATAGAAAACACCTTTTAAAGGTATTTATTTGAATGGAGGTACCTTCAAACTCAAAGGTGTTTCTTTAGTTAGCTTTGAACAAAGATATAATTTCATTCAAAGGTTATTCAAAATTTTAATATTTTAATATTTTTAAAGTCATGTAAAGGAAGTTTGAAGGCACAGGTTCAAATGAAGGTCCTTGATAGTTTTGAACAAAGGTACCTTCATTCAAAGGTCTCTCAAATAAAGGTCCATAGATGGACCTCTCTATCCCGGTCCTCATATTTTTGTTTCAAACTTTAGATTGGACTAAAAAATTATATCAACATGATTTAGGATAATTAATAGGATTGTAGCTCTCGAATTTTTTTTCTAAAAAGTATAATTTTTATTTTCTAGTGAACATAGATTTTTCACTAAACATCAAGGTCTCTATTCCACACAATATCTATGCACTAAGAATTGATATCATTGTTCAAATAAAAATAATAATTTGGATATATGTACAATTTTTTTAATTTATTATGGAATAAATCTATCTAAATTATAGTTAATCTCACTTCAAAAATTAATAAAAAATATGTTACACAAAACTATAAAAAATATCTATATATTAGATATTGATGTTACCAATTTATCTTTACTTAAGAATTTATAATTCTATATTTTTTTGAACAATGCATTATGCAATAAATATTACTTTTTAAAAAATAGTGTAACTATTAAAAATTAAGTTATTAAAAAATTCATTAAATGTTTTACAAATCATTTTTATTTATTTAAAAAAAAAATACATTTGGAATCTATGTACACAAAATCTCTAAAATCACTAGTTCACATTATTTTAAATTTTAATGATTTAATTGCTATAGGTGATCAAAATTAAAAGAATAGTTTAAAATTTTGATTTCAATGTGGGACACACTATTGTGGGATCATCCATGGCATGTTGGAGGATGAGAGGGTTTCTTTCTTGAGATGGTGGTCACCTTGAATGTAATTGTAGGTATCTTAATGGAACATGAAAGTATATTGAAGATTCATGTGGTTTCATTGATGACTCTAATGATGTGTTTTATCAATTGACTTTTATGTAATATTTGTATACAAGTGAGAGAATGTTAGGAAAAAAGGGTGTTGTATACCTTGCACAAAGAAGTAATTATTTTAATTATATAAAAAATAAATCCATAAACATAGAAGTGATTTGGAAGCATGACTTGATCCAAACAAAAGCACATGTCTTGCACACAATTTGAAGCAATACACAAATAAAAAAAATATCATTTTGAAATTACAAATAATCAAATTTCAAAATCTTTGTGAAAAACATCCATATAATATCATCAAACTAAATACTTTTGTTCACTTTACATTTTATTTCTCATCCTAAAATTTCATTATAAATTTATTATACTTTCAAAATAATTAATCGAAATTGACTTATACTAAATCATATTTGAAGAATTTTTTATTTTTCTTTTATAATAAGATTTTAAATCCAAATTCTTTTATACAAGTCATATTACATTCATGGAAATTTTAGTTTTCCTTCACAATAATATTTTTACTATGTTATCTTTTGTATTAAGAAAAGTAGACTTTATCCCATTCAAACACGAAGATCTAGACATTCACCTTGTTTCGTCGAAACATCCGAGGTATCTGAGAGGAAAATGCTCCGCCATGACTGGCAATCATTTTATTCCGTTTTGAAAATCGAGTAATTACAGGCAAGCATCCGGGAAAAGCTCCAATATCACGTGCCACGACGTGTCGGTTCTTTGCTTCCCGGCGGTTTATGCTGGCCGATACACCCATCTACTGATGAGACTCTATAATTCTGTTGAATCTACTCACTGGATTAACGGGGGTTAATGTTGTAACAACTATGAACACAGAGAGCGTGGAATCGCCTAACTACTCTGCATTGAGGCAGAAAAGAAGTGGGTCGACTCTCCTTCGCGTCCATACGGCCAAGAAATCAAAATGCTTTGCAGTTAATGCCGTGGTTGTCATATTAGCCATCATGATTATTGGGCATTTTCTGGAATTCGAAGGGAAATCCACAAACAACGGAATCTATGCAAAGCCACAGGAATCCCAAATCAAGAGCTTGGAATTCCTTCAACTGAATTCGTCTCTAAAGTTGGAGAACGATCGTTTAGCGAGCGAGTTAAATACCCTTCGCACAAGGCTTGCCGACGCTGCCAATTGTTTCCCGAATAGTAGTGATAAATTCGAGGTGGCAGCCTCGCATATAGCTTGTCTGGAAGAAGTACTTGTGCTTGGAAAGCAAAACATTGTTCTTCCTCGCAGCAATGATGCAGATGTTGCCTTGGCTAAGTGCAGCGAAGAGAAACAGAAACAGGAGGATCAGATTGGAGCTCTGAAGCGAGAGATGGACGTTCTGGGGAACCATCTGCGACGGTCCGTTGAGTTTTTACCGTTAAAGGACGCAAATATGGCATCCATAGAGGAAGAAGATCGGACCTGGTTCATGAGCACAGTGCGGGAAAAATCAGAGAATGGAAGCCCTCAGCTATCTTATTTCCCTTCGGAGGGCTCTAACGGCAAAATCCTGTGCCTTAAGGGCGGAAACAAGAGCAACGGCACTCTCAACTCGTATGCATTCGCATGGCCAAATTACCTGCCGCCTAATTCCAGTCTTGTTGGAGGGCTGTCTTTGATATCCGACAGCTTCTATGATTATGGAAATCCATGGCACAGTATGAGCTCTTTGACTGTCGCTGCGTCATGGCGAATGGAGAACCAGTGTGAGGCGCCTCAAAGATTTGTTCTTTATCACAACGGAGAGCTGGTAACGTCAATGGGCTCCTATATTTCCAGTGTGTTGCATGCTGCTTTGGATCGACCTGTGCAAACACAAGAGTTGGGTGATGCGCCTCTGTGTTTTGAAAAGGCCGTGGTGTACCGCAGGGGACTGGGCAGCATGTCATTGCCGAAAAGAACTGCACTTTTCGACATGATCCGTTGCAAAGCACGAAAGTTTTGCAACATACCTGAAAGCCAGCGGATCGTCGATGGGATTCGAACCATAAACGTCACTCTTGTTTCGCGGACCGGACCAAGGTCATTTAAGAATGAATCCTTGGTGGCGTCGGTGATTGCAGGGAAATGCAACAAGGTCCCCGGCTGCAGATTTCGCCTTCTTCGCTCTGCTAATCTAAGCTTTTGTGAACAGGTATTGCCAAAGTTGTAGCACTAGATAGGGCTGAGATTTCTTTTCATATAAACCCAGTGATTAAAAAGTTTGCGTAACGTTGAATGTGAATTCAGGTGGAGGCCATAAGCCGGACTGACATATTGGCTACTGCTCATGGAGCGCAGTTAACAAACATGATTTTTATGGAGAAGGGGAGTAGCGTGATGGAGATGTTCCCAAAGGGTTGGCTGGAAGGGGCGGGCGCGGGGCAGTATGTTTTTCGCTGGTTTGCAACCTGGACAGGGATGAACCACGAGGGTGACTACAGGGATTCCGAAGGTCCCGATTGCCCCAATCCCCAGGAGGGACGGATCCCCTGCTTTTTGTTTCACAAAGATAGACAGGTGGGACACAACCAAACGTTTTTGGCACAATGGACTTCTGAGGTGCTTACCAAATTTCAGAATAGGACCTTTTATCAGACTTCCCAACCAAGCACCTGCCCCTGCACTTAAACTTTTGGGAAGGTAGTTAAAAATTTGTTTGTAACAAGTTGAGATCAAGTCTCCAGCACACACAGGTTTGGTCAGGAGAGCTCGCTATACTTCCAGCCCTTACCTTCATGAGGTTCTTTGAAGCATAATGTATTCATATATTTCAAAGCAAAGTGCAATCCCTCTCAAACTTATGTGATGCACTGCTTTCTCTATGTAAACAACAATAAACAATAAACAAGTCAAGTAGGTTTCAGGGCAATTGCCCAACAGTTGTTCATAAGTTTTATGCTTCATTAAATAAGAAAGAGTATGGTTTATTTTGGATGTTAATAAGTTGTTCAATATTCCATTCCAAAAAATAACAATGGGAGGAGGTTTAAGGGAGTTAATTGGAATAAGCCACAAATTTCAAGTTGTGAAAATGTTGAAAAGAAATAAAAAAAAGTTTTTTAACTGTAAATAAATAAAGACACAAGAATAAGCTCTCACTTAATAGTTGGTATAATTTGATGATGGATGGGATCATTTTGGGATTCTTTTTTGGTATTTTATGGTAGGATGGATGGAATTATCTCAACATATTTAATCTTGATTTAGTTGGGAGAAATTTTGATCATGCTTTACCTTGAGCTCTTGACATATACTTAATTGGTTTTTAGCTAAGAAGAATTTAGTTTTATTTTCTATGATATATCATATATATCAATTAGGTCTTTGATATAATCTCCTAATAGGATTCTTTGGCTAGTGGGATATTTTTGGACCTTATGATATTTATGGATTTTAGGTTTTATACATTTTATGGATCTCATGAAATGCCTTTGTTTAACCTCATATTTGGGTTGACTTGTAGGGATGATAGCTCTAGGGTGATCTTGGTTATGCTTAGTGGGCTTTGTATTGATGGCTCTATTACTGACAATACACTTGCATGATGACACTTGACTTTGGATAGGAATGATATGAGGAGGCTCTCGAATAACCTCAATAGTATTTGGATTAATGACATTATTGATTATAATAAAATTGCACTTACTAAAGGAAGATGTTTCCCCCCATTGGAGATGTAGAAAGACTCCTCATATTTATTATTTATATGTTGGTTATGATCATTTTCTAGTATTCCTTAGATGATATCCTTCATAATTTTGGATAAGGTAGGATTGGGTGATTGATATGATTAATTATTATATATTTGATTAGTTTATGGAGGTTTAGTGATTTACTTACATAGGAGGATAAGTATTTGGTTTTATTTTTGAGGATTTAGAACTTGGACATAAATTGGAATTGAGGGTCTTTCCCTAGAATGGTGCTTCATTTGTCAAGGCTATCACAAGGATGACTAATAGATATTAAAAATGAGTGCAATGGATAGATAACACTAACATATTCTTGGTTTAAAGGATGTTGATCCATAAGGTTATCATCATCATCATCATCATCATCATCATCATCATCATCATCATCATCATGTTCAAATAGGTCAACATGACAACTATTATCATCATCATCAAAGGAGATTTTATATTGATTGATAAACTTGTCAAAAAAGAGGTTCATGATGTTTGTTTTGATTTTGATTTTTTTTTGGTTTTAAGATATACATACAAGTGTAAGTTATTCACACAACCAAAATAATGAGGGTACATTAATAAGACTAAATTAAATTCAAGTATTTGGAGTATCAATTCTCATGGGCTCACAATTATACTATCTGAAAGAACCAACAATGACAAAGATTCTAAACAAGCACAAGAGATAGAATGCATAAACTCAACCTATTTATTAGATAGTCAAGGGTATCCTTATAAAGGAGAAATATCCAAGCATGAGGTGTATTAACACCTCTCCAGTCTATAAACTAGCTGGGAAAAATATCAGGAAAATATCTAGACTATGTCAATGAAAGAACCAACAATGACAGAGATTCTGAACAAGCATAGGAGATAGAATGCATAAACTCAACCTATTTATTAGACATTAAAGGGTCTCCTTATAAAGGAGAAATATCCAAGCATGAGGTGTATTAACACCTCTCCAGTCTATAAACTAGCTGGGCAAAATATCAGGAAAATATCTAGACTATGTCAACGAGTCATACAATAATAAATGCCTAACTAGGCTTAGGTCAACCTATGTGTAAGCAAGCATTAATGTATACGCTGACATCCCCCCTTAAGCATAACTTAGGTGGGCATGGATAAAATGGGTCCCGACTACTAGCCATGTTAGGTACCCATGCACAAAGTAATCTCTCATGAAGTGGAGAAAAGTAGAAAACCTTGTGGGAAAAAACTACCCTCCAAAAGAGAGAAAAGATGCATGAAAATTATACACATTAAGAAGTACTACTTTCACTAAGTACAATATATGATTTCCTCCATAAGAGAGAAAATGATAGAAGGTCTATGAGACCCCCCAATAATACATGTCCTGCTACATTAAAGTTGGATAGTTGACAAAGGATGCAGATGTAGTTCCAAGAACGCTTCACAATGTTCCTTCCCTTGGGAAAAAATGAACCCAACTGAAGATGCAGGATATCTTCCCATGTGAGAAGATGTATGTATGATGTTGAATAGAGTTGAAGCTCATCCAAGAATGATGATGATGGTGCCCATGATGTCTTTGAATGTTGCTCAGGAATCTCCAACCCAATGCTGACATGTGACGAATACTGATGGAATGAATCAAGTAT
Source organism: Sequoiadendron giganteum (assembly GCA_007115665.2). Taxonomy (NCBI): domain Eukaryota; kingdom Viridiplantae; phylum Streptophyta; class Pinopsida; order Cupressales; family Cupressaceae; genus Sequoiadendron; species Sequoiadendron giganteum. The sequence goes on from CM021101.1 coordinate 862,721,449, forward strand.
CATAGAAGATTCTGTAACAGGGACCACAAGAATCATAGATGTATGGGGATAACTAGAACCATAAGAATCTGATACTGTCACTATAGAAGTCAACGATGTGGGTGAAGGAAGAGAAATTATATCTAAAGAAGACAAGGCTGATGCAACTTTATTGAAGTTGTCATAAAAAAGAAGACTGATGTCCTTAATGTGTGCTTCCATGTCAGCAATGCGGGACTCTACGAAAATAAATGAAATATCGAGTAGATATGTATCTCAATCAGCAATGCTAGGAAGACTAATATCGCATCGCAAAAAGTGCTGGAAGCTCTCGAAGAAATGACTCTGAAATCCGATGAAGCAACAAGACGAGGTGGAAGAATGATGATTTCCTCTATGTCAACTGGACGCTTTGTATTTGAATCATAATGCGGGATGTGAGTTGTGATCATAGTAGGATCATGTGGGAATGGAGAAACATTGGAGTCTCCATATATTTCCCAAATTTTGATCCATAATGAATGTGGACATTCAATATACATGATGACAAACAAAGAGTCATCCAGAATATGTAAACCGATTAATCCACAAATATGATCACGAATATTAAACCATTTATCCTTCTGAGATTGTTTACCTAGTTCAGGGATAAGTCCATACAGATATGGCATGAGATTATGGAACCTGAGATGTTTCAAGATTCCTTCACACCAAGACTTATAGTTTCCTAGTTTTAGGTTGATTATAGAAGAGTGGGTTTCATATCCCATGATTACAAATAGGTTAACGAATATTAAACCATTTATCCTTCTGAGATTGTTTACCTGGTTTAGGGATAAGTCCATACAGATATGGCATGAGATTATGGAGCCTGAGATGTTTCAGGATTCCTTCACACCAAAGCTTATAGTTTCCTGGTTTTAGGTTGATTACATAAGAGTGGGTTTCATATCCCATGATTACAAACAGGTTAGTTCCTTAAGACAATAGAAAATCAACACATTATTAACCTCCCTAAATTAGATGAGGCCCCCTAGTTTTGGCACTTTATAAATGAGTGCATTTTACAAATGTCACATTCATTGTAAAAGAATATTCCTCTTTTATAAATTTTTAACTATGACAACAAAAATTCTAACTCCCCTCCCTTACAAGCTTTAAATGAGCTAGATAAATAACCACACCATTAAAAGCTTAATATAGACATTAACCTCCATTTTAACATAAAATGTGAATTTTAATGCTAAAAAAAAAATGCCTATGGGAGATAATGATCAAGGCTATGGAAACCAAGTGAGTTAGACTAAATAAAGGGGGATAGGAGAGTTCTCTTCTACCACCGATGACATCAGCTCTAGGGCCTTTGAGAGCCTCATGGAAAAATAGGCATGAAAATAGGAACAGTACGACCTTGTTCTTTGCTCAATTTTGATGTATGTCAAAGATTTTAGGGAAGATTTGAATCGCCCCTGTGGTAGGGTGTAACCACAGGCTAAAAATCACATATGACAGGCTACGTAGGAGGAAGCAGTTTATGGCGTTGGAGATCAGGCAGCCTCCAACTTAGGAACAATCCGCAAGTTGCTCTCAAAGGACATTCACCCCCTCCAACCTTCAAATCAGGGTCTGCAAGAAAAGGTCGTGCCTAATCACGTGAATCTTCCCTCCCTTGATCGCTCCTTAGAATGGTTGAATCCTCACAAGAAATTTTAGGTTTTTTTTAAACACAGATTTCTACCAAGAAAAAGTGCCCCCAACAACACTTGATGCGTCAGCCTCTCAATAGAAAATCGTGCCTGCTTGTGCTGAGAGTCGACTCTCTTAAAGACAAAAAATTGAGCATGCTTGGTCAAAAAATGTGCCTCTCATAACATAATCGCACCTTCAAACAGAAGAAATAGACGACTGAGGAGTGGATGCAACAAATAACAAAAGAAATCACCAGATTTCTGATGAAAAATAGGGCCTACACATGCTTGGTGTATTCACACTTGATGGCATGACTTAGAGATTACAGATCTCTCTACAACAACTTTATGTGGCAGAAATAGGGGATGTATCTCCACAGCCAACCAATGGTGATTCCCAGCCTGCAAAAAATAAAAAACAAATAGAGGAAATGAATCAGTCAGAAAAAAACTATCAATTTCACCTTTACAGCCTGCTAAAATCCTAAGTGGCTTTGATACCATGAAAGAACCAACAATGAAAGAGATTCTGAACAAGCACAAGAGATAGAATGCATAAACTCAACCTATTTATTAGACAGTCAAGGGTATTCTTATAAAGGAGAAATATCCAAGCATGAGGTGTATTAACACCTCTCCAGTCTATAAACTAGCTAGGCAAAATATCAAGAAAATATCTAGACTATGTCAATGTGTCATATAATAATAAATGCCTTAGCAGGCTTAGGTCAACCTATGTGTAAGCAAGCATTAATGTATATACTGACACTATCTATCAAGTAAAAGATAGTTAAGAAGTGTGCAGTCATTGGCCACCTATAAACCCTTTACCATGTAGGCCAAGGTCCTACCCAAAGTTACCTCTATCTCTCCAACTTGAAAGTACTATTGTGAGTAGCTTCTAAAGCCTAACTAGTTATTGGTGCACCATGAAAAATATGGCCAATGGTCTTAAGCTAGGCTAAAAAAGGATTTCTAAGGTAATCCTCAATACACCACTGTAGTACCATAAATTGCCACCTTTGACAATTTCACACTAGGTTTAGCTCCCCCTATGTGCCTGGACCCAATTGTGCTCTTAATTTTATTTTTTATGGTCATCTTTAGAAAATTAGAATTGAATTGGGAACTATTATTTAATATTTATTTAATGATACAAGAAGACCCAAAATAAGTTTGAACTAGGGCACTAGTGCCCTTATCCGGCCTATTTTGGCCCCAATTTAAATATGTCATTATCAGTATTTTAATATTTATAAACTTAAATTCATTTGTCAGTTGCTGATGATTAATGTTATGGTAAAATCAATTAATGCATATAACTACAAGTCTTTTTCACCATTTGAAATCCTAAGCAATCTAAATCAATCCTAGCAATTTGAAATATCAATTAAGCATCCTAAAAAGTAGCCAAAAACAAAATTAGTAAATTTTACAACACTTATTATCAATCAAGATTCATGTTATCAATGCATATTAGTTCATATGTAAGTTTGTTCATATTTTATGTTCATTTTTTTGTGAGTACTAACACTTGCAAGACCTTCAATCAAACAACCAATTCTCCTTGGATGAGATGAATACAATGACTTCAGTCCATCAAGGAAAATAGATCTGAGTGGTAAGTTGTAATACTTGTCAATTTATATCATTCCTTTTATCCATTTTCCTCTGTCCAACTGAGGGTAAGCACTCCTTACATCATCATAGCTATTGTTGAGGTGGAAACACCAAAATGGGGTTTGACTTAGGCAAGCCCCTATACAACAGAAACGTTTCTCCTCTCTTGTGTGAAAGTGATAGATTTGAAGTAGATTTGGGAAAGAATTAAAGACCTAATTGCAAGATCAAGCTTTCAAGCCTTATATGTCAACAAATTAGGACAAGTGAAATTAATCATCAATAGATGAAGTTCTGAAGCTAAGTCCAAAAAGAAGAACCTAAAAAAAGTGACCATCTGAGATTTGGTTTTTGATTTGTAAGATCTATACTTCTAGGTCTAGGTTGCTAGCACCCCTATCCAGTCAGTTTGAGCTCAAATTTATATGTCAGGTTCCTTTATCTTTGCACTTTATTGTTATGTCATTGATTGATGTGTTTTGGATCTCTATTTCTCTATAATTATATCATTTTTTCGTAGCTTAATAGTTGACCTAGGCACATCATCAAATCAAGTTAATCAAGAAATCATAGCTCAACCCCACAAAAGAACCAAAACCTTGATCCACCATTTTGGCTCTTCCATAGAGCTTAGTAGCCAAGTGGGTGTTTGTGAGCATTTTAGGTTCCCTTCCAATATGATGTAGGAGAAAGTGTGATTTAGACCCTAGGTCCCTTTTTCCCACATCACAACTACAAGGGTACACAAGGCCTAATTCTATAAAATGAAGAAATGATGTGTCTAATGGTCTGGTTTGAGAGGCTAGCTCACTCTCTCCCTTTACAAATTCCAAGGTATAAATTTCTTAGTTACTTAACCAAAATGATAAATCTTCTTTTCCAATGGTTGTGTCTTTCAATTCACCCCTAACTATTTATACCTCATTAAAATGTTGGGGTTGGGGTCATCCCATAGTGTGATGGAATTTTTAGTTAGGCCCTCTAAAAGGAAAATAAGATAAGACTTGTTTTTAATCCTCAAGATCACCTTAACATGCAAGAGAAGAGCATATGCAAGAATAACTTTGAGATCAAAAGATATTTAAAAATTTGAATTTCCAAACCAAATGTGTACATTAATTTTAGCCCACTTTAGAGTGTGATCAAACAAGCATAAAATACAAAGCACACACAAAGAAAAAAAAGTTTATAAAAATGTATTCTACTCACATCCTATAAAACCACAAGCTAGTAGTCTCAATATTTATTCTTTGACTAGTGTGAATACCTACATGATTTAAAATTTTAAGCATAATATCATAAGTTAATGATAATAAATGTATTCATCATAAATCAAATATAATAAAAGTTCATCAAAGATAATAATTGAGCACTAGATCATAAGCATAAATATAATGTTTTGGAAAATAGAAACTTAAGTTACTAATTGATGCAGGAGCATATAATGGTGTAAGGGCAATCCTGCATCACCCAAAAAATATCTTTCCTTTCTTTTAGATTTTTGTAGATATTTTTGCATTTTGGGATACCCTTTTCGTTGAATAAGAATTTCCAACTTTCAGAACTGCTTTTCTGCTTTTTTTGGTCAAACTGCTATTTTTGGTAGGTATGAATTTGAAAGTGTGAGGAGGCAAAAATTTATGGGAAGATTCTGGATAGAAAAATAGACACTTTGGTAAAAGAATTAGGCCAAGATCATTCCTGGTTTGAAAGTTATTCAAGTTTCAGTTTCCCAAAATTGCCCTGAAAACTCTTTCGAGTCCAGTTTGAGGCACTAAACGGTCCTGTATGGGCCCATAAATTGTCCCAACTAATGGAGCTAGTTCTTGGAACGTTCTAAAATCCAATACCTTTCCAACAGTTCAAATGGTTCGTGAAATGGATTCCCGGATCAAAAGTTATGGCTTCCGAAAGTTGGTCAATTTTTGGAAAATTGCTAATTTTGGAATTAGGACTCAATTTCTGAATTTCAAATTTCATTTTTTGGCACTCAACCGCCTACATTCAAATTCCAAATTGTATTTTTTGGCTCCAAGCCGGAAAAAGGCTATTTGGAACTCATTTTGGAAATTCTGGGGTATTGGGGAAAAAGAAAGAATTGTATTAAAAAAAGGGATTTTGCTTTTTTAGAAACAGTAAAGTTGCATGTATTGCAGCCTGTGAGGATTTAATCCTCTCGAATGTAATTTCTCTGTAATGAGAACATATTTCCCATAAATAAATAATAATTTTTTTTTGCTTCAATTGTGTGCTTTTTTTGAATCTCGGGTTGTGACTCTCATCACTAACAAGATTATCAAATAATTCTAACATGTGCAAACTTGTATTTTATCATTAAAGACTTAGTGATAAACATTTCTAATATTAGTGATGTAAGATCTGCATAATATTTATATTTCTATTTATAGTTGCAAGATGTATCACAAATCTATAATTTAATATCAACAAATGTAATTTAAGACTACCAAATAATATTATAAATAATGTAAAATAGATTTAAAAATATATCTCCAAGAAAATAAATAAATAAATATCATACTTAAAGAGACTTTTAAATACTTTTAGGTTTCACAAATAGCTATCAATTTTGCTACTATTTCATCATGCATCTACTAGTCTTTGGTGAACCTTCTTCTATGAAAGCATATTTAAAGAGAGATCTTTTATATAAAAATAAAATAAAAATTTATTTGAGTTAGACAACAAGAATAGACAAGAAAATCAATACACAATAAGGATTCTCACGTGGCCCTTCCAGAAGAGCCAAGAGACGATTCATATGATAGAATAGACAAGTCATGGGCTGCCACTTTTCATAATTGGTAGAATTATTCTTATTGAGTGCTATTTCATAATTAGTAGAATTATTCTTATTGTATAAGTGTCCTCAAATTGTGTAAATTAATGAGATCGATGATGTTGCTTTATGAATTTAAGGCTTGGCACATGCAGATTTAGACTCATGAAATTAAAACCACCTAAATTTCAGCGTTTAGCATAATTTGTATTGGCTAGAATCTAAATAAAAAATTATGAGAATGTTTGTGAGGCTTTTCGATTTGATAATATGTAATTTCAGATTTGTTGGATGTGCTTTGTGATGTTGAAATGTAGGTTGTTTTTTGGATTGGCGTTATGTATTTGCAAATTGATCATTCATGTATATAGAAGAATGGAATATGAGAGTCGATTTGTAGATTTTTGGATGATAATGTAAATGGTGAGGACTTATTCTTAAAAGAACAAATGAAATCGAATAAGAGGAGTGGAGGTGAGAACTTAGTTACGAAAGCTTTTAGATTCAACTGTGTATGCTTATTTAGATCGACATTTCAAATCACACTCAGTGATTCATCATTTTTCCTCTTCCCGATGATGAATCACTGAGTGTGATTCGAAACGTCAATCTAAATAAGCATACACAATTGAATCCAAAAACTTTCATAACTAACCTTCAGCCAAATAAAGATTAAAATTATTAAAGACAATTCCATTTATCCTACAATAAAATATCAATCTAACAAGAAACAAAAGATGATCCTATCCAACATTCAACCTTTAACCAAATCAAGATCAAAGTCTTCAAGATAATTTCATTAATCCTACCATAAAATCTCAAGAACACGAAACATAAAATGATCTTATCCATTATCTAACCTTCTCATCCTATGATGAGACATTTCATCCCCTTGAACACATAGATAATAAAATCATTCACATCAATAGTATTAGAAATCAAGTTATAAATTATGTTGAATACACTGAGCTTGTGGATAAGCAATCCATGATTGATCACATCAAGCATATAATCGATCAAAGTAGCACAATCATGAACGAAGAGAAAGAACAAGGGTAGACCCACAATATTGTTTTTTTCATTTGTGGGATATTATAAATTTGCATGGTTGAGGAGAAATTGTTTTCAAGGTATCTGCACAATTATCTTTGAATGAAGGTGTACCTTCATTCAAAACTTATTTAAATTTTTAATATTTTAATATTTTTAGACCATGGAAAGGATCTTCATTCAAAGGTACCTTAAAAAAAATTCCTTTCTATATTTAAATGAAGGTCTTTGGATGGGATTTTCTATCTTGGTCTAATATTTTCCTCATTTTTTCTATTTTAAACCCTAGGTTAGACTAATGTAAATAGAATCAACATGAAAGATGATTTTAGGATCATAGGTCTTAGAGTTATCTTTCCAAAAAGTATAATTTTAAATATATTGAATTTTCTTTTTGAGTAATAGGTATTTCCTAATTAATTAATTATTTAATTATTAGGTTCCTTTCCCTCTAATTACTTAAGCTTACTTGGGTCATGTCCTTTTTATGTCTCATGTCATAGGATGAAGACACATGTCATGATCTTATTTTATTCTCATCTAGGGTTTCTAGGTTTATTATCCTTTTATAATGATTTTTTTATTGTATAATCATTAAGATGCACATTAATTATTATTCATACTTTTTTGGATCAATAGCTCTTGACCTCCATAGCTTCATTATTCTCTCTTTTTGTGACAAGTGTTTGATTGTAGGTAATCCTTGGGAGTTGTGGAGTTGATTTTCCCAATTTCAACATGGTATAAGAGCTCCAAACCTATAATCCCCTCTCCTTATTTTGAGATATATATTTTTATTTACCTATCATGTTCGGCGCATCTTGAACCAAAAAAAAATCTTCCATTATATTCAAAAGTGTTGGGAAAGTTAGATCTGCATTTTGTTTGGTCTGATTTGGACTTCAGAGGTTAGATCTACAAGGGTTTGAAGTAGTTGTTTTTTTCCAAATCCAAAGGGTAGCTGCAATTTTGAAGCATTTTGAGCCAAAACAGACATTACCATAGCACTCAGAAGGCCCAAAAACCCTAAGATCAGCTATCAAATCATCAAAATCTATGTTGGGAGAATTTGGGGCAAAAAATATTTCCACAGAGGCTATATGGCCTCCTTGCACGTAGATCAAGGTATTTAAAAAAAATCCTACCAAATTTTAAAAAAAAATCAAATTAAAAAAATAAAAACTCTTTAAAACGGTACGTAGTATTTTTTATAGAAAAAAAATTTATATTGATGGGGGGTACTCGAAGGGCTACCACTGTAATGTCCCTAACATACAAATTGTAAAAAATACTGATTTGTGGATGAAATTCAAACACAACAAGATAAGCATGCAACAAATATTACAAATTATGTTGAGAACTCAAAAATATGAATAATATATATATTGGCTACAATTTAGAACAATGATATGAAATGCTTACCAAATCACCATAGATCAAACAACAATAATAACTTCCCTACAAAATCCTTGAAGCTCAGATGCTATCCCTAAATGACAACGCCCTCAGGAACCAAAGGGGTTTCGTCCTTTGATCCTAGTCAACACTAGGTTTTCATCCAGTGAACACAACTCCTATGGGTTTTCATCCATAGAAGAAATTAGAACATAAGTGTCCCAAATTTATAAGATAATTAAATAATAATTTTGTGCTTTACATGAATTGGTTTCCCTACATTTATATGCTAACATTCCTCTTTAAGAAATAGGTCAACCTTGAGCCCCATTGGTACCAAAGCTTGAATTTGAATTATCGACATCTTACATTAGGTTGGTCTTAAGGACAACATTGATTCCTTTGGGATAAGCACACTATTCTACAGACCCATCCACATGCTTGCCTTGCCCTTTCCAACTTCTTGAAACTTCATCGCTATTGTTGCAAGATCCCATGATGTCTTATCCTTCAAGCTTGTAGAAGTGAATACCAGGTGACTGGCATAGTCACCTTCTGATAGCAATAAATTTTTGTTGCCCAATCCTTCTTCCTTAATATTTGGATATGATGTGCAAGTGTCATCATAGGTGCTAGATGTTCCAATCTACACACCTAAACACGCTCCAATAGAGGAATGCAGAGGGATTCCCATAGTTGATTCGGTTCTGGCACAACAAATCTCAATCGATGATCTTCTGATGGTGATACTTTCCCTGTAGATGAACCTTTTACCATGAGATCTGAACATGTTTTGGGGCCTTTACTATAAATGCATTGTTCCAAACTAAAAACTGAGATGAGCTCCTACAGAGGAATACGGTAGGAATCCTAGATTCCACTTTGCAACTGTCTTTCTAGAAAAAGGGACATGACAATTCCTCCCTTCCCAAAATTTCTTGTTCTCAAGCAATGCAAATTTGGATGATATAGGATTTCAAGTCCTTCCCAGGTAGCATCTTCGATTGGAAAGTCTTTCCAATGGACAAGATACTTAGTTACATTTTGGTTCCTTTGATTTTTGACCTTGGTATGAATCATAACTTCCAAAATAAGGAGAATATTCCCTTCACCATTAAGGGGTGGTAACTCCATGGTAGGAGATATATTCAAACCCAAAACCTTATTCGAACATGAAACGTGAAAGATATTGTGGATTTTTCTATCTACCTGAAGTTCTACTCCATAAGAAGCTTCTCCAACCTTCTGGATTATCTTATATGGTCCATAGAACTTAGGCTTGAGCTTCTCTACTCCTCCTTTCTTGATGGAAGTCTATCTATATGGCTGCAATTTGATAAACACCATATCCCCCACCTCAAATGCTCTTTCTATCCCCATACATATTTTGTTAATTCTGAACAACTTACAAATGATCCTTGAGAGTTCTCAAGATGTCTATACTTTGATTAGCCAAATCACTTGTTGTTGAAACTCTAATATCTATGAGGACTAATTTTGAAAAGGTTAATGCAACATATCCATAGTGGGATCTTGTAAGGTCCGAAAATCTCACTTACTAATTATATCCTTTAATTTCCAAAATTATTTAATAGAATAAAATAATTATAAAAAGGTGCGGAAAAAAGAGGAATAATTAAATTACTTCATTATTATTTCAAAATTAATTTCATACATTAATGAGTTAATATGTATATCAACACAAGGCCGTGCCTTCACATAATCTAGCCATGAAGGCTTACACAAAGATACACAATACACATAAATTCAAATACTGTAATGCAAATTAAGAAAACAACAAGACCATCAATGCATCCATAAAAGAACCATAACACAAAGAATTTCATGAGTGGAAAACCCTCATAGGGATGAAAAACTACTCGCAAAAAGTGCCTCACTAGCTTAATGAAATGCCTCTTGGGCGGAGCCGCACTGGAAACATAATCTCACTGGTTACAAGATGCCTCACTGGTAATGATCATACTGTCTCACTGTCATGACCATTCATTTCATATTTTAGGATATTATGAATATCACACATAACAAGGAGCATAAGGAAGTTCTTTTACAAGTCACATAAGTCTACAAGCAACATTTTCAAGTTTCACCAATGCATCATCCTTGCATAAGAAATTGCGATAATGCCAACACTATCATGGATCGCTCCCAAGTATTTGCAAATAAGACCATTCTACCTCCAATGACCTCTAAAATATCACACAAGTATGTTGAAAGCCATAAGCCAATCACATAAAGCTTCATGAAAGTAATCCTAAGCCTGTTAGAATGCACACATGCTTATGCAATTATAACAAGAATGCTTACTTCTAAACGCATTTATTCATAGAGGTTTCAACAATAAGAGAATAATACTATAAAAGAGTTAAGAAGGTAAAGCTCATGTATGGATGAGAATACATATATAAGTATACATTCTTATGCAAATAAAACTCAAGTTGAATTAAATGAGAGAATTCCTATTTTCTCCGTATGTGCATGATAAACCATGATGCATGAGAATAATGTCATCATTAAACTTAAAATTTAATTAGGCAAGGTATGATTTAACATTTATTTATCCTTTTATAAAATACCCAATTGATTTACATTACATAATATGCGTAGATTAATTGCAATCTACATCTATATATATATTGATCAAGTGTTATAAAATATCTCAAATTTCATATTCAAATCTTAAATTTTGTCCTCCTATATGAATCTCATGTACTTAGAATATTTTCTTCAATGGAATATATTATATATTATTTTTAAATTAAATATAATAACTTAATTTGATTTCTTTACTTTGTTATAAATTTATTCTTTCTAAAGTACTCTTATAATTCCAAGGTTCGCTATTTGATTACATAAGAGATTAGTTCACACGAAATAAACTCTACATCTAGTTTTACATCTCTCAAATGGATTGATTTGGTCAATCTTCTAATACTTCAATGACTAGTAGCAATTGAATCCACATATGTACCTTTCTATTTGCACACAAGAATCCAATAACTTATTTCTAGTTTTAATGATTTACTAAAAATTATAGATTTATACATAATCGAATGAAATAAACTTTCAGATCAGAAATATATTTACATTTTAGAAAATAAAACTTGCCCATTAATGAATACGCATATGTATATATTCAGTAATACATCAATTAAAAACAAAAATACATCACTCTAAGTCAGATTTTTATAACTATTCTTTTCAAAATTTAATTCCAGCTCTTACACATAATGTATATGTAAATATATATATATATAAACAAAAAATCATATTTACGAACTGAAGTAATTTCATTTGTAACGAAATGGTATATTTAATTATAAATAAATGGACATACAAAAATTTACATCTTCAGCTGAAATAGTCTACATTTTGTCATAATCGAACAAAATGATGTAAATTGGTTTGATTTAATGTGTGTGTATATATATTTACTTTTTTAGAAAAAATACTTTTGCAATGAAATAAAATAAACACTTATAGCCAGATATATATCTACTCATCTAAATTCTACATTGATTTGTTTCTCAGCATGTTTCATATAATTATATGCACAAATATATATATATATATATATATATATATATGTATGTATATGTATATATATATATAAATGCAGTTTATCATTAAATTTTCCAGCACCAACATGATTGTGAACAACAATATATACATAAACAAATTCATCTATAAGTAATGTTCATAACATATACAAACTTATATATATATACCTGCATATATATATATGGTTGTGATTTTAAAATCCCAATGAACATAACCAAAATTGATTAAGGAAATCGAAGCTCACATTTCTCAAAGGCCCAACACTCATCTAACCCACACTCCTATAGAGGTGCGCTGCTTGTGGGGGTAGCACCCTCTCCACAAGCCATGGCCTGTGGAGGGGCGGTTGCCTCCATAGGCAACCGTTCCCCATGGGGAGGCATTACCAGAGGGTGGGCTTTAAGCCTTCCCCATATAAATTTTAAACCCCACACATGAATTCAAAACCAATGCTTCAAGAATATGCTTTCGACTCAGAACCACAAATCTTTCACAAGGGAATGTAAACACAATTTAATAATAATAATAATATATATATTTACATACATATATACACAATTTGGTGTGTATATATGTGAATGTATAGAATTAACATAATCTAGTTTGCAATTCAATTTCAGAATTTATAATAGCTGTATTCAAATATATACAATATTATATATATTTATATATGTGCAAATATATAAATATATATATAGTTTTATATAACAGGAAGAGGAAGAATGCAGATTATATAGCCAAGAATCAAAGTTTCACACACAACAAATAAAACATTGCTACAATATTGCACAATTTTGTATTTGATTTTATTTATAAAGGGTTTCCAAAAGAGAATAAATCTTTTCGAGGCAAGCATCAATTTTCCACTTCTGAAACTAAAATACATTGGAAAGAGGATTCAAAAACCCGGAAAACGCTTTTCAATTAAATTTCCTCTTATGGTTTCCTCTCTTTCCCCATTCTGAATTGCTGGTAATCTTTTGCTAAAGACTTTCTTCTTTTTCCTGGAATTATTTCTCTTCTTCTTTCCACCGTTTTAAGTTTACTGTGTTTCAGAAACCCTCTTCTCGGCAGCCATTTTTCAATTATCTTTTGCAGAGCAAATCAAGAATTTTTTTGAAACCAATTCTATCCGTTTCTGTTATTCTTTTTCCTCTTTTTAAAGTTTTCTTTTAGTTTTCCAAAACCTAATTTTTTTAAAAATAAAATTTATTTTCATGCATAATATTTATCCTCCAGAAATATTCAAGAAGTTCCATTTTAATTACAAATTAAATATTTATTTATAATTAATAGTAAAGAGATAACATTTAATTGCTAATAAAAAATAATTATTCTAATTAACCCCGCATTATCATTTAATTGCAAAAATGAATTCTCTAATTAAAATGTAATTAATTCTTTTTATTTCTTTGTACTTTTATTTCGCCACCAATTAATTTAATTAAACATTCAGAAGTACAAACAATATAATCATTTAACTAAATTAAATACTAAATGCATCAAAATAGTTATTGAATTATAAATTACTTATTGAAAATAGGGGTCGTGACATCCTTCCCCCCTTAAAGAATCAACGTCCCGATGATCAATTTAACTAAAAGATAAAAAAAATCTCATACCTCTTTACTTTATTTTACCTTAATGTCACAATCAACCCACCTGACAGGGATATTGTCTTTTCAACCACCCATCTATTTATAACAACAAAAATTCCTATTGCTAGCATTCATAAACTTGCACACCTTGTTGGCACGTCATGGCTTCATCGAATTCACTCTATTTACCTTAACTAATAAAAACATGTAAACTAATTCATTTATTTCATACAATCTTCTATATCTTATTCAAATCTTTTCATTTTTCAAGATATTTACCGATATAATGAAAATAGTTATGTTCATTTTATCAACATTCCTACTCATATGAGACATCAGAGCAATTTCCTTTATGATGAAAAACAAGCATCACATACTACTTGTTATCATCATTAGCAAATTAAAACACTAAACAAAAAGAAAAGTCTCAACAAACAGAAAAATGCAAACCAATTACAATAAGGTCTTCATCTTGATCAAAATCATAAAAGATAAGAAGATCAACAATTTATCAACATACAAAATATCATCAATATGGTAAGAACATCAAAGATAAGAAGATCATCAAAGATCGATTTTAAATATACCAATATCCACAAGGTTTCAACACTACTTTATTGAAGATTATCCTCACAAAAAGGTCATCAATACTAAAATAAAAGGTTCAAGTTGATTACAATAGCAACCCAAATCTAGATGTTAGGAAGATCATCACATGCTCAATACTGATTCAACCATTTACTAAATTTCACAACAAAAAGTAAATCTCAATCTATAAATGGAAAAAGTAACTTTCTATTAACAAAGATATCCATAAATGTATAATCCTTTACTATTTTGCAAATGCAACAAGAGTGCATCTAAGAGAAATGCAATTACATCATTTAACTAAACAAGCCACACAATGATACATATCCATCTTCCGAATTACATAGGAAAATCAAATATTCACTCAATCTTCAATTGCCATAACCCAGTGGTCTACCGCAAGTTGAAGGTCAAGAGCATGGTTAAGGTGATTTTTTGTTAGAAGAAATAAAGGAATGAAAGAAAGATCAAAATAACAATCCAAGAAGTGAAGTGCAAGAAGAGCTTTACCATAAATCAAATGAGAGATATGTGCAAGATCAACCACCAATACCAAGATAAGACTCCAAGAATCCAACAAGAGCCAAGAGATTTTTGTAAGGGGAAAAGCAAAGAAAAACCCCTTTGTGAATTATGAATGAGACATGAAAAGCCTAAAGAGAGAGAGAAGAGTATGAGCAAGAAGCTCAATACAATATGATAGAACTACTATGCAAGAGGAGAGAATTGTGTGAGAGAATTGTAAAAATCTGTGTGTAGTGTGTGGAGAAATATCTCTTTTAAGTAGAGATGAGTGAAGGAGTTTGCATGTAACTCCCTATGTGTAAGAGTCCAACATTCATACTTAGTGTGTGCCAAGTGTGAGCATCCTCATAAGGAGGAATAACCTATTTTCCTTATTAAAGAAATTACAAAAAATATGAGAGGACAAAAATTACATGTAGAGATTCCTTTAGGAATATCCTAAAATAAATAAAAGAGGATACCTTGTTTTATCCTCAAATTAAATAAAAAAACCAAGGAAAGATTACTAATTCTAACACCCCCCTTTAATCTTTACTTGGGGTGATTACATCAATGGGTATCGAACCCAAATTTTTGCAATGAAATTCAATTTTTTCTCTAGAAAGAGGCTTTGTCAAAATATCTGCAACTTGATCTTCACCCTTGCAATAGATGAGGGACACTTGCTTTTCTTCAATTTGTTCTCTAATGAAATGTGCTTTGAATTTGCATGGTAAACCGGATTCTTTGCCAAGGCTATTGCACTTTGATTGTCACAAAATAAAGATGTAGGTTCTTGTTGAGGTAGACCCAAATCTTCAAGTATTCTTCTAAGCCATAGAGCTTCTTTAGAGGCATGAGTACAAATTTTGTATTCAGCTTTGGTAGAACATAGAGAAACAGATTGATCTTTTTTACTTTTCCAAGATATAGCACCTGAACCAAGAGAAAAACAATACCCAAAAGTAGATTTCCCATCATTGGGGTCTCCACCTAAATCTGAATCAGTAAAACCTTTTAAAGAAAAATCAGAATTTGCATCATAAAATAATCCTAAGTTAGTAGTACCTTTAATGTATCGTAATATTCTTTTAGCAATTTTGAAGTGTGTTTGTTGAGGTTTGGACATGAATCTTGAAACTAAACCAACACTAAAAGATATATCAGGTCTAGTGAGAGTTAGATAATTTAAACTACCTACAAGTTCTCTATAAGGAGTAGCATCTATGAATGGAGATTCCATATCTATCATTAACTTAGTTCCTAATTCACATGGAATTGAAACATGATTAACATCATTCATATGAAATCTATCTAGAAGATCTTTAGCATATTTACTTTGAGAAATAAAAATACCCTTAGGGGTTTGCCAAATTTGCATTCCTAGAAAATAATGTAAAAGTCCTAAATCAGTCATTTGAAATTTTTGGTTAAGTTGGAACTTAATATCAGAAATTAAATGGTTAGAACTAGAAGTAAGAATCAAATCATCAACATAAAGAATGATAATAATAATGTCATCTTTACTATGCTTGATATACAAGTTAGGATCATTTTTACTTCTTTCAAGACCTTGAGAAATAAAGAAAGCATTAATTTTTGAATACCACTCTCTAGGAGATTGCTTTAAACCATAAATAGATTTATTTAGTTTGCATACTAGATGTTCATGACCTTCTTTAATAAAACCGGGAGGTTGGGACATATAAATTTCTTCATGCAAATCACCATTTAAAAAGGCACTTTTAACATCCATTTGGTGAATAGGCCAATTCATTTTTGAAGCCAAAGCAAGAACTACTTTGATGGTAGGCATTTTTGCAACAGGGGCAAATGTCTCATTATAGTCTAAACCTTCAATTTGAGAGAAACCTCTTGCTACTAACCTAGCTTTAAACTTACTAATTTCATTATTGGCATTCAACTTAGTTTTATATAACCATTTGCATGAAACTAAATTTTTACCATGAGGTAAGGGAACTAAATCCCAAGTATTATTAGAAATTAAAGTGTCATATTCTTCTTTCATAGCATTTTGCCAATGAGGTTGATTTTTAGCTTGAGAAAAGGTTTGAGGATCATTAGAGTTCATAAGAGAAGACATTAAAGTATAATTACAATAATTAACTCTCCTAGGTCTAAGACCACCCATTCTAGAAATATAATCATCACCTTCATTAAGTAAATCTTTAAGCCATTTAGGATTTCTCTTAGAATTAACAGAAATATAACTATGAGGAGTATCATTATCATCATGATCAACATTATTACTATGAGGAGTAGATATATTATTACCATCATCATCATCATCATTATTAGTATTACTAGTAGGAATATAAATTGATGCATTAGGAGTAGGGTTTAGAATAGGAGGTTGGTCCTCCACAATCTCAATAGTTCCTCCTTTAAATTCATCATCATTGACCTTGGAGCAATCATGGACTTCATTTTCTGCAATGTAAACATCTCTTGCAATATGCACCTTGTTAGTAGTAGGATCATAAACTCTATAACCTTTAGTAAATTCATCATACCCAACAAAAATAAATGTAGAAGATTTAGAATCAAATTTTTGCCTTTTTTGTTTGGGTGTGTGAACATAAGCAATAGATCCAAAGATTCTCAAATGTTGTAAATTTGGTTTTCTACCGGACCACGCTTCCTCGGGAGTTATATCTTGCAAAGCTTTAGTAGGAGTTTGATTAATAATATAATTGGCACAAGCCATTGCTTCAGCCCATAACTTGTAAGGAATATTTTTTGCATGCAACATACATCTAGCCATTTCCACAATAGTTCTATGCTTCCTTTCCGCCACACCATTTTGTTGTGGTGTATAAGGAACAGTAAGCTCATGTTTTATACCAAAAGATCTCAAATAAGAATGAAATGCATTGTTAACATATTCAGTACCATTATCTGTTCTAAGAATTTGAAGCTTAGAACCTAATTGCCTTTCCACAAACATATGAAATTCAGAAAATATATCAAGAACTTGAGCTTTACTATGCAAGAAATAGATCCAAATTCTTCTAGTAAAGTCATCAACAAAGGTAAGAGCATACTTTGAACCTTGAATGGAGGTGTTCTCCATTGGTCCCAAAAGGTCACTATGAATCAAATGCAACTTATGAGATGCCCTCCATGAAGTACCATGAGGAAAGGGCTCCCTTTTCATTTTGCCACTCATGCACCCTGTGCATGTAATTTTAGATGGAACAATATGTGGTAATCCTTCAACCATGTTAGATTTGAGCAATCTAGAAATATAATTAGAATTCAAATGGCCAAGCCTTTCATGCCATACATTGAAATCAATATTAACTTTCAAAGAGTACCTTGATGAGGCAAACTCATAAAACTTAAACAAATTATCATGATCCAACTTAGCATTAGCAACAACATGATCATTCTTAGGATCAATAATGTAACACATGTCCTTATGAAATTCAACTTTGTAATCTTGACATAATTGAGCAACTGAAAGAAGATTAGATTTAAACTTAGGAACATAAAGAACATTGTGTAATTTTCCATTTGGAACATTAACATCACCAAATCCATCAACTTTGCAACTATGATTATTAGCTAATTGAATAGGAATGTTAGTTTTATCAGGTTGCAAAGAATCAAACACTTCTCTATGAGATGTAACATGGTGAGAAGCCCCACTATCAATAATCCATTCTAATGCATGAGAAGCTTTAAAACAAGTAGTAAAAGCACTACGAGATTGATTATCTTGAGATTTGAAGTTATTTTGATTATTGTTATTCATAGGCTTCTTATCATTTTGCTTTTTAAAACAAACATTAGTTAGGTGACCATCTTTGCCACAATAAGTACAATGAGGTTTCTTATTTTGTTGATTATTATAATTATTATTATTGTGATGAGCATTATTGTTATACGAGGGCCTAGAATTAAATCTATTGTTATTATGATTATTATTATTGTTATGAGGATTATTATTGTTATGATGATTATAATTATTATTACGAGAATTATGATTATTATGAGAAGAATTATGATTATGAGATCTATTATTTTGATTTTGATGTTTAGACACAAAAGCATGTTCAAAAGATCTAAGAGTACCAAATTGCAACAACTTAGCTTCCTCTTGACGTAAAAGATTTTGAAATATGCCATAAGTTAATTGAGGAGCTAAAGTAGGAATAGCAAGTTGCGAATGAATGTTAGTAATAAATTGTTGAAATTCTTTAGGAAGACACTTCTTGAGAATAATAGTAATTAATCTAATATCACTTAAAGTAACATTCACACCATTTAATTGAGTCTTAATAGCATCAAATTTAAGCAAAAATTCATCCATATTTTTAAAGTCAATATACCTGAGGTCTTCCAAGTTGTCTTGGAGCTGAATCTTACGTGATTCGGTGGAGCTATCATAGGTTTGTTGCAAAATGGTCCACGCTTGATGAGCGTTGGTGCAATGTCCAATCAAGACATACAAATCAGGAATAATCGAAAGACCAATTAATCCAAGAGCTTCTTCATTTTTAACTTGCCATGCATCTTTGTCAGTTTGAGAAGCAGAGGCAGCTGGTTCAATAGTGGCATCTGTAGCAACTTGGAGTAAATGTTTAAAACGAAAAATGAAAGAGAATGTGTGTTTTCCATTGATGATAGTTAGAGCTATTTAACTTGATTTCTGGAATTAGAGTAGACATGACTAAATAATATTCAGATTTGAACAAATTAATTTTAAAAAAGACAAATAAAATGAAAATAGCAAAGGAAGAGAAAGGATTCCCTGCAAAAAACGTTATATAATGAATAATGATTAAAAAATCAGGAATCTAACTAATATTAGAGTTGCAATGATCAAATAAAGTAATGATGAAAAACTGATATAAATCAGAAGAATGTTATGATGAAAAATCTGCAACAACAATTATGTTAGAAAGAAAAAAGAACATGCAGGCCGGAATAAACTGTCATGGAAAATACAGTCTTGGTGAGGGGGGCATATCTCGCAAATGAACAGTTGGATTGAGCTAAGTTTAGGATATGTTTGAGATAACCTAATTATCTAAAATCTTATTGAAGAGATCTTTCTAATGTGTATGGGTTCAAAAGATATGGGCGATGGAGTGAGGTACTGTCAAAACAAAGATTAATACAGAGATATGGAGAGCAGTAAATGCCAAAACAATACAGAGATATCAATAGAGATTAGAAAAAATAATGAAGATTCAATCTTTTAATGAAGGTAATCAACTTATAAATGATAATAAACTCAGAGATGCATGCAAGAGGAAGCTGAAACTACTACGCTTTCTAGTTTATTGTTTTAATAGAACCTGCAAGAATGTTAGAATATGCAAGAATGATAAAAAATGCAAATGAAAACCTGCAGAGATAAATGAGAATAACCTAAAGAAATTTAGAATAGAACAAATTAACTAAATTCAAACCCTTGCGGTCTCCCGACAGAGGGTGCTGTTAGATCTAGATAAACAAAACTTGAAATGAAGAAATAAACTAGGTTTGGCGGAGAACCATCCA
This sequence comes from Sequoiadendron giganteum, assembly GCA_007115665.2. Classification (NCBI taxonomy): domain Eukaryota; kingdom Viridiplantae; phylum Streptophyta; class Pinopsida; order Cupressales; family Cupressaceae; genus Sequoiadendron; species Sequoiadendron giganteum. Next base: position 862,741,779 of record CM021101.1, read on the forward strand.
AACCCAAAAAAATTCAAAAAAATATACTCTTTGGCGGAAAGCCTTCCAAAGAGGGTTAGAGAAAAAAAGTATGAAGAAGAGTATGGAAAAAAAGTTAGAGTTGCAAAAAATGTTAGATCTATAAGATAAAACTTGAAAAATCTTGCTCCTTTGAATGTCGCCTTCCTACAAAACACTTAAACAAGGATTAGTAGCTAGCTTTGATACCATGTTAGAAGAAATAAAGGAATGAAAGCAAGATCAAAATAACAATCCAAGAAGTGAAGTGCAAGAAGAGTTTTACCATAAATCAAATGAGAGATAGGTGCAAGATCAACCACCAATACCAAGATAAGACTCCAAGAATCCAACAAGAGCCAAGAGATTTTTGTAAGGGGAAAAGCAAAGAAAAACCCCTTTGTGAATTATGAATGATGAATGAAAAGCCTAAAGAGAGAGAGAAGAATATGAGCAAGAAGCTCAATACAATATGATAGAACTACTATGCAAGAGGAGATAATTGTGTGAGAGAATTGTAAGAAATTGTGTGTAGTGTGTGGGGAAATATCTCTTTTAAGTAGAGATGAGTGAAGGAGTTTGCATGTAACTCCCTATGTGTAAGAGTGCAACATTCATACTTAGTGTGTGCCAAGTGTGAGCATCCTCATAAGGAGGAATAACCTATTTTCCTTATTAAAGGAATTACAAAAAATATGAGTTGTCCTCCCATTTGGACTAGAGGACAAAAATTACATGTAGAGATTCCTTTAGGAATATCCTAAAATAAATAAAAGAGGATACCTTGGTTTATCCTCAAATTAAATAAAACAACCAAGGAAAGATTACTAATTCTAACATTTTTCCACCCAGCCATGAAGCACAACACTTCCCCGGGATTCATCCTAACTCGAAGAACACCCGGTCCTACATGAGGCGCCTAGAAACCTATAACAATTGGGTAGGAGGAAAACTATTGATGCATGCTTGATGCCTTATATGCACTCTATACTAGAATGATCATACTTCTTGCATACAAGATGTGTCAGAGAAACATATAATATAAAAGACTAGGAATTCATTATCCATCTATTTCAATGGTACAACTCACTTTGGCCAAAGCATAAATACAAAATTTGGTTGATCTTGAAAAAGAAGATCACCTTCTCTATTAACCCACATTCGACATCCTGTCCTAGAAGGTAAGATTAAAGCTTATCACACACAACACATTCAACAAGAATAATCTATATCAAATTGCATAAAATAAGGACCAAATGATACGATAGTGCATAACACATACAAGTGCACATAGAATGAATAGTTAACAAACAAGAATGCATGAACCCCTGGTGCATAACTCACATAGGGTATGAGTACATAATTTACTTGTAGTGCCTCACTTGCACAAATATGGAATATACCTAGAATACAATGAGTATTACTCGTTCAATTTTTTATTCAATAAATATGGTAAGTGCATCTCTCACACAAGTGCATTGCTCACACAAAAGGTGAAATATGCATAAATTACAGTAGTATGGTTATAGTGATCCATAATGAGTATCAAAAGTATATCTCACACATTTTTTTTGAAATGTAATCATTACTCAAGTACTTTATCCACACAAAGGAATCAATAACTTACTCTGGTGCATCACTCGCACAAGAACAACAATGATATGAAATATGCATCACTCACTTTAGTATAAGTATAGGGAACATTTCTCATTCAAGTATAAATATAAGTATACTTAAGGCAACAATTTTTCTATGCTATGAATACAATCATCCATACAAATGTGTCATTTGCACAGAGCGAGAGAAGTGCATTATTCCACAAGTATCATTCTCATATAGTACATATGTATAAATACTTCACTAATGACAATCAAGCATACATGATTCATTACATCAATCACTTTTTCCTTGTCTATTAGACAAATCAAGATATTAATCTAATCAACTTCTATCATGAATCACCAATGAAGATTCCTAATACATCTGAACCTTGCATTTTCACATGATCTCATGGATTCTACTAGATCCAAGTCCTGTAAGAATAAGATGGTGCTCAATAATCAACTTTCCCAAAGCCTAGTACTATTACAAACATTCTCGCCTTTAGAACATCCTTCTTAGGTTTCCTACCTTTGAGAAGGCTCAACCAATAATTATCCATTATTATCAACTTTATTTACTTCACAGGTGTTTTTCCTTCTCCCTCATATCAAAATTTCATGTTTTCTCCTTTCCTTGTATCTTTCGACTCATTCATCCTTTATTTCATCAAAGAGATCTCTCTTCATAATATATTTCTCTTATTAATTCACTTTTATTTCCATATCATCATTCATGGGTTGTCACCATATACCATCCATCTTGGCTCACTTCAAATAACACTATATATTATCCATCTTGTCTTATTTCAAATAGTCACCATCACTCTTACTATAAATTCATATGAAAACATGACTAAGTCGAAGGGGACTCACACCTTTAGAGTTCCTGAATGATCGAACTATATCTAAATTTCTAATCGGTTCCCACTAACCATCTAAGAATCACCCATAACTAGGGTTCTCTATTCAATACAACAGGTTCACATACCATAATGCAATGTAAGCATAGAAGAATCAAGTCCCGAGCATTGAACCTAAGTGCTCTGATACCAAAATGTAAGGTCCATAAATCTCACTTACTAATTATATCCTTTAATTTCCAAAATAATTTAATAGAATAAAATAATTATAAAAAGGTGCAGAAAAAAGAGGAATAATTAAATTACTTCATTATTATTTCAAAAGGAATTTCATACATTAATGAGTTAATATGTATATCAACACAAGTCCATGCCTTTACATAATCTAGCCATGAACACTTACACAAAGATACACAATACACATAAATTCAAATACTATAATGCAAATTAAGGAAACAACAAGATCATCAATGCATCCACAAAATAACCATAACAAAAAGAATTTCATGAGTGGAAAACCCTCGTAGGGATGAAAAACCACTCGCAAAAAGTGCCTCATTGGCGTAATGAAATGCCTCTCTGGCGAAGCAACACTGGCTACATAATCTCACTGGTTACAGGATGCCTCACTGACAATGATCATACTATCTCACTATCATGACCATTCATTACATATTTCAGGATATTATGAATATCACACATAACAAGGATCATAAGGAAGTTCTTTTACAAGTCACATAAGTCTACAAGCAACATTTTCAAGTTTCACCAATGCATCATCCTTGCATAATAAATTACGGTAATGCCAACACTATCATGAATCACTCCAAAGTATTTGCAAATAAGACCATTCTACCTCCAATGACCTCTCGAATGTCACACAAGTACGCTGAAAGCCATAAGCCAATCACATAAAGCTTCATGAAAGTAATCCTAAGCCTATTATAATGCACACATGCCTATGCAATTATAACAAGAATTCTTACTTCTAAACTCATTGATTCATAGAGGTTTCAACAATAAGAGAATAATACTATAAAAGAGTTAAGAAGATATAGCTCATGTATGTATGAGAATTCATATATAAGCTAATGAATATATATGATTATACATTCTTATGCAAATAAAACTCAAGTTCAACTAAATGAGGGAATTCCTATTTTCTTCGTGTGTGCATGATAAACCATGATGCATGAGAAGAATGTCATCAACACCTTCCCAGACACTGGTAGTAAAACAATCCTTGGCATACTCCTCCATGATGGAATCCTTCCAATTAGTTGATGTGATGGACACATGGTATAGTGTAGGTCTCCTAGAGAGTGCATCCACCACATTATTCTTCTTTCCCTTGATATATTTAATATTAAAATCATATGCTTGAAGTTTTTTGACCCCTTTTTGCTACCTATCATTCATTTTTTTTAGCTCAGGAAGAATTTCAAGTTGTTATGGTTTATCTTGACCACAAATCTTCTTCATACTAGGTATTGCATGAATTTCTCCAAAGTATACATTATAAATAGCATCTTCTTATCATATATTGGATAACCTTTTTCATGGTCTCTCAATTTCCTAATTTCAAATTCTATGGGGTGTCCCCTCTGAGAGATAATAACTCCAAACCTCACCAAAAGTATCACATTCTACAACAAATGGTAGTGAAAATCAAGAATTACAAGAACTCAACAAGAGCCCATTACCTCTTTCAATATTTCAAAGGTCCTTTGTGCTTCTACTATCCATTCAAAGGATCCTTCCTTAGTTAGATTAGTGAGAGGTACCACAAACTGAGATAATCCTTTGACAAACCTCTAGTAGTAGCTACACATTCCAAATAACCCTTTTAGCTAAGACAATTTTGAAGGAGGTGGCCAGTTTAGAATGGTTTGGATCTTTTGTTGATTGATGTAGAGGAAGGACAAAGCTTAATGAAACTTGGCTGTCTCAAAACATTCCCTTAAGAACTTCATAGGCAAAAACATATGGGGCATATTAGTACACCTTGTCACAATTGATGACTTGGTCTTGAGGCTTGAAAGATCTTTGAACATGATCTTGGACAACTCCAATGTGGCGACCTTACAACACAACAACTCATTTTCTACAAATTCTTATACTGCTACACCTAGTAGAGATAAATTTATTGGATTAAGAATCAAAAAGAACAAATGTTTTTAAACAATTAACCACTGATGTGGGAATCCTTACACCTTGCATACAAGTTATTTCAAGGAGGTTTCAGGGTCTACACACACCAAAAAGGTTACACTTAATTGGTCATGGTTTGAGGACTTCAATGTCTCATGTAATCTACTTGGGACAGTCATGACATTTTTTCATATAAATACCAAGAAAGCTCAAAAAATCCTTGAACAGGTGTATAAGACCTTCATACACACTCCTCACACCCTTTCCCAATCAAAAACACACCAATTTTTCATTGATGGTATTCAAAACCCCTTTCACAACCTTCACAGTCTGATACATAAAAAATATCAGACCTATAGACCATTGGAAGCACGTGCAAACTTCAACTTGGAAACCTGCAAGCTTGGGACAAGGTAAAAAACATAAAAAATACCTTCCCACCCATTGTGGCTATTTTCCACTAGTGGAAGATCGAGTTACATCTTTATTTTCCCTCTCGGGTTACCCTAAGTAGGGTTTTGACAGTTTTTAGAAGAAATGCAACAACTTGTAAAATACTTGATGAAATTCAATGCCACAAAAACTAAAAGAAAGAGGATTCACATAGAAACACAATGCAATCAGCTTTAGATCATTAAATGGTGTGTACAAGCCATGCACAATGAAAGAGAAAGATTGCAACGTTGAAACACACACAAAAGCTTGCTTCTATTCATCAAAAACTTCAAAATCAGCTCTCCAACACAACATTCAATTTTTTGAGAATGTCTTCATCACTACCCAACCAATCCCAACTGCTTGTAACAGTTTCTTTTTCTTTGTATGTAATAATTTATTGATTTTTGACAACTTTCCAAAGTTGCATGACAACTTTTTGCAACATTTGGCAAATTTTTACATTTTTAAACCAACGACCCTCTTAGCACTCCAAAATGAATCTATATGATTCCAAATGGTCACAAATGACCTTATTGGAAACCAAAACACACAAACAACCTAAGACTCAAAAATAACAAAAAGTAAGCTAAATGAGGCTCTTGATGCCCTTGCACCATACACCCAAGGGGAAGGAAACTTAAGTCCCACTTGAGTGCAGGTTTGCAATAGTATATACATGCTTGATAATATTAGATTCAGACATCCAAGTAGCATATTACATAGGAAGACCCCTCCATTTGAACAAGTATTGGAGATATGTTATGTTTCTTGTCTTCTTGAGTTCCTTTGTGTCAAGGATGCACTCCAACTCTAGAGGTTTGTTGGGAGGAAGGTATTGGATCCATTCTTCATCTTCAAATTGGTAATTATAAAGGTGAAGAAAGCTTGAAATATGAACTTAAATAAGTGTATGAAAATATGAAATAAGTAGATTAACCTTTAGCCTTAGTGTGAAGAAAGAATGAGAGAGAGAGATAGAAGAATCATAACACATGCAACAACAGATTTACGTGGAGAAACCCCGAAGGGAAAAAAATCCACCACCGAAAGAGAGGCAAGTATACTACTAATAATCTAAAATATTACATGCAAAAATAGACTTCTCATATCAATCTCTGTAAAATCCGACAACACCATGTTACCCTGCAAACCTACAAAACTGAATTGAATAACTCTAGCTCAAGGCCTCAATTTAAAGAGATTTGTGAGGATGAAAACCACCATGGTTTCACCAAATAATAGGCAAAAATACCACCTATAAAAACCCACGCCTCCCTCCTTGAAATGGTCAAAAAATACCAAAATAGCCTCTTACAGATGCTCTTACAACTGTCATAAGGCATCTCTCATGCATGGGCGCTTGGGGTCTAAAAATAGCATATTTTGTCATAGAATCTTATGAAAACTGTCGTACATGTCATAGATGCTCTTACAACACCCTATTTTGACCCAACAATCTCATTCTAGAAGATTCAAAAGTGGGACACCTAGCTATTTTGTCATTTTCCAAAAGGACAAACGATAACGGTAACATTGCATTTACATTGTCTCTTTCACCACCATTGGTCAAACGGTTTCACCTCTTATGGGTGAATGTACAAAATACTTTAGGAGAATAATTAATTAAAGGATTTACAAGGTTGATGGCACCTAAATCCTAACACAAATTCTTGGGAACCTTCTTCATTACCTGCAACAACGTCCCCTTTGAAAGGGTACAAGTCAAATACATTAAATATAGGTGAAATACCAATCCCACTTGGTAACTCAGGCTCATATGCATTAGGACCAAACTTTTTAACAACCCTACACGGTCCAATTTTATTTATTTGAAATTTGGAGTACTGTCCCTTAGGAAATCTCTTCTTTCTGAGATGGGATAGAACCAAATCCCCGACCTTGAAATTGAATTCTCTCTTCTTCATATTAGCTTGTTGTTTGTATTTGTTCACACTTCTTTGTAGGTTGTCTTTGACTTGTTGGTGAATTCCCTTCATAACCACAATAAATTTATCACCCTCAACACTCATCCTCTACATTCCACTGATATCCCTTAATTCAAAGACTCCTCTAGGCTGCAAACTATAAACAAATTTAAAAGGACTCTTACCCACACTTCTATTCACTGAATCATTAAATGAAAATTCTGCCCGAGGAAAGATCATATCCCATTGATTAGAATGCTCTTTTTTAAGACATCTTAAGAGGTTACCAAGAATTCTATTAACCACCTCGGTCTGCCCATCAGTTTGAGGGTGATAGGTAGAGTTGAAACTAAGGTTAGTGCCTAGTTTCTTCCACAAAGTTCTCCAAAAATGCCCAACAAACTTACTATCTCTATCTAAAACAATACTCAAAGGAAAACCATGAATCCTTACCACTTCCTTGAAGAACAAACTTTCAACATAAGATGTATCATTTGTGCTCTTGCATGGGATGAAATGTGCCATCTTAGAGAACCGGTCTACTACAACATAGATGGAATCAAAACCTCTGGGTGTTTTTGGTAAACCTATTACAAAATACATACTTATAGACTCCCAAGGCCTATTTGGAATAGGAAGAGGCTGATACAAACTTGCATTTGTGCTACTCCCTTTTGCCTTTTGAAAAATAACACATTTCTCAACAAATTTCCTTACATCAATTTGCATTTTAGGCCAAAAATAGTGTCTTCTTAGCAGCTCCAAGGTCTTATCAAGATCAAAATGACCTGCAAGACAACCACTATGCTTCTCTTTTATCAAATTATCTCTCATTGAACACTTAGGGACACAAATTTTTTCTCCCTTGAACAACAAGTCATCTTGAATTAGAAAATCAACCCACTTATCATTATTGCTACTACAAGGTTGCTTACAACATGCATATATTTCTTTGAAATTTGCATCTTTAACATACATACCTTTCAAGGATTCAACTCCCACACTTTGTAACTGAATTTCCTATACTATTAGAGCCCTTCTACTCAAAGCATCTGTTATTTTATTGGACTGCCCCTTCTTGTGCTTAATGGTGAAAGTAAAACCTTGCAAATATTCCACCCATTTATCATGCCTATGACTGAGTTTCTTTTGACTATTCAAAAATTGAAGGGCATGGTTATTAGTATATACTATTAAATCTTTGGGAAGTAGGTAATGTCTCCACTTTTTCAAGGACTTAACCAAAGCATACATCTCTAAGTCATAGGAAGAGTATTTCTTCTTAGCTTCATTAAGTTTTTCACTAAAGAAGGCTATGGTTTTTCCCTCTTGACTCAACACCACCCCTATAGCATAGCCACTTGCATCGCACTCCATAGTAAAAACCTTATTGAAATCTGGTAAGGTTAATATGGTCTGCTATGCTACCCTCTTTTTCAAATACTCAAAACTCTTTCTAGCTTCACTAGTCCAAAAAAACTTTTTCTTCTTATCCCCTTTTATGGTATCAATGATTGGAGCACAAACATGATTGAAACCCTTAATAAAATTCCTATAAAAACTTTCCAAACCATGGAAAATTCTTACCTCAGCAACTGATTTGTGTGGAGACCAACTTAGAATAGCTTCAACCTTGCTTAGATCCTCAAGGTGCCTTTTGTAACCACAAAACCAAGATATACCAACTTTGTATTCATAAACTCACATTTCTTCAAATTAATCATTAGTTTCTCTTCATTCAATCTTATCAAAGCCAAATCCAAATGGTGCAAATGCTCTTCCTTAGTTTTACTAAAAACAACAATGTCATCAAGATAAACCACTACAAACTTACCAATAAAAGGCTTGAGAACTTCATTAATCAACCTCGTGAAGGTGTTGGGTGCATTTGAGAGACAAAATGGCATCACAAGCCACTCATAAATCCTGTCATTTGTTTTAAATGTTGTCTTCCATTCATCCCATGGTCTGATCTTGATTTGACGATACCCACTCTTGAGGTCTATTTTGGAGCATGCTCCACCTAGATAGCCCATCAAGTCTTCCATCCATGGAATGGGGAATCTATATCTGATTGTAATCTTATTGATGGCCCTAGAATCAGTGCACATCCTCCATTCACCTCCCTTCTTTGGTGCTAAGACAATGGGAATCAAACAAGGACTAAGGATTTCTTTGATTAGCCCCTTATCAAGCAATTCTTGGATTTGTCTCTTAATCTCCTCATTCTATTGTGTTGTCATCTTATATGTTGCCTTATTAGGAAAACTAGCCCCTAGTATGAAATCAATGTGGTGACTAGTATCCCTCATAGAAGGCAATGTGTTTGGAAGTTCATCCACTACTATATCAACATGCTTCTTTAGCAAGTTTTGAATTTCCAAAGGCAACTCTTCTTTCTTTGTTGTTGTCCCAATAAACCTAGGCTTGACTATGATGGAAAAACCCATATTCTCCTCTTCCATGTCCTTTATGAATTTATTCTCTCCTACCAACATTACATTGGATTCCACTTGTGGTGTTTTATCTTCATCTTTCAATGGTGTTAGAGTATATGAGACTCCATCCTTCTCTATGACATATGTGTTCTTTCTACCATCATGTTTGGCATTTCTATCATATTGCCATGGTCTACCAAGAAGCACATGACAAACATCCATAGGGATGATGTCACACAATACCTTGCACTTATAACCCCCTATATGGAATTCTACCCAAGTTTGTTCATTTACTAACACTTTATGCCCTTTGTTTAACCAAGAAACTTTGTATGGAGTGACATGAGGCAATTTTTTCAACTTTAACTTCTCTACCATTTCAACTGAAACCAAATTGTTAGTACTTCCAGAATCAATGACAACTTTACATCATTTACCTTGATTTTCATGTAGTCCTAAAGAGTGACTTTCTTTGAGGTGGTTCCTTCTCCATGGGAACTTTAATCAAGGTTCTTCTCATCAATAAGGACTCTCCAACTTCTGGTTTTGCATTTTTTGATGGGGAATTAACACTTTCAGCATCATCTCCACCTTGTGCAATCTGATTTCTCCTCTCACCTTTAAAAGAAGTAGATGGCTACTCCTCAAGGCATTGCCATGCTTGATGGCCTAAAAATTTATTGCATTTGTAACACTTTCCAGTGAATCCACTCGAGCCTCCTCTATTTCCAAACTTGCCTCTAAAATTTGGTCTTCTTCCTCTAAAGCTTCCCCTTGAATCTGATGTTTATTCTTGTGAGTTACTTGTCTCTCCTTGAGATATTTGGGACTATACTCTACTAGAAAAATTCCCTCTTCCTCTTAAACTTGTCCTTCCCCTCCCTCTACTTTGCTTCTCTTGTCTCCTTTTCAACTTTTCTTCAACCTTTATGGCCAACTGATAACACTCCTCTATGGTTCTTGGACTTGTGAGATTTAGTTCATCTTGTAGGCTATACTTTAGCCCATTCAAATACCTTTCCACTTTTTCAACATCTTATTCCATATGGTCTGATCTTATTCTTAGTCTATAGAACTCTTATGTGTAGGTCTTCACATGCATATCTTGTTGCTTCAAATTATGCAACTTTCTATACAATTGAATAGCGTAATCATTAGGTAAGAATTTACCTTTCAATTTTGCAACCATTCTGTCCCAAGATGTAATCTTTGCTTTGCCTTTCTTCCTCCTCTTTTCTTGTACATGATCCCACCATAGGGATGCATGTACTTTTAGTTTTTTTCTTGTCAATTTCACTTGCTTCCCCTCAAGTATCTCTTCAAACTCAAAATACTTATCTAATTCTCCTATCCAATATAGGAGTTCTTCTCCATTCAAAATTCCTGAATATACTGAAAGTTCTGCTTTTACCTTGGACTCATCATTCTTAACTGCCTTTAACAATCTCTCCAACCTCTTCTCTTCAACATCTCTTTCTTCTTCATGTTCTTCTTCACCCACTTCTTCTTCTTCTTCTTCTTCCCGGTCACTCAAATCTCCTGTGACCACTCCTCTTCTCTGGTTGGTCTCAACTGATGTGAGTTTTGCATCAAGGCTTTTCTTTTATGGCTGTCAATTTTGGGGAAAGAGCATCTTTCACCACTCTGAATGTTCTTTCCACATTCACCTTTGGATGAATCTTTCCTTGACTTCAAATCAACTTATTTATACCCTCTTACTAATATTCCTTGCTCTAATACCAATTTGATGTAGAGGAAGGACAAAGCTTAATGAAACTTGGTTGTCTCAAAACATTCCCTTAAGAACTTCATAGGCAACAACATATGGGGCATATTAGTACACCTTGTCACAATTGATGACTTGGTCTTAAGGCTTGAAAGATCTTTGAACATGATCTTGGACAACTCCAATGTGGTGACCTTACAACACAACAACTCATTGGCTACAACTTCTTGTATTGCTACACCTAGTAGAGATAGCTTCATTAGATTAAGAATAAAAAAGAAAAATATGGTTTTTAACACTTAACCACTAATGTGGGAGTCCTTACACCTTGCATACAAGTGATTTCAAGTTCTGCGCACACCAAAAGGGTTACACTTGATTGGTCACGGTTTGACGACTTCAATGTCTCATGCAATCTACTTGGGACAGTCATGACATTTTGTCATATAAATGCCAAGACAGAAAAATAAATCCTTGAATAGGTCTCTAAGACCTTCATACACACTCCTCACACCTTTTCCCGATCACAAACACACCAACTTGCATTGATGGAATTCAAACTCCCTTTCACAACCTTCATAGTCTGATGCATACATAATATTAGACCTACAAGCCATTGGAAGCACGTGCAAACTTCAACTTGGAGACATGCAAGCTTGGGAAAAGGTAGAATACATAAAAAAAAGACCTTCCCACCCATTTTTGTGATTTTACACCAGTGGAAGGTCGAGTTACATCTTTATTTTCCCTCTCGAGTTACCCTAAATAGGGTTTTGACAGTTTTTAGAAGAAATGCAACAACTTGTAAAATACTCAATGAAATTCAATGCCACATAAACCAAAATAAAGAGGATTCACATAGAAAAAAAATGCAATCAGCTTCAGATCATTAAATGGGTTGTACAAGTCATACGTAGTGAAATTACCAGACTGCAATGTTGAAAAACACACAAAATCTTGCTTCTATTCATCAAAAACTTCAAAATTAGTTCTCCAACACAATTTTCAACTTTTTTAGAGTGTATTCATCACTTCCCAACCAATCCCAACTAATTATCGCAGTTTCTTTTTTATTTGCATGTAACAATTTCTTGATTTTTGACAACTTTTTTCAACATTTGGTAAATTTTTACATTTTAAAACCAACGACCCTCTTAGCACTCCAAAATGAATCCATATGATTCTAAATGGTCATAAATGAAATTATTGGACACCAAAATGCACAAACAACCTAAGATTCAAAAATTAAAAAAAAGTAAGCCAAATGAGGCTCATGATGCCCCTACACCATTGATCAACCTGAACTCCTTTAACACTTATGACATGTCCCAAATACAATATCTCTATTGAACCAAACTCACATTTGGACATATTTAGAAAGAGAGATTGTTGTTCCAAAATTCCCAAGATAATATCAAAGTGCTTCAAATGTTCTTCCCATGTTTTTCTATAGATCAAAATATCATCAAAGAAAACCAACACAAACTTCCTCAAGTGCTTACCAAAAACATGATTCATACATGATTGGAAAGTTTTTAGGGCATTGGTGAGACCAAAGGTCATAACCAAGAACTCAAAATTCCCATAATGACACCAGAAAGCAGTCTTATAAACAACTTCTTCCCTCATTCATATCTAGTGGTATTTGAATCTCAAATCAATCTTTGAGAAGTAAACTGCACCATGTAGTTCATTAATCAACTCATCTATTTGTGGTATGGGGTATCGGTTCTTAATGGTATTCATGTTTAATGTCCGGTAGTCTTTACTTGAACCACAAAAGATGTGAAAGGGCTAGAGGTTGGTCTGATGTAGCCCATTTCTAGAAACTCCTTTATTGCTTTCTCTATCTCCTCCTTATACATTCGGGGATGGCGGTAAGGAGTGGTCATAACCGACTTTGATCTCGGTTCAAGCTCTATGATAGAATGGAAACCTCTGGAAGTCCAGGAGGCATGTCATTGAAAACAAAACTATACTTAACTCCAAAATCTTCGGTATATCAATATGAACTTGACCATTCTTACCTTCAGTAGAATCCTTTGAAATCACCAAACAACTAGCAGACTAGGAAACTTGGTTCTTTCAGAAGATCCTTTCCATTCTCTTTGTTGAAACTACTTGAAAACTACCATTCACCATTCCCTTTAGGACCACATCCTTCCCATTAGATTTGAACTTGAGCTCCATTGTTTGGTAGTTTCTAGTGTACTCACCCAGTGAATATAACTATTGCGCACCCAAACGCACATCAATTTCACTCAAACCAATAACATTAAAATCATCAAAAACCTTATGATCTCCGAATGTTATGTCCAAATTTTGGACTTTCTCCTTGTAGGGTAATTTATACCCATCTGCCATAGTGACAGTGAAGCCTTCAAAATTCTCCACACCTAACCTTCTTCTCCTTATTAGTCCTTCATCAACAAAGTTATGAGTAGCTCCTCCATCAATCAAGACAATCACTATTTTTATAGCAAGGACCCTTTGAAACCTTGAAAGAATGGTATTTATTTCCACTAGATAGAGATGATAGGATTCCACCATTATCCTTATCCTTATCTTCTTCCTCTAGACGGATGTCTTTTGGATCATAAAACTCTTTAGACCCATCTGATTTTGATTCTATGCTAGAGATGACTTCTATATAGTGGAATTTCCCTTTCCCAAGACACTTGTGTCCTAGAACCTATGGTTCTCTACAAGAGAAATAGTTTTTCTTCCTTTTTAGCTCATTCTTGGTCTCATCATCACTCTTCTTAGGTGCGATAGGTAGAGTCGGTTTCTGAGTAGTCCAAGGCTTCTTTTGGAAATTCCCCTTTGGCTTATTCCATATTGAAGCTTTTGATTTCTGTCGAGGAACAAAATTATCTAGATCAAAAGCTTTCCTAATAGTCTCCTAAAGTTTTGAGGGGTGGAATACTTTCACTAAGCCCCTAAGCTATTCCACCAGGCCTTCTACGAGTAGGACTGAGTCTTCTCTCTAAAATTTCAGTTACCATGACAAAGAGCTTCTACAAATATGCAACATATTCTTCCAAAATTTATTTCTGCTTGAGGCAAGCTAATTGTCTAAAATGTTATTCTCAATCTCTTCTATCAAACCTCTCAACTAGTTTGTTGCATAATTCATCATAAGATTTGATCAATTTGTGGTCTTGAGTGACTAGACCATGGTACAACCAATCATGAGAAATTCCTTCTAAATCTAGGTTGGAAATTTTTATGAAATCTTCCTCGGACATTGGCTTGAGTGCCAAATATGTATCAAGTTTCGACAACCATTCCCTAGAAATTCTTCTCTTAGATCCATCAAAAGAGGAAATATATAGCTTTCCCAATGAGTGCTCCATTTCTTTTTGCTTGAGGGGTGAATGGTAATTTCCTCTTCTTTTTTAAATGATGGCGGTATCCTTGCAACCCAACCCAATTCCCAACAGGGCAAATTGAGGCGAGACTAGTCCCCTATGGGGGGACCCAACAACCCACAAGCCAGTCCCAATTGGGTAAACCTAGGAGCAAAGTCGAACTTGAAACCAATGGGGAGAAAAACCACGGCCCAAGCCAACTCCACTACTTGTGCATGCTAGAAATGGTAAGTTCCTCTTTCATTCTTCTTCATTTCCATGAAATATTTCAAAGATAATATCTCTTTGATTAAAGGGTCCAAATCCGTATATTCTTCATAAGATCTTGAGATGTCATCTTGGCAGGTAGTTTCTTCCTTTGGAACTTCTTCCACTCTTTGAATAAACTTGGGCTTAAGGCGCCTATTACTAAAGTTTGTTCTAGAAATTTGTGTAGCAATAACCTTCTCCTTCCCCTTTCCACCACTCGATTCACTTAAGGGACTGGCTCTATTAATGCTATCATTCTCCTTCCTTGCATTAGTATGCATCCACTAAAACATTTGGCTAAACATGTCGGTAATATTTTTTTTCCCTTGTATCATTTCCTCAAATTTTTCTTTGGACTCTTCATCCCTCATCGTTTCTTCTTGCCTCACTTTTTTCAGTTCTCTCCCCCTGAACCTAATCTCTCTTTCACTTGACAACATTAAATATTAGGAAACCCTAAAGGTTGGCATAATCTTTCTCTGATACCACTGTAATGTCCCTAGCATAAAAATTGTAATAAATATTGATTTACGGATGAAATTCAAAACACAAGAAGATAAGCACAACATATATTACACAAAATTATGATGAGAACTCTAGAATATGAACAATATATACTAATTGTAATTCAGAACAATGATTTAGAATGATTTGTCAAATTGCCATAGATCAAACAATAGTATTAACTTCCCTAAAAAATCAGAGAAAGGTTCCTTGGAAGAAAGATTAACCAATTGAGGTAGATCTAGGATGATGCACAAGAAATATGTTCCCATGTTTGATGGATCATAATCAAAGAAAAGGATGAAAGGTTTTCTGGTTTCTCTTGGATTTGAAATCTGGAGGTCAGTTGAGAGAGGATATACCATTCCTCTAGTCTGAGCACTAATGATGAGATCAAGGCCTATGAAAATAATGGTAAGGCAAGGTATGCTCTCTTAAGTGGTCTTTCTAATTCTAAATTGGTGAAAGTTATGAATCTGAAAACTACTAGAGAAATTTGGGTAAAGTTAGAAAGAATTTATGAAGGAGATGACAATATCAAGCAAGCTAAGATGCATAATTTGAAGATCGTGTTTGAGACCATGTGAATGTATGAAGATGAAAACATCACAAGCTACTTGTAGAAGGTGGATGAAGTTTCCAATGGTATCAGAGGTCTTGGTAGTGAACTAAAAGAAAAAGAAGTAGTAAAGAAGGTACTTAGAACTCTTCCTAGAGTTTATAGTAATAAAGTTTTTGCTATTGAAGAATTACAAAATTTGAATCAATATACTAGAGATAAGTTGTATGGTTCTTTAATTTATTTTGAGATGAGAGAATTTGGAACAAGTAATGCAAAAGTTGATACTGATTTTAATACTAGAAAATTAGATAAGACTGTAGAATCAGATCAAGAGGATCTTGATGATGTGGAAGCTAACATTGTAAGGAGAATGGAAAAGGTTACTAAAAAGTACAAAGGCAATTTTCCTTTCAAATTTTTTAGTTGTGGAAAGATGGGTCATTATGCTTCAAGATGGCCCATTATGATTCAAGATGGCCAAACAGAGTTTTGAATGACACAAATAGGGGAAAAAGGTAAGATTATTAAGAAAAGTTATTATGTTAGAGAAGATGCAAGTATATCTAATGATAAGTATAATTATAGAGATGATGAGGATGGTGAATTCTTGTTCATGGCTTTAAAATATGAAACTAATTTTGCTAACTCTGAGAGATGTGTGAAAGAAAGGGCTCCAGAAGCAAGTGCTAAAATTGAAGATACTTTGGTGTTTTCTTTGCATGCTAGACATGAGAAAAACTATTTGATCGTTGATAGTGGATTCTCTTATCATATGACTGGTGATAAGAGTAATTTTATTAAACTTAAAAATATGAAGGAGGACTTGTTAGGTTTGGTGATGATACATCTGCTAAGATATGTGGAAAAGGTTCAATCAAATTTGATGGCAAGCATAACATTGATGATGTTCTTTATGTTAAGGGTTTAAGACATAACCTCTTGAATGTTGGAAAAATTTGTAGCAAAGGATACAATCTTATATTTCAAGATTATGGTTATGAGATCAAAAAAGGCTCTAGAATTGTGATTGTTGTTGGAAGAAGGACAGATGGAAATGCCTATTAGCTCAAGAGTGTTGATGGTTACTATTTTATGAATCAGATCAATGAGAGTCGAATATGACATAGAAGAATGTGTCACATAAATTTTGATAGCCTAGTTAGAATAAGTTTAGTTCAAGTTGTGAGAGATCTGCCAAAGATAACAAAGCTTATCAATGCTATTTGTAAGGAGTGTCAAGTTGGAAAAAAAGCAAGGAGAAGCTTCAAAGTTAAAGAAAAATCTTCTACCAAACTATTGAAATTGGTGCATACAGATCTTTGTGGTCTTACTAGAGTATTAATTCTTCAAGGTGATAGGTATTTCATGTTATTGATTGATGATTATTCTAGAATGACATGGGTTAATTTTCTCAAAGAAAAATTAGAAGCTCTAGATAAGTTTAAAGCATTCAAAGTTATGGTTGAAAATGAAATGGATATAAAAATACAATGTTTGAGGTTTGAAAGAGGTGACGAGTTCACCTCCAATGAGTTCAATATCTTTTGTGAAAATCATAGAATAAAGAGGTATTTATCTGCCCCTAGGACTCCTCAATAAAATGGAGTGGTTCAAAGAAAGAACAAGACCATTCAAGAAGCTGCAAGGATAATGCTAAAAGAAGCAAATGTATCGGAAGTATGCTGGAGAGAAGCAACTCATATGGTTATTTATATACTTAAAAGAGTGCAAGAAAGGGAAAATAGAACAAACACTCCTTATGAGCTATGGTATAGAAGGATTCCTATTGTGAAATACTTCAGAGTGTTTGGAAGAAAATGCTACATCGAAAGAGATGAAGAGAACTTAGGAAATTTTGATGCAAAATTTGATGAAGGTATCTTCCTTGTATATTCTACTAGAACCAAAGCTTATCAGTGCTACAACAAGAGGCTACAAAATATTTTTGAGAGTGAAAGTGTCAAGGTTGATGAACATCTATAGAATAATTTAGTGGTAATAGATGGATATGAATCAAATGAGTCTTCTTGCAAAGAAGAAGAAAAATATAAGGAAAAAAAGTAAAAATTGAAGAGGAAGAAGCTCTAAAAAAGGTTCCTAAAACCCCTAAGTATGTGTAGAAGAATCATTTTGAAGAACAAATTATTGGCAATAAGAGAAAAGGTGTATTGACAAGAAGGAAAGATGTTGAAGAATAGGTAAATTTTTATTTACTTTTTAAAGTTGAACCAAAAATAGTGATTGAAGAATGCAAGGATGAGTATTGGATCAAGGATGTGGAAGAAGAATTAATGTAGATTGAGAAGAATCATACTTGGGATCTTGTCACAAGACCAGGAAACAAGAATGTGATTGGAACCAAGTGGGTATTTAGAAACAAACTGAACGAAAGTGGAGAAGTAGTAAGAAACAAGGCAAGGCTAGTATGTAAAGGCTACTCACAAGTAGAAGGAATAGACTTTGAGGAGACATTTTCTCTGGTGGAAAGAATGGAAGCTATCAAGATATTTTTGGATTTTGCAGCACATAAAGATTTCAAAGTTTATCAAATGGATGTGAAGCTTTCTTTCTTGAATGGTGAATTGGAAGAAGTATACATAGAAAAACCAAAAGGATTTCAATTATTAGATAAACCAGATATGGTCTCTAGATTGAAGAAAGCATTATATGGATTGAAGAAAGCTCCCAAATCTTGGTATGTAAGGCTAGACAGGTACTTGTTACAATAAGGATTCAATAAATAAGAGATACAAAAAGAGTTTGAAATGTCAATGTCTGGGGAGATGAATTTCTTCCTTGGGCTACAAATCAATCATATAAATAAAGGCATTTTCATTTCACAATCAAAGTATGTCAAGGAAATGTTGAAGAAATTTAGAATGGAAGATTCTAAACTGGTATGTACCCCTATGGTTACTGGTTGCAAGCTGAACAAGAATGATGAATCTCCTAAGGATAATCAGAGCAAGTATAGATCAATGATTGGAGGATTGCAATACCTAACTGCTACTAGACTAGATATCATGCATGTAGTTTTTCGTGTGGCTAGATTTCAAGAAGATCCTAGAGAGTCACATGTTTTAGTAGTGAAGAGGATAATCAGATGCTTGAAGGACACTTTGGATCATGGCTCATGGTATCCAAAAGATACCGACTTTACTTTGAGTGCTTACACATATGCAGATTGGGTTTGTTGTGTAGATGATAGGAAAATTACAAGTGGTGGTGCATTCTTTCTTGGATGCAGATTGGTACCATGGCTAAGTAGGAAACAAGATTCAGTGTATTTATCTACTGCAAAGGTAGAATACATTGCAACAACGTCTTGTTGCACACAAGTTTTATGGATGAGGAAAATATTAAAGGATATTAGAGTGGTATATGGTGAACTGATTTATATCTTCTATGATAATATAAGTTTTATCAATATTTCAAAGAATCTGGTAATGCATTCAAGGACAAAAAATATCTTAATCCATTACCAATTTTTAAGAGAGAAGATTGTAGAGAATGAAGTCAAGCTTGAATATGTGCCTACAAAGGATCAGATTGCTGATTTATTTACTAAGGCTCTTTCTAAGGATACTTTTGAGTATCTCCAAGAGAAATTAGGGGTTATTGCCCCTCCTTCTTTGAACTAGATGCATAAAGAGATGCATCAGTCTAGTGGATCTCAAGATTCATTCCTTTGGTTTGGGCTAATGTTGGTGGATACCTCTTAGGGGGAGTAGATAGTGGAATTATTAATTGTTGCAGTCAAGATGAGGGAGTTTCTTCATTGTGCAGTAGTTGTTGATTGATACAGTTTGGTGTGTGCTCCTAAGGGGGAGTATGTAGAGCACTAAATGAAAGGAAGTTGCATAGAAGTGGTAAACAATATGATTAATGTCAAATGGAGAATGAGCGATGCAAATATTTAATCCTTTTCCATTGATGTCAAAGGGGGAGAGAGAGGAATGTGAAATAAAAAATATTCAATTAAGAAAAGGGAGAGAGATTCATGTGAAAAGACAAGCTACAAAGAGGGAGAGAACAATATAAAAGAGAGAAAGTAATGAGCTAGTTGTGTAAGGATGAAAAAGTAAAAGAAAAAAGATAATGATTTGGCATTGAGTAGAGTATTGACTTGATCAGAGTTTTTATGTTTGTTTCTGATGGTTTTTCATATCATGTTCTTCCATCAATGACAAAGGGGGAGATTGTTGCAAGTATTTGCAGTTGGTGTTGTCATTGGTGTCAATTGTATGGGTAAGAGATTGCTGCAAGAGTGTGAGCATTTGGTATTGAATTGTTGTTGTTGTCTCTGATGATTCTTTGATTAGTTTCATTATGTTGTCATTAGTAAGCTATTGGTGTCAACCTCTAGTGTTGCTTTGATAAGATTTTGTATATGGATGTATGGTTGAGTTGTTATGTTGCAGTTGGCTTGATGGTGATGATGAAGTACTGAAGATGTTGAGGATGTGTCTCTAGTGCTTTGTTTCCAAGTGCTTTTGAGAAAGTTGAATAAAAAGAGGAAATGGTGTGCTGTAGTGGTGCTTTTGTGTTACAAAGTAGTGTTTTCATTTTGCTCCACAATTATTTTGGGTTGAAGATCTTCTTGTGCGGTTCAGATATGTTGATCAGAAGTGCTATGTGGTGTCCATGAGTTGTATTTGGATTTGAGGAAGCATTTACTTAAGTGTTAATGGTGTTTGATGAGGTATACATAACCTCATGATTATAATAAGCTAAATACCCTTATTTTTGTCTACCAACCACTTTAGCCTTGCCAATTGTTTATTTTTAGGATTAATAATTATCTACTTTCTATAAAATGATGTATAAATCTTATTTCTTAAATTGATTGAAATTAGTTGACTAACATTGACATAATGGTATAGAACTTAAGTCATTGTACAAGACATTATGTACGACCAACGCATGGAGTGGACTTGCGGTTAAAGTTAAAATCTCTAGAAGTCCAGGTGCTATAAATCTAGGTGTGCTTAGTGGAATGATTTATTTTAATGCTTTCTGTTAAAATTCTATTTAAAAATTTACAGCTCCACTTCGAGCCTTTAATATGTTTTATGTAATGGACATCAGTCATATGGTTAGTTGAAATTCTATTTTAAAAGAATTTTTCAATGGCGATCTTCCACCATCTAAAATTTAGGATTTTGTTGGCAGTATAGTATATATATGTAACCACCAAAAAACAATGCATATGGTTATGTTGTTATGATATTCTTTGAACATTATTCAGCTATGTCTTATGTGTTATACTTTTTATGATATGAATAAATAAATATTGCCAATCTTATTCCAAATAAGTTGTTTTGAGTAATGAAAGTACC
This sequence comes from Sequoiadendron giganteum, assembly GCA_007115665.2. Taxonomy (NCBI): domain Eukaryota; kingdom Viridiplantae; phylum Streptophyta; class Pinopsida; order Cupressales; family Cupressaceae; genus Sequoiadendron; species Sequoiadendron giganteum. The sequence continues at coordinate 862,762,940 of CM021101.1, forward strand.
ATGGATGGATTTACTTTGAAGATGCGAAAGTACGTGTGATCTGAATTAATCATAGGGACACTCAAGAGCTGGCCACTCAAGGGATCACGTAGAATAGATAAGTATTTTCCATGTTGATATTGTTATCTCCATTTTGTACATGTTAAATTTAGATGAATGTTATTCTGTGTCGAGTCATGTGTTCCTACAGGTCATAGTTTTGTTTTCAATCTTTAAATTGTTTACTTTGAAATTTTGGAGCACCCACTCAGGTGTTGTTTATTACAAGTTGTTTGTACTTTTAGTTAGTAGTTAGTCATTAGTCGTTAGTTGTAATCATTTAAATTTCATAGTTTAACTACAAACTGTCAATTCTTAGGTAATTTCATGCTTTCTAGTTTAAATAATTTCATGCTTTCTAGTTTAAATAATCTCATGATTTCTAGTTTAAACAATTTCATGCTTTCTAGTTTAAACAATTTCATGCTTTCTATTTTAATTCCCATTTTTAAAGGTTCAAAAAATCTAGGAGAGATGGACAAGATATCCCCTATTGCATACAACCTTTGAACACTTCCCAGTCGACATAATTGATGTATCTTTTAACTAAAGTGTTAGGATCTAACGACAACCTGTCACTTTCTAGCATTGTTGTCAAAAGAATTCCTTTTATAGTGTTAATAGAACACTGCTTGGATACCTCTTTTAGGAAAAATAATAGTTGCTAGGATTATTTTTCTACATGGTCAAGAAACGAGGTCTGAATGAAAGATTCATACCAAAACCCCTCCAATCGTAGTTCCAACCATAAATAGGGAGGTAGAAGTCTCAACTAAAGAACTTATTGACAAATTGATCGATCAGGATCAACCTGAGACCTCATAGTATACCCCTAAAACTCGGCCTTTAGAACAAACCTTTGAAAAGAAACACATCCCTTTCGACGTCATGGGTGATAACCGTAGAAATGCTACTAACCCAAGAGGGGGAGCACGAACATTTACCTATCCTATTTCTCTCGACCAAGATGATGATACACCTATAAAAAACATCTCACCATCCATCTTACCAACCTTTAGAGGTTTATCCTCTGAAGACCTTGACCAGTTCCTTTTCGAGTTTAAAGTTTTGTGTTAGACGTATGACTACAAAAATGATAACCAAAAGTTGAAGCTCTTCCCCTCTACTCTGAAGGACACTGCAATGTGTTGGTTCATGGGATTAGATTTAGGGTCGATATCCATCTAGGATGATATGGTTTCTTCCTTTTTGGAAAAATACCAGAGTTACTGCAGAGTCAACGATAGGAAAGAGGAGTTGTTCAAACCGAGACAAAATGAAGATGAAAGCCTAGAAGATTACCTGGATAGGTTCATCTTCTTATCTAAACATTGTGGTGAAGAAGCCATAAGTCTGGAAATTCTGAAGACCGTATTTCTCAAAGGACTTGATGAAGATGATAGGAGGAGTCTAGATTTAATGGGAAAAGGAGATGTGTCCCAACTTGGACTCGATGATATCATTGAGTTATGCTGGAATTTCTCCCATACTCAAGGAGGTATTCATAAAACTACTATTTTTAGAGGTTCCAATAAAATAGGTAAACTTTGTGAGGAAATAGCAAACCTCAAAACTGGCATTCTTGTTGAGTTAAATACCACATTGGATGGAATACAGGCCAAAACACATAATCATGAGACCTTGTCCATCTATTGTCCTAGGTGTCAAAATAAGCATATCTTAAGAGAATGTCCCTTGGAAAAAACTAACGGTTTCCAAGTTTGTGATAAGAGTCATGTCACTGATCAATGTGATATCCTAAATGCAATCAAGAATTCCAAGAAAATGGCATTTCATGTTGAGGAAGAGGTCAATTTTGTGAATCAAAGACCTGAAAGGAATTTCTCTTACGGTTAGAATTCAAATCCTTCCTGGCGACCTCCAAACAATTGGAATAATAATCAGTGGGAAACACCTTGGCCTCAAGCACCACCTAATTGGAGACCTTACCCTTGAGGACCACCTGAATGGGAAAACCAATCCTAGGGAAACCCCCAATTGAAAAACCAGACTCAACAACAATGGTATCCTCGATAAAATCCTACGCCTCAATGGAATCAACCTCATAATCAATTTTATAATGGTCCAAGGAGGATGCCTACTCTGCAATAGAACCTTTTACTAGCTCCTCATAACCCTCAAAAAAATGAGTAGGTCAACCAACCACAACTCCCAACACAACCTGTTCCTAATCCAAAGAATAATCATCAAAAAACCCCAGTGTATTTGACTGAATAGGAAAATGTGATTGGACTTAATGCTATTCATTGTGGAAATCTATAGCTTAGGTCAGGAAACAATTCCAACAACCTACCATAGTTGAGATCCTGGATGAACCAAATGAAGAACCTGCTGAAAGACTGAGACACCTCCCATACTTTCAGAGAAAAACCCAATGAGTAATCAGAACAAGCCTCTTCTACAATCCTCATCTAGAACTCCCAAGTTACCTCAATAAGAGGATGGACAATGTTCAACAGACCTTTTAAAGAAATATTCCACCTTGAAAGAGAAAACTCAAGCGCCTTTTCTGAAGCGTCTCAAAGCAACCACCTTGAATAACCCTCCAAAAATGACCTTATCCACTGAAACTGCATTGATACAATAAATTAAGTAACATCAAATCAAGGTTCCTTTGTTACAAGTGATTAAGAAAATTCCTAAACTAAATCAACTAATTAAACAATTGTGCATCAAAACACCAATAAGGAAACCAAAATGGATTAACACTGTGCACATAAACGAATATCTAGCTGACCTTATGGCTGGAAAAACCTTAGCTCCAAAATATGATGACCCAAGTAGTCCACTTACAATAGTGACAATAAATGAGGTATCAATACCTCATGCACTTGTGGACTTAGGAGCAGCCACTAATGTCATGACAGTGGATGTTATGGAAAAATTAGTACTCGTTGATTTACATCCCACAACTACCATATTACAAATGGAAAATCAATCTCTATATATTCCTAAAGGTGTCCTAGAAAATGTTCTTGTTAAGATTTATGGTTGGTAATATCTAGTAGACTTCCAAGTAATCTAGTCCCTCACACCAAAGGACAATTATCCGATAATATTGGGTAGACCGTGGTTAGTTATAGTTGTAGCCAAGATTGACTGCAGGGTAGGAGGAATGACCATTTCACATGGTCCTAATAGAAAACACTTATTCCTATATCCCCCTGCTCAACCTATTGAACATAACCAAGTTTGGGTTGATGAACCAAATGGCGCCAACAAACACTCCTCTATGGTAGTCATTGTAGACACCTAAATTTGGACACTTCATTTGTCCAAATTTACCCCCTTTTCATCTAAATATCCTCTTATTTGCATTAATTAATTAATATCACTATTATTTAATTAATACTCTTAATTATTCTAAATCCCTAAGGTATTTAATTAATAAGTAAATACCTTACCCCTTTATTCTCTTTTTCACCAAATGAATTAAATAAATATGAAATTTATTTATTTAATTCCTCACATGTCACATCATTTTCCTTAATCTTAATCCATCTTCTAATCTCTTCATTAGAGATGTGCACATGCCTAATCCTTGATTAGGATGTGTCACATCCTCCAACTTTTGAAATTTGGCCTCTAATCTTCCTTAACCACTAATTATCTTCTAATTACTTATTAGTTAAGTATAATCAGTACCTTGGTCAACACTCCCCATCTCCCAAGGAATTTTTAATTCCTTTTTATTCACCCAAGACTCCTCTCTTGCCTATGTGAATTTTTAATTCACATTTATCCTAACAATACTTTCCTCTTTCCCATGATAGTTATAGAACCTTTGACTTGTCACATCACCCACATGTGCCAAAGTCTTCTAGAATCTTTGACTTGTCACATCAAGTCACATGTGGGTAAGTAATTTCCTTTTTAAGGACCTTGTTTTATCCAAGGTACTTTCCACCTCTCTTTTTGGAACCTTGTCTTATCCACAAGATTCCCCAATCATGTGAATTTTTAATTCACTTTTATTCACCCAAGATTGTCCTCTTCCCTATGTGATCATTCAAAGGTCACATCATCCATTTTCCAAGGTACTTGTCCTTCCTCCACATCATGTACCTTTATTCTACCTCACTTCCACATCATCTCATCCTAAACCATCTTACATTCCACATGTCAAGATGTGAGGGCTTGTGAGTCCTCAACTCACCATAGCCCTCCATCTTGGCCTTGTTGGTTTAATCTCAATCGTTGAATTCTCTAGAGAATTCAAATCCCTCTATAAATACCCCTCTCTCTTCTCTCATTAACAAAACTTAGCCATTTGCACCCTTATGCTACCAAATTGCTCACTCAATTTGCAAGCATCATATTAGCCAAAAGAACCTCATGCATTTTGATACCAAACTCTTTCTACTTTGTTATTTGAACATTTTGCCTTCATCATAGCACTTGAATCCACCATTATCACACTTTCAATCATCTTGCATCCCATCTTACATCTTTAATCTCATTTGTCATCCAAGAAGCATAAAAAGCATACAATATCAAGGGCCAACCAAGGGATTCAACAAAAAAGAAGGTATAATCTTTTATTGTCTTCATTTCATCTTCTTTTTTTGTGTTATCATTCCTTAAGCTAATCTTGAGGTGTACCTTTTGTGTTCTTCCATTATTGCATATTAGTTAGATTTGCATCTTTATAATAGGGAAGAAATTTTAGGGATCACATTTCTTGAGGTGTACCTTTTGTGTTCTTCCATTATTGCGCATATTAGTTAGATTTGCATCTTTATAATAGGGAAGACATTTTATCCCGATGAGAGCATTGTTGATGAGGGAAGGATACATCCCAGAATAACACAAGGATATAAAAGGATACATCTCACTGATGATGATGATGATAGTGTTGTTGATGAGGTATCACATTTCCTTTTTTAAAATAAGGGGTATTTTTTACCTCTTATTTATCTTTTTTCTCCTCCAACTAATCCACTACCTTCCCGAGGCCGCCATTTGCAAATCATTCGTCTATTTGACTTCGTTAAAAAAAATAACTTTCCTATTTTTTTGATCTCTTTCCAACCATACCCTCTGTTTCTTCCTATCAAGAGGTCACACAAGACCCCTCTTTTTTCCCCACTCGCCCTCTCGAGGGGGCATACCCTTCCCATTTCTCTATTTTCCTTGTCATAGTCATTTCCTCGTAGGACTGGGGCATATTCATCCATTCCCCCTCTATTTGGGCAGCTCATGTACCTTTTTCCGTGCTAGGGCATCATTTTTTGGTTGCTTCCTCTATAGAGTCATCTGCATTTTTTTTCTTTGAAACACTATTATTCTAACAATATTTCAAAGAGGGGGAAAATGTAGACATATAAATTTGACCACTTCCACATGGTCAAAATCGTCTACTCTATTCATCTATTTCATTAATAATGATTAAATAATTTATTTAATCAATATTCAATTTTTTGCCTAAGGTTCCTAAAGTATGAAATTAAATAATTAAATACTTTACCTTACACCTTTTCTTCTCTAAATTAAATAAATATGTCAATTTATTTAATTTAGTCATTTAATCTTTTGATTAAAAATCAATTTTTAATTCCTCATTTTCTCTCTCCTTGTCACATCCTCCATAATCCTTTTCTAATCTAGATTAAATAAATTAATCCATGATTTGGATGTGCACCACTTAATCAAGATTAGTGTCACATCCTCCATAATCTCCCACTTGCTTCTAATCTTTTATTAATTATCCTAATCATGTGTTTGCACAACCTTAATCAAGGTCATTAGCCACATTTATCATGCCTTTTTAAGTCAACCTTTTCATTTACCTTTCTTTGTCTTGACCCTCTATCCCATGTGAATTTTTAATTCACATATATTCACCCTAGGTCTCTCTCTTCCCCATGTGAATTTTTAATTCACCTTTTATCCTTCCAAAGTTTACCTTATCCCCATGCAAGTTCTAGAACATGTGACTTGTCACTTCACATGTCTAAAAGACTTCTAGAACATTGGAATTGTCACATCAATCACATGTGACAAATTTCCACTCTTTTGGAAACTCTCTCTTATCCATTAGATTCTCTCAAGCATGAAAATTTTTAATTCACATTTATTTCTCCAACTACTTTCTCATTCCCCATGGAGATTTTTGAGGAATTCTAAAATCCCTCAAATGTCTTTTTCACTCTCATTTGGGAACAAGAAGTTCCCTTTTGAGGAAATATTCTCATCCCCAAAGGTACTTGTCCTTCCTCCATATCATGTACCTTTCTTCCACCTCAGTTCCACATCATCTCATCCTAAGCCATCTCACATTCCACATGTCAAGATGTGAGGGCTTGTGAGTCCTCAACTCACCATAGCCCTTCATCTTGACCTTTTTGGTTTAATCTCAACTATTGAATTCTCTAGAGAATTCAAATTGCTCTATAAATACCCCCCTCTCTTCTCTCATTTGAAGACTTAGCTATTTGCACCCTTATGCTACCAAATTGCTCATTCAATTTGCAAGCATTATATTATCCATTTAGCCAATCCACTTAATCATTAGAACTTGCATTGATCACATTGCACATCTTGCATACACCATTTCAATAGCCATCCAAGGAGCACACAAGCTTTCCAACATCAAGGTCCAACCAAGGAATTTTCAGCAAAGGAGGTATAATCACTTGTCTTTCTTTTGTTATCTTATTTCATTGCATTATCATTCCTTAGGCTAATCTTGAGGTGTATCTTTTGTTTTCTTCTATTAGTGCATAATAGTAGTTTTGCATATTTAGAATAGGGTAGACATTTAAGGGATCACAGTCATTAAACAACATGGTGAAGAATTGGAAGATGAACTGGAAAATAACATGCAAAATCTCAATGTAAATTTGAGTGATGAGGAAATTCTAGAAGTGAAAGATTTTAGGGCATCCAATCAACTTTGATCACACCGAATTTGATCATACTAGCTTCATAGGGTTACCTTGTCCTCTGGCTAATATCATTCCAAAAATGGATCATTTCTTCAAAGATATTGCCAGAATCCACATAACTATACCACATAGTTTTCCTCTCAACACCTTAACCAGAGAAGTGCATACTATCACCTCCATAATAGTAGTTTTGCATATTTAGAATAGGGTAGACATTTAAGGGATCACAGTCATTAAACAACATGGTGAAGAATTGGAAGATGAACTAGAAAACAACATGCAAAATCTCAATGTAAATTTGAGTGATGAGGAAATTCTAGAAGTGAAAGATTTTAGGGCATCCAATCAACTTTGATCACACCGAATTTGATCATACTAGCTTCATAGGGTTACCTTGTCCTCTAGCTAATATCATTCCAAAAATGGATCATTTCTTCAAAGATATTTCCAGAATCCACATAACTATATCACATAGTTTTCCTCTCAACACCTTAACCAGAGAAGTGCATATTGTCACCTCCAACCACCCAAGAGTCAAAACCATCATGTTACTACCAGGAAAAACTTTAAATATAAACAGTTGGTTGACAAAATCAAAAGAGCTCAAATTGTTTGATGTTTTGGTAAATAGATCTAAAGATTTTTCTTGGGACTATACAGACATGAGAGGAATACACCCAAGTTTTTGTACCCATCACATCTATACTGAATATGTTAGACCTGTTCGTCAACCACAATGAAGACTCAAGTCTACTCTCAAAGACATTGTTAAAATTGAAATTGAGAAACTCCTGCAAGTAGGATTCATCTGTCCCATCTCTAATAGTAAATGGGTTTCACCACTGGTAGTTGTTCCAAAGAAAAAATGGAAAGTGGAGAGTGTGCTTTGATTATAGGGAGTTCAACAAAGCTACCCATAGATATTAATTCCATTTTCCTTTCGTAGACCAAGTCTTGGATAATTCGGTTGAAAGGAAGTATTTCTCATTCTTGGATAGATTTAGTGGATATAACCAAATACAAGTCATAGCTGAAGACCAAGACAAGACAAATTTTACTTTCCCCTAGGGAAAATTCACATATCACATCCTTCCCTTTGAGATTTGCAATGCTCTTGTAACATTTCAGAGAGCTATCCTATCCATATTTGCTAAGCTAGTGAATGACTATGTGGAGGTCTACATGGACAACTTCACTGTGTATGGATCCACTTTTGAGGAAGGACTTTAAAATTTGGACAAGGTATTGAAATGATGTGAAGACCATCGTCTATCCCTGAACCACAAAAAATGTCTAATAATGGTAGAACAAGGGATAATGTTAGAACACCATATTTCTGTTGAGGGGATAAAAGTGGATCTTAAGAAAATTGAGGTAATACAACAACTAGAGACTCTGAAAACTCAAACTAATGTCAAAAGTTTCTTAGGGAACACTGGATACTACAAGAGATTCATAGAAAATTTCAGCAAGATTGCAACCCCCATGTTTTTGACCCTCTAAAAAGATGTAGATTTTTCCTGAACAACCGAATGCCAAACATCATTTGATACCATTAAGGAGAAACTCATATCTTCTCCTATCCTACATGGGCCTAATTGGAACCTTCCATTCCATATTTATGCTGATGCTTCCAATGATTCTATTGGAGCAGTTTTAGGTCAAGAAGATGAGAATTGAGGGAAATATTCCATTTATTTGATGAGTAAGAATTTGACTCCCACTGAACGAAACTAAATTACTACGAAGAAGTAATTATTAGCTGTGGTGCATGCAATCAATAAACTTCAACATTACATTATAGGTTACAAAGTGACTGTGATCACAGACCATTTAGCTATCAAGTACCTAATGAACAAACATACAGTAAATGGAAGAATAATCAGGTGGTTATTACTTCTACAAGAATTCAATGTGACCATCATTGAATAACCTAGGAAGTTCAACGTAGTTGCAGACTTCTTATCCTAAATCAAACAAGAAAATGGAGATTGTGCTCCTATGCAAGATGAATTCCTAGATGAAAATCTATTTTCCATTTCCGTAAAAACCCCTTGATTCACTGATATTGCCAACTATTTGGCTAATTCAGAGTTCCCACCAAACTTTACGTCCAAACAAAAGATACACCTAGTTCAAGAAAGTGCTCAGTTCAAATGGATTAATGGAATTCTATTTCACTGTGGACCTGATATGGTTTTATGACGTTGTGTCAGGTCAGATGAAACACACAATATCCTTAGAGCCTGCCATGATGACCCCCCTCAGAGGCCATTACTCTACCAAGAGAATATCCCATAAAATATTGGGTACTGGATATTACTGACCCTCTATGCATAAAGATGTGAAGAGTTATGTTTTTCGCTATGATGAATGCCAACGAGTAGGAAGACCCACTAGATCCAATGAAATTCCTCTTCAACCACAAGTAGTCCTTGAACCATTTGAAAAGTGGGGATTGGATTTTATCGGTCCTATAGACCCCTCTTCACAAGGCAAATAATACATTATGGTCTATACTGACTATTTGACTAAGTGGGAAAAAGTCCAAGCCCTAAGAGTAGCTAGCGAAGAACAAGTAGCTGACTTCCTATATAACATGATTTTTCTCAAATTTGGAGCCCCTAAAACAATTCATAGATCAAGGACCCCAATTTATGTCAAAATTTTTGCTAGCTTTTACTGATTATTTCCAAGTAAGCCATAAAAATTTGTCACCCTATCACCCACAAGCAAATGGTCAAGTAGAAGTCACCAATAGGGAACTTGAGAACATCTTAAAAACAATTTCATCAAGGAGAAGAGACTGGGCTAGAAAATTACCTGAAGCCGTTTGGGCCTACAATACAACTTGGAAATCAACCACCGGCTTCACTCCTTATGAGTTAGTTTTTGGAAAGAAACCCCTTCTACGCATTGAATTTAAACTTCAAACTCTCCAAACAACAATGGAGTTAGGCTTAGACCTCAAACAAGCCCAAGTTGAAAGAGTCTTACAACTTAGTGAGTTGGATGAACTTCATTTAGAAGTTTTCCACCAAATTGAGCTATTTCAACAACAACGAAAGGCCGGGCATGATAAACACATAAAAGAAAGAGAGTTCCACAATGGGGATTGGGCACTGTAATTTGATTCTCAATATAAATATCACCAATGGAAATTAAGGACTCATTGGTTGGGTCGATATGAAATTTTTGAAGTGTTTTCAAACGGAGCAGTGCAACTCAAACCCATCGACGGTGACACTCAAACTCTCTTAGTCAATGGTCATCAATTATGAATCTACCACAAACCTATTAATAAGGAGGAATTTATGAAAATGGAAGAATTGCAAGGAAAAATCCAATGCATTGACTCTGCTACGGTGGAGCCAATGTAGTTTTCATATTCCAAAAAATAAAAAAAATAATTTTTTTTTGCATGTGTATGTATTTGTAATCACTATAGGGTATTTATTTTAAATTTTTGATCTTTTGGACTTGGCTAAATTTCATTTTTGTCTTGTAAGACTTTATTTTTTATCAAAAACAAATTCTGATGCATCTTGCTATGATGCTCTGAAACTTGTTGGTTCAGTTGCTACGATGCTCCAAAACTTGTTTGCTTGATTACTTCGATGCTTCGGAACTTGTACACCTGATTGGTTCCATTCCCTGGTTTATTCCTGTAGTTTGGCGCATCTCTCAATGATGCTCCAAAAATTCTTATGTCCAAAGTGCTTCATTTTGCTTCCTTCTTCCAGCAAAATCTTCCAATGATGCTCCAAAAATTGCTTCCTTCTTCTGACGATATCTTTCAATGATGCTCCATAATTTTGCTTCTTCCTTCTAGTGGCATCTTTCGACGATGCTTCAAAAAATTTCTTGTTGCATTTCGGCTGCATCTTTCAGCGATGCTCCAAAATTTTGTTGCTTCTTCATTCTAATGACATCTTTCGGTGATGGTCTAGAAATTTCGTTCCTACTTCCGATGGCATCTTTCGATGATGCTCTATAATTTTTTTTGTTGCATTCCAATGGCATCTTTGGACGATGCTTCAAAACTTTTGTTCCTACATTTCGACAACATCTTTTCAGTGATGCTCCGAAAATTTTCTTTTTCCTTCCGATCGCATCTTCTAGTGATGCTTTGGAACTTTTCCTTATTCACTCTAGATGCATCTTTCGATGAGGCTCTAGAATTTTGGAAATTCCTTTCCTCCATAAATGCTTTGATAGTTTTGATAACATACTCATGCTCATCACTAAATTTTTCCATCACCTTCAAAATCCACACCTTTCACTGCCATCTTTTACCATAATAAATCAAAATTAATATGTCTACTTTCCATCATAATAACTACAACATTAATTAGCTATCCCATCTTCATTCATAATAAATCCATTACCACACCTCGCCATCCCATCCAATGATACTGTTACGTCAGCATAGGTAAGCGATTTTCAAATCGATGACAAGACGTAAGGTATGTACAACTTTTATTTTAAGTAGGTAATTATTGTGAATAAAAATCAATAAATTGGCACATTCCACCACCCCTTTCCAAACTTAGTAAATTATGCGGATTGTATGTTCACTTGAGGTGTGGTAGTTCATGCTTTCTTTCCCATGCAAATTAATAATGAAAGTACAATGTAGCTAAATACAACAATTAATTCATGTCCCATCGGTTGTGTTAAAGTATGAGTGGTTGAAAAGCTTACATTTAATTTAATCTGCATCATAGTTTTGTTTAAACAGTTTTTCACCTTTTGAGTGCCACAATATTCAGTAGATATTGAGTAGAGTTGAGTGTAATAGACAACATGTGAGGAGCTAAGCAAAAATCTAAGCCAACTTTCGTAGATAAATTATTGGCACTAAGTAATATTTTAGAATTGTTTCAGAGGGTTGGGTGGTTTGAGTTTATCAAGAAATTTGAGGGGCACAACAAGCAGCTGATAAAAGAGTTTGCAAAGAACTTATCAAATGGACAGTCAATAGTGCGTGGAAAGAAATTCAAGGTAATCCCTCAAGTCATTTCTCGTTTATCTGGTATTAGAAATGAGGGTGTAAATTTATCTGAAACTACAAATATTTCCTATCAAATAATGGTAGAACTTTTCAGTAGGGAAGGGGAACCTTAGCCTTTTCCTATTGTTAATACCCAGGGGCAAAACAAGGGATTTGAAAGAATGTCAATTCCTGAGCCATGGAGAATAGTATTTTCCTAGATTATTAAATATTTTACATGTGAGGGACAATGTGCTATTATAGTCGGTCCACCTTTTTAGCTACTCACTTATTTGCGTCATGGCATTGAAAACCCTAAACTTAGGGTTAACCTTCCTACATTTCTTAGTGATTTTGTTGTTAACATGATAGAAAGATTTAAAATTAGTTCAGGGCTGCTAAAACATCATGGCCTCATTCATTTAATCTGTAAACATCATTTTCGAAGAAAATGAAAGGGAAATGGCAAAAATTTCTTCAAAATTTTGAAAACCTCAAGCCTACAAGACATTTAGAAGAAGGTGAGTCATTTGGACGGGCGACTCAAAATTTGTAAGAGCCTTCCCCTGTGCACCAAGATGCTTCTAAACCTCAACATGATAGAACAACTCTTGATGATGAAGCACCAAAAAATTGACCCAATATTTCAAAGACCACTGGGAATCAAGAAAATGTAGACATAGTAAATTTTGGAGATGAGGATTCTCGTCCCCATAAAAAGGGAAGGAGACCTAAAATTGAAGTGCACATACCTTCCCCTTTGAGAAGAAGCAAATGATTGTCTTCTAAAATTAGTTGTGCAACATCTTGTGATCAATTGCATATACCTAAAATGAAGAGTCATGACCAGAAACCACATGATATTGTAGCCCAATCATTAGAAAAAGAGGTTCAACCATGCAAAGAAACAACACAAGAAAGTGAAAAGAAAACCCTAGTTCACAGTAAATCCCCTGAGCTCGAGAGGGAGGATGTGCCACTTGAATTAGGACAAGTAGAGATAGGGGAACAATGTCCACACTATATGGTTGTTGAGGATGAATCTGCAAAACAATTATCTCCCCTGGTTTCCAATGATGCAGAACCAGACCCACTAGAGGTACATAATGAAGAAAATGTGATTGATGATAATGCAGAAGTTTTCATTTCTCCTCTCTATTCTAATGTACAAATTGAAAGTTTTGATAACATAAAAACTTAAATAGATGAGTTGAAAACATAAATTGTTCAGTTAAGATTTAGCCTATAGAAAAATGAAGAACAAATAAATCAGTAATAGGAGGAAATAGATGTACAAACTACAGTTTTGAAGAAAAGAGATCAAGAAATCACAGCTTTGAAGGCTCAATTGGAGCAAAAAGATAATGTCACATCTTGACTCTATGCTACATTTTTTTTAGTACATTGATAAAACTATTGGACATCATTATGATTGCTTAATTATCTAGTATCTACATGTACTTTATTGCTAAATGTGATGGTTAATCTTAATACATTGAAATGAAATAGAAATAATTATCATGTTCTTGATTACAAGTTTAATCTTTTTGGTTTTTGAGGACTAACATATTAATGGGCGACTAAGTGCAACTGAGCGTAGGGAAAATGAGTGGGAAATTGTTGAAGACAAGAACACGGTTGAGGTAGGGGTTTCCTAACCACTTGGAAATAATTAGTATGATGGGATCCCAAGGTGTTCACACACTCACATAGTCGCATTCTCTAGCATTGTAGGATTGCATTGTGTTAGTATTGATTGAAAAATTGTGTGCGTAAAGAGTACATTTATTATGATTTAAAAGTTCAATTAGTAAAAAATAATTTATTACCTTATGATTTTATTATGTTGTGAGTAGAAATTTATAAGAATGAAGTTAAGTATTGTTTTAAATTTAAAATTAAATTGGTTTTAATTTGGTAATAAATTATATTTATTTAAATTAATAATAAAGATATTATTATTAATATATATAAATATTTAAAAGTATATATAAGAATATTATTAACGAAAAAATAATAATTGTTGCTTGAAATATAATTAACTATATATCTTTAATAATAATTTAATAGTATTATTTATATATATAAGAATAAATAAATAAATAAAAGATTTTATTTTTCAAAATAAGAAAAAATTATTTACCTGAAATACATTTATATATATTCAATAACAATTTAATATTATTTTAAATAAATAAATTGTACTTATTAAATATTTAAATAATTATCTAAATATATAACTAACTAAAAATAATAAGTTAATATTATTAAATAAATAAAGAATTGAATGTTTCTTTTATAAAATTTAATTTAAAAAGTCTTAATGGTAAAAGTGAAGTTAATAAATTAAAAATAACTATATTATAATTGTTGCATGCATTTATGGGAAGTGAAAGTCAAATTAAAATAAAAAAGGATCGAAGGGAAGGAAGGTGTATGAGCTCTGCTATGGTTTCCTTGTGTCTATGGTCATTCTTGGCCCCTCTTGCGTCATACTGTGCTCTTTGCGTAGGAATTTCCTCTTTTCTTGTGTACAACCGCATTTATTGCGATTTTTTTGTTTTAATAAGTCTTCAACCGACTCTAACCCAACAGTTCTTCCTAGTGTTTGCGGTTTGACGGCTCCGCTCAATGGCTCCTCCATCGAAGAAAAGACCCCAAAAATTTGTTTCGAAAATGTTTCGCAAGGTAAGTCTTTTGACTCCCCAACTGATGTGGTTTTACCTTTGCTTGACTTTGATTCCACTTGTCAATGGCTTGAACAACATACCTTTGTTGGATTTTTTTTTGGGGGGACTCCCCTTGAAAGTGTGCTCAAAGAATGGGTTATCAAGGCCTAGGTTTCTCATGGGGTCTGCCTTGATTCGGTCCAAAATTTAACCAAGGGTTTTTTCTATTCTATTTTGCGGAGGTCAGTCATGTCTAGGCAATCCTGGAACATTGTCCCTAGTATGTTACGTCTTCTTTGTTGGTTTTCCAGTCGTGGACCCGAGACTACATTGTGTTAGATGACACCAAGTTGCAGTTCTCGGTCTGGATTGAGTTTCCAAGATTACCCTTGCCTTGTGTGCCATTTTCGAGTCATAATGCTTCCTTTCTAGGGAAGGTCATTTGTATTGAGCTAGATAGATTTTTCCAGGCCCGACCCCAAAAAAGGTTTTGTGTTGAAGTTGTTCTTTCTCAAGATTTGAAAGAATCCATTGACATTCAAATTGGAAATTTTTGACATACCTAGAAGGTTACTGTTGTGCAATTTTTGCACACGCGCCCCACTAAAAGTTGGGACCCTCGTTTTTTCCGCTTTTGGTGTCTTGGCCTTTCTATTTTGGAATTTTTCTTGCTTGGGCATGTGCTTTGATGTTCACCCCACCAATTGGAGTGGCCCATTGATGATTTATATTGACAACCTTAAGTTCTAGGTGCAGCTCGGGTTTTTCGTTGTGTTCGAGAAAATCAGCCTTGGCTGGATTTGCCCAGTTTCCCTTTGGCATTCAGAAATGGCTGCCTTTCTGCTTAGGTTCAGGGAAATCCGTCGTGTCTGGATTTTTCCAGAGTCTATTGCTCTATCGGATTTCCGGATTTTTGTCTCGGTCGTCTTGTCGATTGCATTAATGATGATTGCACAAACTTTTGGGGCAATGTTATATTGAATTTTGGGAAGTGATTTTCCATTTGAGTTTGATTATTCACTTTTCATTCGAGTTTGGAGTGTTGGAGCAAGATATTAAGGAGTATGAAGGCTCTAGTGTTGTAATTGTGGGCAGATTGAAGAAAGAGGTGCAAACCAAGCATGAGTTGGAAAAAGAGAATGAGAAATTGAAGAAGTACTTGCAGGAACTGATGAAACCCTTCCAGTCTATTAGCTCTTCCTCCCCTGTTGCAAGTTTCTTTCCCCCAGAAACAATCTCTGAACTTGAAAGAATGAAAGGCACTACACATGCCACAGTTGGTTGGTTGCAGGGAGTCCAGACCAAAGGAGATGGTGCTATCAAGGATATCTTGTTGACTGTGGGAGATGCCATGAGGTCAGTAGATTGGCTAAAAATTGTGTTAGCCCAAGACAAAGAGGACATTGATCTCCTGTTGCAAAAAACAAGAACAATCATGGAGTACACTAAGGATAAACTGGTAAAGAGTGGGATTCTTCCTTTTCCAAGGGTTTCTGAGCTTTGGAAATGGTTCGAGATCTTGCAGATGAGGCAAAAGGCCTTGAAGAAGATTCACAAACAAGGGAGGTAGATTGAGGACACTTTTACTAGAATTCATGATAAGTGCATCTCATTCTTTGAAATTATGACAGGGAGGAAGAAATTCGCTCCAAAGCATCTCAATTTGGAACAACTTAGGAAATGGTGGAGAGATGTCTATTCTCCAGTCAGTGAAGGTCCAGTCATTGAACATCAGCTAGATGATATTGCAACCTACATTGCAGTTATTGATAGGCATTCAACAAATAGGGCTGATTGGGATGGCATAGTAAGGTAGGCAAGAGATGACATTAAGTCTCTTGAAAGAAGAGTTAGGGTTTTTCCTGTGCCACCTATTGCTGAATTGGACAGAGTGTTTCTGGCAGTGCATGGTGAATTGGATCAAGCTAAAGACAAGGATGGGAAGTAGTTATATAGGGCTACATCAAATTTTGTGCGTCCCATTATCCACTTGCATTGGGCTGACCTTTTGAGACCCTAGGCCGACTTGGATGAAATTGGTGCAAATTGCACATTTCATGTTATATTCGAATATCTTTTGGGCCGACCTCGTGTGTGGCATTTTTATTTTAAGAAACTCTTATTTTGGGACGACCTATCTAAGGATTCTCTATAAATTGGGCTTGTTTCCTCATTTGTAGGATATATAGAGAGAAAAATAGATGGATAGGTGATAGAATAGAATATAGATTTGAGTGAACTAGGGTTTGTCTTCAAGCAAGTATTATAATAGGAGGCTGGAATTGTTGCCATTTTTGGATAACCTAATATAAGAAAGGATATTGTGATTTGATATCTCTCTTGTGTTGAGTTTTATCTAGCATGTTTCTTGTTGTTCTATCTTTAAAATTGCTTAAGTTCATTGTTAGATAGTTTGGTGATGCTTACAATTTCATGTTTGGAATGTTTGCAGTGATCTCTAGTCCATAATTTTTGCAGTTAGCTTATTGTTAGCTGCTTTGCAAAGTTAGCCTGGACTTAAAATTGTGCTTAGTTCAATTATGAATGTTTTTTCATTTCAGTTGCAATAGGATTGTTTTGAATGTATGTTTATGATTTAAAAATATTTAAATACCTCAGAAGATTGCACTATTCTTATGAGATTTCAGATTTATCTGGGTCAAACAGAAAGTAGTTTATGAGAGATCGGTCAATTCTAAGCATCTTATCTTTTGGAATTGTCACTCTTAGGGTTAAAATTAGTCTTAGAATTATGTCTGAAACCTTTATCTTTTTTTATTTTCTTTATTATCTAGGTTCAATTGAGGATTTCAAGTATCAATTCATTGTTTAGATCTAATAAATTCAAGGTCCAACATTTGCTCGTAGTAAGGTCCTTTTGTGATTACCAACATTTTCACATTATCTTTGGGTTATTTTGGTTGTGTTGTCAAGACCTGAAATTAGGGACCTTGGGCTTATCTCTTTGTTCATAGAGATTTACCTTTCAAGAGAGATAGGATATCATATTTTGTCTGAGTTGTTGATGTGCAGAATACACCATCGACAGATTGGCGCTAGAAGGAGGACCTTGAATAAGCAAGATGGAGCATTTTCTAAACGCCATTTCTCCTGAAAGGCTTAGAAGAAGAACTAGATATGCTCCAGGAGAAGAGGAATTTCAAGAATTACAGACCCCTACTAGGTCAAGAAGGGGCACAAGAGGGAAGGAATCATCATCCACTCACCCACTTCCATCATCTCCATTATCCTCATCTTCATCTGATTCTGAAGGAATTCCTATTCCACAGCCACAACTGGTCATAAATCAGCCATTACCACCCCCACCCCCACCAATAGATTTCCTTGCCAACAACCCATCTGCATTGATCTTCAACAATTACAATGTTATGCCCAAGAACCCTGAGCACTTTTTCTCTAAGTTCCATACTCATGACCCCAATAGGACAACAAAAGAGCATATTAGGATTTTCCAGACCTGTCTGAGGGATAAAGGAATAAACCATGAGGATGTGTCATGTAGAATTTTTCCTTATTCCCTTGGGGAAGAGGCCTTTTATTGGTATAATCACTTACCTGCTGCTTCCATCCATAATTGGACTAAACTAGAGACTGCATTTTTGCAAAAGTTTAAAATTCCCATTAGTGCTAATGAGCTATACCTATAATTTACTAGGGTGAAAAGGGAGATTAACGAGCCAATAGGTTCATTCAATAACAAGTTTCATTGATCTTATACCAAACTCCAGGCACCTTATGCTAGAAACAAAGACACTGCCCTAGAGGTTTACGTTGAAGCCTTGGATATCCTTATAACCACTTTTCTTAAACAGAGGACTAACCCCCCCCCCCCGCTACTTTGCTCACTGCATATGCCGAGGCTGTGAAAGTCAACATGGATTTGAGGCAACACTTATCAGGACCTCTACCATCCTTAGGACCTACTGCTCACCTTGGACAAGTTCAAGCCCTCAATCAGGCTTTGACCAATCATGCTCCCCTGATGAATCTGATACCCTCGTTGCTTTTGGTCCCTCATCCAAGTCCTCCATTAAGTCAAGCTCACCCTATGACATATTATCCCCAACAAAGGGATAATCAACCCCTTCATCAACAACAAGCTGGTTTTCCTACATATTTGCAGAATTCAAAAGTTTTGAATCATGTTATTGGTTCTGGAGGAATACCTAGATACCCTCTTGGTAATGTGAATTCGGCACCACCTAATGGTCTAGATAAAGAGTGGCTAGATGAGCTATCTAAGTAGGTGAAAAAATTGAATAAGGAGGTAACTTATTTGAGAAATCAGAATACCCAACTTCGGGCTGCTCAAAAAAACATTCAATCCAACTATGGTAGGGAGAACAAAAACTTTGAAAGAGGGCAGCATTTTGACATAAATCAAAATTATGACATAGGACAAGGCTCTGGTCAGAATTTCGATAGAAGACAAGGCTCTGGCCAAAATTTTGATAGAAATCAACAAGGTGGACAAGGATTTGACAAAAGGGCAACCACCTAGGTAGAATAGATCATAGAATACTAGACCTAATAATGGAGGGATTCCTACTCCATTGGATCAACCCTCTACATAGGAAAAGCCTCCAAATGGTGTATACTTGGTAGAGGCAGCTTTGTCTGGTTGGTGCAGACTCCATAAGACAAGTCAACATTTTGAGTTGGATTGTACCGAGTTTCAGACTGTTGCTTCCATTTTTTAGTATGAAGTTGAGAACAATTCCAATAGTCAGGAAATTGTGCCCTCAAATCCCTATGATTCTCCAGTGCTGGTACTCAATCATGCACCATTTCCAAAAGGTGAAGAAAATGAACCAGAAGAAGAGTCTAGTGACTGAGAGAATGAGGCAGAGCAGGTATTAAATGAAGATGATATCTCTTAGTTGTTAAATGAATAAAATGAGAATGATAATGCCCCTTTGGATGAGGAGGAAGTTAGTGTTGAAGAAGTTCAGATGTTTCAACAACCAACAAAGAAATATGATTTGAGAAATAGACCTAACAGGAGTCCACAGGTTGGAGGTCCTTTCACTACTTCTATGCCTCCTAACAATTTTACTACTCCACCGGATCCACAAGCTAGTAATAATCCACCTTATCCTCATGTACCAACATAGTACTTGTCAAAGGGAAACAATGTTGAGGTTAGGAAAAATAGGAAGACTAGTGGCCATAAGGAAACCCATGCTGATTTGAATGTGGAGCAATTGGGTGAGTATATGACTGAAGAATTTAAGAAAGCAAAGGTAAGTCCTTCTGCTTTTGAATTATTAAGAGTTCCTGCTATTAGGAATGTAGTTTTAGGGTCATTCAGTCCAAATATAGTACCACGGGGGGTAACTGCCAATGAGGCTGTTACCAGGTCTTCTAATTCATAGGAACCTAGAGGGCAAGTTCCGCCTATAGATAAAGGGAGAGATAAAGATAAGGGTCAAGTTTCACAAGCTGACACTTAGTTGAATTTGTTTCAAGGCAAAATGGAAACCCCACCTTTCCTAATTTTTGTTCGTATCTTTGGAAAGAATCTACATAATTGTCTTCTAGATTTAGGAGCATCTACAAATGTTATGCCTTTTGGTGTTTGCAAAGCATTGGGTATTACCCCTATAGCTTTTCAAAAGAAGGTCACTCAACTGGACAAAATAGAGGTAAGTGTAGTGGGAGAATTGAACATGATCCCCACGCAATTGGCATCAGATCCAAGGGTGCAACAAGTGATCAACATTCAGGTTGTTGACATTCCTGATACTTATGGATTGATTTTGGGCTGGGATTTCACCAAGGCATTGAATGGATATAAATCTACAGACCATTCACACATGTGGCTACCATGGAAAAGAGTTCCAAATCATATTAGAATTGAAAGAGAACCTCGAATCAAGTATGTAATCACTGAATACCAGAATACTTTGAATGAGGTGTTAGTGTCTGAGGTTAGCATGGGAAATTATGTATTGGTTGCATCAACTTCAGAGGATGAAGAGGTCTTTATGTTATAGGACCCGTTGGAGGAATTCATATCAGAGGTCAGTGATTCTGGACCACTGATTGAACAAACAGGTGAAACTGATGCTCAAGAAGATGAACAGCTTAGTTTGTTGGATAACTTTCAGGAATTCATCCAGAGATGTATGGAAGATCAGGTACAACTAGGAGGAAGGATTAATTTTGAAGAACTACTACTTTCTAATTGGTGTAGAGTCCATGACGCTCCTCACACTGAGCTAGAATGTGACTTGTGTCAAACTGTTGTGGAATGGATACAAAAATGCATTAATCCAGTCCCAACGGTTGGACTTGATTTACAGATGGAGTCAAATAATGATAAGGGTGAGAGCCCAATGCTTCCTGAGAATCCCCCTATTTGCAACAAAGTAAAAGATAAATTAAGGTTACCAGAGCCTGATGGTTGTTGGACATTAAGATTTGACGGATTTAAATCTAAGCAGGGTGCTAGAGCAGGATTTGAGTTGATCAATCCTAAAGGTAAGAATTATTATGTTGCTCATAGCCTCCAATTCCAATGCACTAATAATGTTGCTAGATATGAAGCTTTGATCCATGGCTTGTTAATGGCATCAAGGAAGAAAGTTAAGATACTACAGGTTTACGGGGACTCTGAATTAGTAGTCAAACAAGTAAGGAAACAATATTTATGTTGTGATAGGAGAATGACTAATTATAGGCATAGAGTGTGGGATCTCATCGAGAAATTTGATGCTTTCAATATCTAGTTGATCCCTCATAGCAGGAATCAGGTTGTTGACTCTCTAGCACAAGCTGCTAGCACCTTGCAACCTTTATCACTTTCAGGATTGAAGAAATTTACAGTTGAACTCACTCCAGTACCTTCGGTGCATGACAACGTTACTAATTTCTAGGTATTTGAAGATGATAAGCATATTTTGGATTTTATTACAAGTTGTGATGTGTTTGCTTCTCAAGTCATTGATGAGATAGAGCCTCAAGAAGTAGAAATAGACTTAGGAGGAGTCATTAATCTGAAGACCAACACTATTCCAAGAGGTATGGTGCAGCTTGAACGAATCTTTGATTGGATAAGATAAGAGATCAAGAACAACAAGTTAAAAGGGAGTCTCTTAGTAGCTAGTGTGAAACATATAATATGGGAACACCAGATAACATGAATAATGTTTTCATTGGTAAGGTGTGTAACCCTGAGGAAAGAAAAGGGATTATTGATGCCTTGTACACATATCATGATGTTATAGCCTAGAGTTATGAAGATTTGAAAACATACGATACTTCAATCATTACACACACTATTCCTTTGAAAACAAATGTCAAACCATTTAGACAGAGACATACGTCGATCAATGCCCTGTTAGAACCCATTATTCAAAAGCAAATGCAGAAGTTACTTTCAACACGAATTATATTTCTAGTAAGACATTCAACTTGGGTTACAAATCTGGTTCCAGTAAGGAAAAAGAATGGAGAAATCAGACTATATGTGGATTTTAGGAATCTGAATAAAGCATCAGAAAAGGATAACTATCCAGTTCCTTCACTGGATGAAGTACTTCAGATCATTAATGGATCCCAAATGATGTCTTTCTTGGATGGGTATTCTAGATACAACCAAGTTATGGTGCAATATGAGGATAGGCACAAGATTGCCTTCACTACAAAATGGGAAACTTTTGCTTATAGAAGGATGTCATTTGGGTTGATCAATGTTGGAGCTACATTCTAGAGGGCTATGGACATTGCCTTTAAAGACATAATTGGTAAGTGCATCATTATTTATATGGATGACTTGATGGTTTTTTCCAAGAAATGAGGTGATCATATAGCAGATTTATGCAAAGTATTCCACCGGTGCAGAGAATTTGGTATTTCACTTAATCCAAGGAAGTGTATTTTTGGGGTCACAGAGGGAAAATTGTTAGGACATATCATATTGAAAGAGGGTATTGCTATTGATCCTAAATGAATATAGGCTATCCTGAAGATACAACCTCCTACAAGTAAGAAAGAGATGAAGTCATTCTTCGGTAAGATTAACTTTGTTAGAAATTTTATCACTGGATTTGTAGAGATAGTGAAGCCATTGAATGCTATGTTGAAACAAGAAGCAAAAGTAGAGTGAAACATAGAAGCTAAGGAGGCATTTACAAAAATCAAGAAAGCTATTGTTGAGGCTCCAGTATTGGTGAGTCTAGATTATGCTAAACCTTTTTACATATATTCATTCGCTTCTAATCACTCCTGTGCCAAAATGCTAACCCAAAAGTTTGATCAAGGTGATGAGCATCCTATAGCCTTCATGAGTACTCCTTTAAAGGATGCAGAATTAAGGTATCACAATGTTGAAAAGCAGGCCTATGCTTTGGTTAGAGCAGTGAAAAAGTTCAAAACTATATTTTGAGGAATAAGGTCTTTTCCATAGTGCCTAATCTCATAGTAAAGTTGTTATTAATGCAGAATGAGTTAGGTGAACATAGAGGCAAATGGGTGACTATGTTGCAAGAATATGATATGGATATTCAACCCATAAAATTAGTAAGAGGACAGGGACTCACAAAGACAATGGTTGAGACAGGTCCTGATCTCACAGCTCAACACTATTATCTTCAGGAGGTATCTCCAAGAGATTGGTATGATGAAATCATTTTTTTATTTACTGAATCAGCAATGTCCTGATCACCTTAGTATAGTTCAGAGGTGAGCATTGCGCTTGAAGAGTGGGAGTTTTATGATGAAAGGATCTATCTTATACAAGAAAAATCATGAGGGCGTATGCCTGAGATATTTGGGAAAGGAAGAAGTTACCAAAGTGATGATTGAGTTTCATGAGAAATATGGCACAGGCCATGGTTCTGCATCATCCACTACAAATTAGATCTTGAGGGCAGACTATTATTGACCTACTTTGTTCAAAGATGCACACCAACATGTGAGGACTTGTCACATATGTCAAACTACAACAAGTAAGGAAAAACATGCAGCTCTTCCACTTCAGCCAGTCATAGAGGTAAAACCATTCACCCAGTGGGGAATGGACTTCATAGGTCCAATTAATCCTCCATCTTCTGCAGGCCACAGGTATATTCTTACCATAACTGATTATTTTACTAGATGGATAGAGGTTCTTGCTTGTAAAAAATGTACTTCATGTGTGGTAATCAATTTTATTGAGTCAGGTATCATTAATCATTTTGGTTGTCCATTGTCTTTAGTTTGTGATAATGGCCCTGCATTTGCATCACTAAAATTTTCTAATTGGGAATTTGATCATGGGATCGTTATTAAATTTTCATCCAATTACTACCCTCAGGGTAATGGTCTAGCTGAGTCTTCCAATAAGAGCCTATTAACAGTCATTCGTAAATTGTTAGAGCAAAATCCTAAGGATTGGCACACCCAGCTTCGATTTGCTCTCTGGGAAGATCGTACTAGACAGAAGGCATCCATAGGGGCCTCTCCTTATCACCTGGTGTATGGTTTGGAACCTGTGTTTCCTATCTAATTGAATATTCCTACCTTGTAGTTTATTAATGAATACTACAATGAGGAGGATAAACGTGACACCCGTTTGGTTGAGTTGTTACACCTTGAAGAAAAAACAGATGAAGCCCTAAAAACCTTTGCTAAACATCAGGGTGTAGTGAAAAGATGGTTTGATAGAAGAGCTAAGGTGAAATCCTTTAGAATCTCTAACTTGGTTCTCTACTGGGATAAAGCCCATGACCGTAAGGGAGAGCATGGTAAATTTGATAAACTCTGGCTTGGTCCTTACCATATTTCCAAAATTCTGGGAGATAATGCTTTTCGTCTGAAAACCCTCACTGGTGAGGATATCCCGCTACCTGTCAATGGGCAGTATCTGAAGCATTATTTTCAACCTTGAGTTGTTTGCAGCTCATCCTATACATGGTTAGAGTAGGTTTTCTTTCTGCTTTGATTTGCTTATTTGCTTTGGTTAGAGTAGGTTTTCTTTGGTGCATTTTGCTTTCATTTTGGTTTTTGCTTTTGGTTTCTTGCTTTCTTGGGGTTGTTGCATTTGTATAATGGGCTACTTGCCTAGGATTGTTCTGGAAATTTCTTTTACAAACTCTAATCAGCTTTTTAGAGTCAAGTGGTGGAATTCTTTTATCTAATGTCCCTTGTGCTTAGAATTAGAGTCACTTGTTTTAGATAAACTTTGGAATATATTTGGGTCTCAAACCTTCACATTAAAATAAAGATTATGGACTTGCATAGGGTTCCTCTGTAATTTGCCCTGGTGAAAAATCTTATATTCTGCTTCAGTACCACTGTGTTCCTCATCCCTGAGTGTGAGTTTTGTTACTTACAAGGTGAAAGAAAGGTTCTATTAAATATTTACAAAGAAGAGAAAAGGGAAATATTGAAAATAAAAAATAAACCTTCACCTTATTAGGGGTATCCTAGTATCTCTACCAGGGCTATAGATGCCTGGCTAGCAGTAAAGCTATGCTTGGGAGGATCACAACGATTACCTCACCGGGGCTATGGACGCTTGACTGGCAGCAAGGCTCTATCCAGGTTGCTTTTGAAGTTAGAACTTTTATGTAGCCTGGTCAGATTTTCTCTAGTTCCCATTGAACCTAAGGAATAGAAAACAAATAAAAAATACACATGCTTGGACTCTGGTATAGGAAAAAGTCTTCTTGCTTGTGGTTTTTGAAACTTTTTTCATAGCTGTCTTGATGAAAGGATTAAAACCAGAGATTCTGGGTTCTTGATTCTAGTTTGTTCTTGAAATGCTCTAGAGCATTTCCCTAGTGGAGTCGCCATTTGTTGTGCAATTTTTGCAAACACGCCCCACTGAAAATTGGGACCCTCATTTTTTCCGCTTTTGGTGTCTTAGCCTTTCTATTTTGGAATTTTTCTTGCTTGGGCATGTGCTTTGATGTTCACCCCACCGGTTGGAGTGGCCCATTGATGATTTATATTGACAACCTTAAGTTCTAGGTGCAGTTTGGGTTTTTCGCTATGTTCAGGAAAATTCGCCCTGGCCGGATTTTCTCGGTTTCCCTTTGGCATTCAGAAATGGTTGCCTTTCTGCTCAAGTCCAGGGAAATCTGTCGTGTCTGGATTTTTCCGGAGTCCGTTGCTCTATCAGATTTTTGGATTTTTGTCTCGATCGTCTTGTCAATTGCATTAATGATGATTGCACAAACTTTTGGGGCAATGTTATATTGAATTTTGGGAAGTGATTTGCCATTTGAGTTTTATTATTTACTTGTCATTTGAGTTTGGAGTGTTGGAGCAAGATATTGAGGAGTATGAAAGCTCCAATGCTGTAATTGTGGGCAGATTGAAGAAAGAGGTGCAAACCAGGCATGAGTTGGAAAGAGAGAATGAGAAATTGAAGAAGTACTCATAGGAACTGATGAAACCCTTCCAGTCTATTAGCTCTTCCTCCTCTGTTGCACGTTTCTTGCCCTAGGAAACAATTTTTGAACTTGAAAGAATGAAAGGCACTACACATGCCATAGTTGGTTGGTTGCAGGGAGTCCAGACCAAATGAGATGGTGCTATCAAGGATATCTTGTCAACTGTAGGAGATGCCATGAGGTCAATAGATTGGCTAAAAACTGTGCTAGCCCAAGACAAAGAGGACATTGATCTTTTGTTGCAGAAAACAAGAACAATCATGGAGTACACTAAGGATAAACTGGTGAAGAGTGGGATTCTTCCTTTTCCAAGGGTTTATGAGCCTTGGGAATGGTTTGAGATCTTGTAGATGAGGCAAAAGGCCTTGAAGAAGATTCACAAACAAGGGAGCTAGATTGAGAACACTTTGACTGGCATTCATGATAAGTGCATCTCATTCTTTGAAATTATGACAGGGACGAAGAAATTCGCTCCAAAGCATCTCAATTTGGAACAACTTAGGAAATGGTGGAGAGATGTCTATTCTCCAATAAGTGAAGGTCCAGTCGCTGAACATCAAATAGATGATGTTGCAACCTACATTGCAGTTATTGACAAGTATTCAACAAATATGGTTGATTGGGATGGCACAGTAAGGCAGGCAAGAGATGACATTAAGTCTCTTGAGTTAGGGTTTTTCCTGTGCCACCTATTGCTGAATTGGACAGAGTGTTTCTGGCAGTGCATGGTGAATTGGATCGAGCTAAAGACAAGGATGGGAAGTAGTTATATAGAGCTACATCAAAGTTTTTTGCTTCCCATTATCCACAAGCATTGGGCCAACCTTTTGAGACCCTAGGCCGACTTGGAGGAAATTGGTGCAAATTGCACATTTCATGTTATATTCGAATATCTTTTGGGCCGACCTCTTGTGTGGCATTTTTATTGTAAGAAACTCTTATTTTGAGCCGACCTATCTGGGGATTCTCTATAAATTGGGCATGTTGCCTCATTTGTAGGATATATAGAGAGAAAAATAGATGGATAGGTGATAGAATAGAATATAGATTTGACCAAACTAGGGTTTGTCTTCAAGCAAGTATTGTAACAAGAGGCTGGAATTGTTGCCATTTTTGGATAACCTAATATAAGAAAGGATATTGTGATTTGATATCTCTCTTGTGTTGAGTTTTATCTGGCATGGTTCTTGTTGTTCTATCTTTAAAATTGCTTAAGTTCATTGTTAGATAGTTTGGTGATGCTTAGGGTTTCATGTTTGGAATGTTTGCAACGATCTCTAGTCCATGCTTTTTGTAGTTAGTTGATTGTTAGCTGCTTTGCAAAGTTAGCCTGGACTTACAATTGTGCTTAGTTCAATTATGAATGTTTGTTCATTTCAGTTGTAATAGGATTGTCTTGAATGAATGTTTATGATTTGAAAATATTTAAATACCTCAGAAGATTGCACTATTCTTATGAGTTTGCAGATTTATCTGGGTCAAACAGAAAGTAGTTTATGAGAGATCGGTCCATTCTGAGAATCTTATCTTTTGGCATTGTCACTCTTAGAGTTAGAATTAGTCTTAGAATTATCTCTGAAACCTTTATCTTTTGTTATTTTTTTTATTATCTGGGTTCAATTGAGGATTTCAAGTATCAATTCATTGTTTAGATCTAATAAATTCAAGGTCCAACATTTGCTCGTAGTAAGGTCCCTTTGTGATTACCATCATTTTCACATTATCTCTGGGTTGTTTTATTGCATTGTCAAGACCCGACATTAGAGACCTTGGGGTTATCTCTTTGTTCATAGAGATTTACCTTTCAAGAGAGATAAGATATCATATTTTTTCTTAGTTGTTGTTGTGCAGAAAACACCATCAACGGATACCTATTTTAATTTTGTTGAACATGTGTTATAGATGTCAGTCCATAGACCACAAGATCAAGGACTTCCCTTTGGTAGTGCCTCGTACTCCTTCCTCGTCGTTGGAATTTGATAAGTCCTGTCTGGTGGATACTTTTGTTGCAAAACTTGATGAAAAATGGACCACGATTACAAATCATAAGAACAAGCCCAGTGGATCTAGGCTAGTTTCCAAAGGCCTTGAGCTAGCTAAAGTTGTTTCAAACCCTTCGGTGAAGGGGAAAGAGGCCCTGGTAGGAGTTGATAACACTTTAGCATGGTCCAGGCTGAAGGCTATGCCTCAACCCACTGCCATTATAATGGCACAATCAAAAGTTTCTTCTTCCGTTTTAGGAGCTCAACGGTGGTCTTGTAGTCCTTCACCGCCATTAGAAGAAGGAGAATATGTGTAAGAGAAGCGAAGATTTTCGTCTCCGTTTATTCAAATTGGGTCAGTCTCGCTTGAATTTTTGTAGAATCGCTTCTCCACTTTGAATGAGGAGGAGCCAAACTCTGATGATATGGAGGAGTTTCATTCATGAATTTCCTCTCATGGAATGCTCGAGGTCTAACAAACCTCTCCAGGAAGTATTCTATTCGGGATACTTTGCAAAAATATGTTGGTATTGAAGTGTTTTATCTCCAAGAAGTTTTTTTTTTTGGTTTTTTTCTTGCTTCGGCATGTCATTCAATTTGGCCAGCCAAACATATGTATTGTACTGCTCATGATGCTAGACGTTGCAGAGTTGTCACTCTTTTGTCTCCTCGGTGGCACTCTTGTGTGGTTGATCATGGGTCTGACCCCATACATCGGCTCATCTGGATCCTTATCAATATTGATAATCACTCTTTTGGGATTATTAACGTTTATGCCTATAATGATGTAATGGAACACTCATTGCTTTGGCGTTGGATTATGGATTCATTGAGAGTTGCTAGTTGGTTATTGTGTGGGGATTTCAATATGGTTGAGATGACATATGATAAGGATGGAACTTTTCCATTTAGATGGGAAACTGGTGAACGAGAGGCGTGGTTTTACATGCGCAATAAATTGGGGCTTTTTGATCCCAATATTGGTCGTCGCCATTCTCATTCCCTCTGGCACACTTGGTGTAATTACAAGGCTAGCTCTAATAGGATATTTAAGCACCTTGATCGTGCCATGATATCAACTCAATCTTTCTTCTCTTTTGACAACTCCTCACTTTAGGTTAAGCCTCTAGTGGATGTTACTCTATTAGATCATTTCCCCATTTATTTTTAAATTAAATGGGAGATAAGACATCTTCGAGCTTGCAAAACATATTTCTTTTTAAATACGTATTTTCTTTGTCATCAGCCCATGTTGGCTCATATTCATAGAGTTTGGAATTTGGAGTGCACGCCAGCTCATAATAATGACTAGATTAATTGGTGGAATGATGCTATCACTCGCACGATTAGGTTTCTCCACATTTATGGGCGCTAGATGGCCATTTTCTGCCAGCGGCCTTATGTGACCACCACTACCAACCTGCGCTCAACTACCAATGCTCTTAGGACCAACCCTTTCTCCCCATCATTGTAAATCAGGGTGGCAGAGTTAAGGCATAAAAATAAAGTTGCAGATAATTATGCTACTAGAGGTGAAAAAATTAAAGCCAGATTACACTAGTTAAAATTTGGCGACCATGCCTCTAAGAAGTTTTTCTTAGCCCTGCATGCGAGACACTCTTCTCCAGGCATAAACAAATCAAGGATGGAATCTAGGTGATTTCTGAGCTACCTGATATTTTCTTGGCCTTTGTAGAGCATTATGAACAAGTTTTCCTTGCCCAAGATTACACTCCAGAGCGCTAGCAAGCCCTTCAAAATTGTCTCGTGGCTGTGCCAAATAGGCTATCTTCAGCCCATAAAGCTTTTTGTGAGTAGTTGTTCACTATTGAAGACTTGAAGGAAGCCACTTTTACCATGGCGGACGACAAGGACCCGAGTGTTGATGGTTTCCCTTGCGAGTCTTACAAGACCCTTTGGGATTGTGTTGGCCATGATTTACATAAATTTTATCTTGAGGCTTTTCATTCGAAAAATCTGGGCAATATAATCAATAAGGGAAAAATTAAATTCATACCTAAACCTTGAGATCCCGAGGACATCTACAACTGGTGGCCCATCATGCACCTTAATTTCTTTTACAAAATCATTGCTAAGGCTTCGGCTCTGAAGATTCACCATCTTTTGCCTTAGGTTTTGCGCTTAGAGCAAACTAGATTTATTAAATCCAAATTTATTTTTGAAAACATTATTGTCATGTGGGAGGGTATGGAGTGGGCCAAGCGTTCGGGGCAGAGAGCCATTTTTCTCAAAATTGATTTTGCTAAAGCCTATGACTACATTGAGTGGCCTTTCATTCTAGCCAGGTTGAAAGCCTTGGGGTTTGGGCCCAACTTTATTTAGGTCATCCAAATTCTTTTTCCAGATGCCTCTACTTGTATTACCATCAATGGCCACCAATCTTCACCTTTTGGCCTCTTTCGTTCTATTTGGCAAGGATGTCCACTTGCTCCTTTTCTTTATGTGCTTGTTGTCGAAGGTTTTGGTCATCTCTTGGCCAATGCGGTCTCTCAACACTGGGTTAGAGGCATTGCCCTGCCTAACTCCCAGGCTCAACTTGTGAATGGCTCTTGAGTGCCTTCAAAAATTTTGTAGTGCTTCTGGTTTTTCCATTCAATGGCATAAAACTCTATGTTGTAGGCAATCTATTTTTCCCACCCCTCACTAGCTTTAGCAGTATGGATGGAAGTGGAATGGGCTACGGGAAATCTTTTGGTTTTTGGGCATTCCCTTCATCTTCCAGGCTTCTCCAGCTGAGTTGTGGCAAGATGTTCTCTCCAAGATTGAGAAAAAGTTAGCCTATTGGATAACCAAGCCTCTCTCTCTGGCATGAAAATTTTAAGTATGCTTGAAGATTCTAGTGGCTACTCATGTTTATTACTCCTCTTGTTGGGCCCCTTCGAAAGATGCCTATTCCAAGCTTGAAAAGTTTCTTCGAGATTTTATTTGGGCTTCTGTGAAGTTCAATAGAGGGTTTCACTATGTTGCTTGTGAGTTTTGTTGCCTTCCCAGAGACTCTGGAGGGCTTGTTTCGCTCACCACTCAATGACAAGGGACGGCCTTGTGTGTGAAATGGATAATTACATCCCTTACTGGAGATGAAGCCTAGAAAATTCTCCTCGAGCATTACATTCAATCCAACTTTCCTATTCATAGACCTACTTGGAAGGGGATTGAATTTCGAACCCTTCTGGTCATGAAGGAACCAATCCAAATCGTGGGTACTTTCATGGCCAAGAGAATTTGGAAAGCTTGGGAGGTGGTTAAGCCTTGGCTTCACTAGGTCGGATCTGGTTTCTATGATGGGATTTCACTCAATCAATAGAATGCTTGGTGGTCACCTCTCTTTGCTAGTAATGGTCAACATTTGGCCAATTCGCCTTGGCTTAAGGTGCTAAGGTTCCATAAGAAAGGCAATTAAACCTTGCAGCATGTGTTTCACAGACCCACAATGCACATTATACCGTGGGAAGATTTTCGTGCACTTTCCAGAATTTAGAACCAAGTCCATGATACTTATGATGGTATGGTTAATTATATTCTTGTATATTGTCTTCATAAGGTGGGAATTCGTGGGTCCAAGCCCTAGTGGAAGGACTAGAAGTGGTACCGATACACCCCTTTCAGAAATTACAAGCCTAGGCTTGGCTATATATGGCTATCACCACATTTTCCAATGATTGAAAATCTTAACCAAAGATGGCTTCTCCAATCCTTCACTCGTGTTTGGTGAAAAAGATTCTCTACCATTTGGTCTGCAAGTGTTGAGCCGAAACTTGACCACTTTGTTTGGTGTATTCTTTTCCAAGGCCTTCCTGTGGGGTCTTAGCTTGTCACTTGGGGGTTCAGGACCCTCAGTGCCCTTTTTGTGGGAAAGTCGAGTCTTTTAAACATCTCTTTTGGTTTTGCACCAAAGCTCAACAGTATTGGACTTGGATTCATGACTTCTTTTGGCCTTTCAGGCTGGAGCCCTTCTCCTGACATATGGTTATGCTAGGTGATTCGCCCAGGCTTCCGACTAAGTATACCCAACTTTGGCACACTTCCAGGGTGGAAATCCTCTTCAATATCTGGAAAGGTAGAAATGCTTGCATATTTTCTCACACTCAAATGGATAAAATGTTTCTTTGTATTCTAAAGATATTATTTTCTCTAAGGTGCTTCTGCAAATTCAAGTGCAAGCGAACAAATTTGTGCTTGAGGTGGCTCACCTTCAAGTGATTGTAGATCATTGGGGCAATGCCCTGTGTACGGTGGCTTGGGTGTCCACCTCGTCCTCCTCCTCTCATGACCAATTGCCCTATCAAGGCCGGTAGTGGAGTGGCTCTACTCGCCCCCACTCTTAGCCTCCTTGTCTTCGTGGTTCTTTCCCTCCTCAATGGTCTCGTTCTCCTCCTCCAGGGGTTGGTCAGGGGTGGCCCTCTAGAGGACTACGGGGAGTAGTGGTGGCGGTTCTAGGTGGCCCTCTGATACTACTCATGGAAGCAACTCTAGTTAGCCTGGTAGCGACTTTGGTTGGCTAGATTTTGGTAAAAGTGTTTTGCATCTAGCACTTGCAATCTCGCTCCAGTGCCAAGAAGATAAAGAGAAAGAAAAAGAAGCTGACGATGGTTGGGGTCCTCCTCCTGATGTCACTCTTGACCCCGCTGATGTATGGGGAAGAAAGATGGATGACAGAATCCCTGCTAACTTTGCAGGAACTTCTCTAGCTGCTTGATGGCCATTTCATGTTTTATGTTTTGTATATGGCTTTCTGGGCTAGGCCCAAGTGACTCTTGGGGTGTGCTTTCTTACCACCCACCTTTTTTTTGTGAATATGTAACTTTATCTTTGTAATTTAATATAGATAGTTGCCTATTAATCAAAAAATAAAAAATAAAAAAATAATTAAGTTATTAATACTCTTTATAAAGAATCACATAAAAAAATGATTCATGCAAAAAAAATAAAAAAAATATAGACTTTTAAAAAAAGAAAGATGAGTTAAAAAAATTAATAAATTATATTACATAAGTGATTTTATGCATGGGAGTAAACTGAAAAATAAGAAAAAGTAATTTATTCAAAACTTCAAAAATCGAACCATGCATTAGCGGAGAAAAATCAACAATAGTTTTAAAAAAAAAATTATAACTAAATATATAGTTAAAATGGTGGGAACTTGAACATAAGAAAAGAAATCACGTCCTTCCAAAATAGAGGAACAAAGGCTTTAAAAAGAGCAGTAGCTTCTAGTAAAAAGATTCACGATTTAGAGAAGAGAAAAAAAACATCATAATTTGGAGAAGAGAAATTGTAGCAAAATAACAGTGAAATATTTGGGAAGATTGGTAGCTATATTTTAGTTTGGATATTCCTTTTTTGCAAGTTTGAGGTAATTCTATATCCAGTATTTTTATTTTTGAAAACAAATGATTGTGTATAGGGCTGTGTTATTTATTTTTGGAAACAAATAAACTATGTATAGGTGGTTGTGTATAGTGTTATGTGTATTTGGATTTTTGAAAACGCAATAACTGTGCATAGGTGTGGTTGAGCATATTTCTTTTTAAATTCTGAAAAAGAATAAACCAGTGTGATTTCATTGAAAAGATTAAGGCAGTAGATATAGAAAAACAGGTCTTGGTTCACACATTTCTCATGCACCATATCCATCTACTATTATATCTGCAATTAACTAGATACTCTTGTAGATTGTTCCATTCATGCTCTTACATTCCTTTATTTGTTTGATAAAACAAAGTCATTATAAGGAAGCCCTGTTCAGATTTGGAAATTTGGTTTATCAAGTTGTTTTGTTCATCTCATGTGTCATATCAAAACCTTTTTAAATTTGAAATTGTAGATGCCTAGAACATTCATATCAACCTTTTTCTTTTAGGTTGTTAAAACAAAAACTAAACCAAAACCTGAGATCTCAGTACTTTTATTTGGCTACTTTAAAATTTGCTCTACAATTTCTATGTTATAAGTCTCTCGGTATATCACAGTCTCTGATGGAATGAGTCCTTGTGCAACCTAAATTCTTTCCTGAGATAAACTAGTTTTGCAAATTACATTATTTAATGCATGACTGAGAATAATATTGCTTGTAAAAGGAATTCCATTGTATGCTTGTAATTAGTTTTCATGTAAGGCATAAAGAATTGCATTTCGATTTACTATTTTTAATGCATGGAAAGATGAAATGATGAAAGTAGCTCAAATTATTAATAGCATGAAAGGAAAGAGCATTTATTTATTTTATAATTATATGCATGTTATTGTATTCTATGCGTTTTGGGTTTACCTTCCGGGATAGGGTGTTGAATATGGGTTAACAGAGAAGGTCGATCCTCTTTTCAAGATCTACTCGATACTTTTAGTGCTTTGGCCAAAGCCATGTGCTCATTGAAATAGATGAAATTTACCCAGCATAATTATTATATTTCTCTACCATATCCTATTTATGGGACATTGCATATTCATGTTAGAGATGCATGTATATACATCAGCCTTGCACTAGGATTCCCTCTTGCTTTTTGTTTCTAGGTTGCTAGGTACTTCGTGTAGGGTTGGTGGTTCTTCATGTTAGGAAGAACTCTCAGGGGAAGCATAAGCTTCGTGGTTGGGCGAAAAAGTGCCCAAGCCATGTTCTCATCTCTTGAATTGTGAATTATTGTGAGGGTCGATGGCGGTCAAAGACTATGCTATTTATGTCCTCACACTATTGTTGTATCATTGTTTGTAATATTTATTCTAGTTTTTATTTTTAGATCATTCCATGACTGGAGAGCCTAAATTGTAATGTTGTATATCAGATATTATGTGCATTTACCTAGATTATGCACTAATTACATGAGGTTATGCTATGCAATTTATTTACTTAATGATGTTGTATCATTTTTATTCCACCATGTTCTTGTCTCTTGACTTGCGGATTATTGTGAGGGTCGACGGCGGTCGAAGACTATGCTATTTATGTCCTCACATTGTTGTTGTATCATTGTTTGTAATATTTCTTCTAGTTTTATATTTAGATCATTCCATGGCTGGAGAGCCCGAATTGTAAGGTTGTTTATAAGATATTATGTGCATTTACCTAGATTATGCACTAATTACATGAGGTTATGTTGTGTAATTTATTTACTTAATGATGTTGTATCATTTTTATTCCATGCTTATGAGATATTGAGTTATTGATCATTTTGTGAGATTTAATTGGGACAAGATCCCTACAGATAAAATTGTTGGAGAGTTACATATTAAAGTGAAACAAAGTAATGAGAAAGGTAAATAGTATTTGGAAATTTTTTTTGAAAATGACAAAAAAATTAAAGGTTTAACTAATAATTTGATGCAATCACTCACAACTTTTGTAGAAGAGCAGGAAAAACATAAATATGAGCTCAATGCATCCTTGAGAAAAAATGTTGAACTAGAACAAGATTTGCAAGAAATCAAGATGAAGCCAAGAATGGAATCAAAGGAAATACAGACCGAGCCAACCAAAATGGAATGGTTTCAAGTCCACATTCCCCAAATGTTGACTAAATGGATGGAGAATGCTATTTATTGAAACAAGCAGGGGTAAAAAATGCCAAACTTAAGAAGGAAATAATATTATTAAAAGAATCATATGATAGGCTCTACCAGGAAAAAATCGATGCATGTCATGGGGAGTTGTTATTAGCCTATAGGAAACCATCCTAGTTGTATTCTATGTTTTTAAATAAATAATTGTTAAGATAGAAGCTATTGAGAATTTCTTGCAATCTGCCTCATGATCTAGACGATGAACAATTTTTAAAGGCATTTAAAGAGGCAACACCTGTTCAAAAAAACTTGTTGTGTGAATTCTTTGTACATAATCTATTTTTAGAAAAACACACTAATTTATTTGTCAATATTTTTGTTGGAGAAGTACAACTTAGAGAATTCATGTCCAATATGCAGAATAGATTAAGTGGTAGGAGAGAACAAAAGAATATTTGTAGACAGAAAGAATAGTGGGACTTCAAATGTGATACCCCAATAGAAAACCCTTTTCCTTTAAAGCATAATTCAAAGGTATTAAGACCTATGAAGCTGTTAGGAGCAAATATGATGACAATATTCGGATTTGTTTTGAGGATTTCAAAGCTCATGGGCCATGGTTAATAGATAGTGCATGGAGTGCCTATGCGAAGCAATATACCCCCTGCCTATGTATCTTTAAAGGAGGGAGGTGATTTCTCCCACTAATCTAAGTTGGTCATACAAAAGAGCTTAGGTATTGGCAGAAGTATTACAACAACTTAAAACTAAGTGGATTGGGATGTGGTATAGACCCCCATTGCTCCTTCAGCCACCTCCTGTATTTTTTGTCACAACAGAGAAAGATCCTAGAAACTTACATGCATGGCAGATGAGGGTTAAGTTCCACAAGGGTTTTCTTAAAAATCTTGATCATTGGGATGAGGAAGAAGGGGACATGTATGATCTCAGTACTAAGTTTGATGAGCTAAACATAAAAAGGGTGTAGAGATGACGAGGACTAATCAAAGGGCAGGAGGACCTGCTCAGGCTTAAGAAGGGGAGGGTGACGAGGTATAAATAAACTCATGATTATAATAAGCTAAATACCCTTCTTTGTTTCTACCAACCACTTTAGCCCTTCCAATTGTTTATTTTTTGGATTAATAATTGTCTACTTTTTATAAAATGATATATAAATCTTATTTCTTAAATTGATTGAAATTAGTTGGCTAATGCTAACATAATCGTATAGACTTTAAGTCATTGTATAGGACATTATGCACGGACAACACATGGAGTGGACTTGCGGTTGAAGTTAAAATCTCCAGAAGTCCGGGTGTTGGGAAATATAGGCGTGCATAATGGAACGATTTATTTTAATGCTTTCTATTAAAATTTTGTTTAAAATTTTATGGCTCCACTCTGAGCCTTTAATATGTTTTATGTAATGGACATCAGTCAACTAGTTAGTTGAAATTCTATTTTAAAAGACTTTTTCAATGGTGATCTTCCACCATCTGAAATTTAGGATTTTGTTAGTAGTATAGTATATATGTAACTGCCAAAAACAATCATATGGTTATGCTATTATGATATGCTTTGAACACTGTTCAAATATGTCTTTTGTGTTACACTTTTTAAGATATGAATAAATAAATATTGCCAATCTTATTCCAAATCAGTTGTTTTGAGTAATGAAAGTACCATTGATGGATTTACTTTGAAGATGTGAAAGTATGTGTGATCTGAATTAATTGTAGGAACACCTGAGAGCTTGCCACTCGAGGGAACACATCGAATAGATAAGCATTTTTCATTTTGATATTGTTATCTGCATTTTCTACATGTTAAATTTAGATGAATGTTATTCTATGTCGAGTCATGTGTTCCTGCAGGTTGTAGTTTTGTTTTCAATCTTTAAATTTTGTTTACTTTGAAATTTTGAAGTACCCACTCAGGTGTTGTTTATTACAAGTTGTTTGTACTTTCAGTTAGTAGTTAGTTGTTAGCCGTTAGTTGTCTTCATTACAATTTCATAGTTTAACTGCAAAGTGTTAATTCTTAGGTAATTTCATGCTTTCTAGTTTAAATAATTTCATGCTTTCTAGTTTAAATAATCTCATGCTTTCTAGTTTAAATAATTTCATGCTTTCTAGTTTAAACAATTTCATACTTTCTAGTTTAATTCCTATTTTTAAAAGTTTAAAAAATCTAGGAGAGATGGCCAAGATATCCCCTATTGCATACAACCTTTGAACACTTCCCAATCGACATAATTGATGTATCTTTAACTAAAGTGTTAGGACCTAATGATAGCCTGTCAGTGTTAACACAAGTTCGGTCGACCTTGGGTGTTTACATTAATTGTGAATTTTATTTGATGTTTGTGGAAGCGTGGCATGACATGTATGAGTGGATTTGGGTCCTAGCTAAGGTTTGTTGTGGTCCACCTTCATTCCTTTCCACCGCGGGAATGTTTTGGTGCCGACCTAATTTGAATTTGCATGGTTGAGGTGTATAGCCAACCTTGGAGATGTGTCCAAAGTTGAAGATGGTATAAATATGAGTTGGTTTGTTGAGGGATGATGAGATAGATGAGTATGATGTGAGTGATGCGAAGTGTAGAGTTTTAGGGTGAAATTTTTGCAATGCAGTGCGACCTTTCATGTGTTAGATTATTGAATGTAGTGAGAAGAAGGTGTCTACATTTCTTTAGAAAGACTATGTTCAGGTGTTAGTGATGTTGTGGTGGATTTTTCCGCTGCATTGAGATGGATTTATCATTGTAACACTCTTCTCTATCTTCTTTTCTATTCTGGCAGTGAGCCTTTCTTTCTTTTGGGCAGTAATCCCTCCTGTAGTGAGCCCTATTGTATTCAGTGTTGAAATTACTTTATATTATGAGTTTATCCTCACCATAATTTTTCCCATCTTGGTTTTTCCATGTAAATCTGGTGTTTCTTTGTGTATGGTGTTGATTTGGTTATGTTTTTGTTAGCTTTCTTCATGATTAATCATTCTAACAGATTAAGGGTTAATTGAATTAATATGGATTTGAATGTTTGTGATAGTTTTGAAGTTTTAAGGTAAAATTGATTCACCCCCCTCTCAATTGTATTGTGCATTCAACATCATGGAACTTTATAAAGAAATATGGGTATACAAAATAGAATAACATGATGCGTAAAATCCCAAAAAAATTATGTTCAATGTGGAACTTTATCGCAATGCATTTATAAAATAAATAGTGCAACTGCATTCAATATCTTTTTACAATGCCTAGAAAGGACCAATTTTTTTGAATACATATAGACCAACTCAAATGGATTCATCTCATGCAAACATAACTTTTCTAGGTGCCAAAATATGTAAGTAATCAACCAGAAAGTGAAATAATGATAAATTGAATAAAATATACTTGGGGAAAATTCTAGAAAATGTGCATGGATAGATATGGAAAATCTCTAAAATACCTTTCCAACATCATAAGAATCATGAAATAGAAAGATCCAAGATAAATTTATATGATTGAGAACAAAAATTGAAGATCTGAGTTAGATAGGTGATAAAATATACCATTAATAAAATTTGATTAAAAAAATGTACACCACTAGAAAGTGCTTGGAACCAATTTTTATGATATCATGTTTACCAATTTTCAACATCATATGGATAAGATATGTCTATTTTTGTGAAATTGCTCCTTTAGGCAAGCAAAAATAACTTGAAAACACCATTCATATAACCTAAAAATACTATTCATAACCTGAAAACACTATTCATGCTTGAAACATTATTCATGCCCTAAAAATACTATTCATGCCTAAAAATGTAATTCAATGCCTAAAAACACTATTTACTATTTGAAAAAAATGTTCATGGATTGAAAAAACTATGCACACCTAAAACACTATTCACAACCTAAAAAATATTATTCACTGCTTGAAAATGCTATTCATGTCTCAAACACTATTCATGACTTGAAAATATTGTTTATTCCAAAAACACTATTCACAACCTAAAAAGCACTATTCACGCTTGGAACATTATTCATGACCTGAAATACTATTCACAACCTAAAAAGCACTATTCACGCTTGGAACATTATTCATGACCTGAAACACTATTCACAACCTAAAAAGCACTATTCACGCTTGGAACATTCTTCATGACCTGAAACACTATTCACAGCCTTAAAAAACACTACTCACACTAGAAAAAAATGAATCATTATGACTGTGCATTAATGAATAATATAAAAATGAATCCTCATAAAAAATAAAAAGTAAAAGGCAACCCTAGATGAAACCTTAGGTGAGGATAAAATTATATCATGACATGTATCTCATCATATGACTTGAGACAAAAAACATGTATTATCTACATAAGCTTAAGCAAACTAATGTGAAAAGGGACCTAAATAATCAAATAATTAATTATAGAAATACCCTTCTACTCTAATAGTTAGATGAGTGAATCATGTGATATGAGGCTCTAGAGTCTACAATTCATCTTTGTGTTGAAGTTAAAGCCTATGTTGAAAATGCATGACCCTTACCTATGTAGAGGAAGAAGACATATAGGGTGAAATGACGTGTTGTTGCATGCCCTCATCTAATGTCTCTAGTCTTTTCCAACATCTAGTAAAGTTGCATGTCCCTCCTTGCCACAATAATTATAAAGATCTCCTAATTTCTTCTTTTCCTTAGAGGAAGACTCACTAGGCTTAGAATATTTATTGCTTTAAGGTGTGGATTGGAATTTTTTTTTATCTAACTTGGGTAAACCCAAAAAACTAGTTTACAATTCAATTGAGGAAGGAAAAAGCCATTTTCAACATGTAAACAATTTTAGGGGGTTCATGTGAAAACCCCCATTTGCTCGAACCCCCAAACATATGTTATTTTTTAATGAAATAATGGGGTTTGAGTGAATGGGTGTTCGCTAGAACTCCTGAATTAGGTTTTTTTTTAATGAAAAGTTTTTACCATTGACAAGGATAGTCATTTTCATGAATATAAGTTGTGTCGAACCTGAACCCGTGAACCCCACCTGCAAGCGAAGGAATCAAGTGACAAAGAATTCACCACCCTCAACGTGACCAACGACCAAGAATAAATCACTAGGTTGGTGTCTTTAAACAGTGTTCAACAATTCCATTTTGTGCATATATTTCAATTGAATGGTTGTCGATGAGTTCACATATTTGTTCAAATCATTCAAACAGTTTTGTTGCCTTGTCAGTGTTTCTATATTTCGATGCGCGTTGCCTTGTCAATGCTTCTCATGAACTCTTATATCCTCAAACTTTTCATTTGGTTGTACAAAACTCACAAATCAAACCCTAGACGTGTTTGATTAAAGTCTACCAATATGCTTTGGAAGTTTGAGAAATTCAATATACCTTACACAGTGAGGATTAAGGTGATAAAAAAAGAACAAATGATACTAGTAGTTTCCTATAATGCCAAAAGGGAAGGGGGAGGGTTTTATATATACTGTATAATCTTGAATTTTGTTTGTACAGAGAATGCATATGGTAGGGTAAATGTAAACTTAGATTAAAAACCAAGTCCAATAATAAGACAAAATCAACCCAGTTCAATGAATCTACATCTAACAATATTAATTTCAATCACAAAACTAGTAACCCTTAACCTTCAAAGTCTACTAAGTTTTTTTCCAGGATGAAGAAGAAATCAAGTGACTCTTTTAGCTTTTTTTGCACACTTGGTCATCCTAGATTTTGGTGTACAAATAGAATGGATGCATTAGAGAAAGCCATTCATCAACATAAAACTTATATTTCTTCCTCCTCTTTAACTAATAAAATACAAGATCTTTTTAATAGAGTTTTGGATGCCTCTTCCAAGAGTTTGATACTTGATTTAAGAGCTTCTCACCATAGGATTCATTCTCAAGAGATTCTTAATTCTCATTTCAATACTAGCACTTCAAATATCTATCATTGGAGACTCTACTTAAATTGTTTTTTTAGGATATGACATGGTTTGATTATAAGATGGGTAAATCAATGGTGTACTCCATGTTCTTGATATTTTTAAAAATCTTCTATCCATGATGCAGGAGCATCCAGGGGTGCCAAGCAATCCTACATCCCCAAAAACATTTTATTTTAATTTTTCTTTTTTTGTGTGTGGTTTCTTGTTGTAGGCAACCTTTCAGCACTTGATTTAAGGACACTTTGGGCATAAAAAAATTTATTTATTAATTTTTTTGGGTAGTTTAATGCTTAAATATTATATTTGGGAAAGAATTGGAGTAAAATATTTGTAACCAATATTTTATTTATTGGCTCAAAATTTGTAGTTTGGTGGTGTTGTT
Source organism: Sequoiadendron giganteum (assembly GCA_007115665.2). Lineage (NCBI taxonomy): Eukaryota > Viridiplantae > Streptophyta > Pinopsida > Cupressales > Cupressaceae > Sequoiadendron > Sequoiadendron giganteum. The sequence continues at coordinate 862,804,775 of CM021101.1, forward strand.
AGCTGCACATTTAATGTGCTTAGAAATCCAAAAAAATGAAAATTGAAAAAAACCCAACTCCCCAAAGTTGGAATTTAAAATATTTAATGATGCAAATTAATATTGGGCTCAAAAAAAAATTCCCATGTGTTCGAAAAATTAAATGGGGCACCAGACATGTTGCAGCAGAGGTTACATGCAACAGGGGGTTATAGTTATGCATATTGTTTTCAAGAATTTTAGGTCGTGATTGCAGAAGGTTTTCAAAACCATATTGGGAGTGGTTTTAAAATTAATTTGCAGCTTCAAATATGAAAATCCAATGCCCAAGAACAGAGAAAGAGAAATCTTGAAGGGGTTGCAGCAATGAAGTTGCAACAAACCATTGTTCATAAATGAGATTTTTGAGATTTTGAGTAAAAAATTAGTATGGTATTGTTGATAGAATAAATATATTGGTCTTGTATTATTGTAGATGAAGGTGGGATCTTCTGTTATACAAGTTTTCAGGATAAATAAAATAGGTTTGCATATTCAAAATAATTTCCAAAATGTGGTTTTTCAAGAAATTTTTGTGCACATTTGCAGCAGTTTAAATAATTTTAATTTCATACCATTTTGGATTCATATGTTTTTCTATTAGTTATTTTTTTGTTTGAAGAGGTTAAACATTTGAGTGGTGGCTGTGAAGATCAACACCTCGATTTGGGGGCTTGGTTTTCGATTACATCAATCCATCTATCAATTTTTTTATTCTCATAATATTAAATTAATGGATTTACCACCCCATGATGTGATCATCCAAGATTTGTACAATTTCTTTTTTTTTTAGGGATTATAGACCATGTTCTCATCTCTTATCAATAAATGGTTGGTAGAGTATATCTTACTCCACCTTTCAAAGGGGATCACTCCCCTTCCCATGGATGCAATCAAATTACTCATAACGGACATGAATTTTAGTTGCATGGATCCTAGCCCATTCTAACAAAGGAAAAAGACTAGTTTTCTCATGGGTGATCTTAACCACCCTATCTACCTTTGGAAAATTCTAAGCCTTATAATCATGAGACCTCTAGATGGTTGGTTTATTAAATTTCTTTATCTTGATTTGAATATTTGTCCTATTCATAAATCATATCCCTACTAAAAAATAAAATAAAAATTATTTGATTAATATGCCCTATTCATCTTTATGCTAATACATCATACACCATTTGATTACTTAGATATTCTAACCTATTCCCATTGCTACTTGGCACATTTTGTGTTTTTATTCTCTCTTGGCTTTATGTTATCATGTTCTTAGTTAAATATACATTGGATAATGCCAAGACACCTAAATAGTCCAGTACATGTTTCAATACAAGTAATTTGAACATATGTTATATTTTTATGTCACTTATTCCTTGTATTGTGTATTAGTTCTACTTTAGCCTTCTATTTATGTCATCTTTGGTGTGATCCTCCTTGCTACTTCATCTATAATTTATATGTTGTGTGTCCTTACATTTTAAACCACTTCATTAGGCATGTTTGTTATGTTTTATATACTCTCTTTTACTTTCTATATTATCATTTATTCAAGTCATTTACATACTTGAGGGGTTTCTATATTATATATTATCATTTTTATATTTAAAACTTATGCTCTCTTTATCTATCATATACATTTCACTCTCATATTTTCCTCAATGAATTCTTGATCTATCTTAAATATTATTGCTCATAAATTCCATGTTCCCAATTTGGGTATTCATATGATAAGATCCATTCACATATATTTATGAGTTTTCATGATCTATGATAGATACACATATGATGTCTTCTATGTGTGCAAGTTGTGATTTTATTCTTATTTTCATAATGATTTCTATCTATTTTGATACCATATATAATTTGTCATGTTTAACTACATGTAGGCATCATATTTGCCACTTAATGCTTATCAATTTTCCATGCATGATCGATCTCATCCTTATGTTACTATGTATATAAGCCTTATCATGAATTACATGTTCATATCATTTTGATGCCTTACTACAAGACACAAATTTGTATATATACATCAATCATTTTGTGCACCTTTCTTCTCTTGATCTAAGCATATTTTCTATCCTCAGCTCATAATTAGACCATCACAAATTCCTTTCCATTGCACCAAACCTCCTTAATGGCACAATTAAATAATGTTACTTTGCATGCACTTATTTAAGTTCACATTTAGTTCCAAAAAAATGGACCCCTCCTCACCTCTAATATAGGAAGTTTTGTTGAAAATCTAGCGTGGATTGACCAATAACTCTCAAGTAAGGCATCACACATGAAAGTTTTGTATTTCATAAATTTCTTATCTAAATTTGATATGCCTTTTGATTTTATGAAGTTTAAATATAGTTTTGTTGAACATAGATAATTGCAATTTATATACATATAGCTTGAAACATCTATAAGAAATGTGAAACATATTTTATTAAATAGTTCACTAGACCTTATCTCTAATCTATGTGTGCTTTCAAATCTCAAGAAAATTTAGCACTTGTTGGCCCTTGTGATTTACTCATGTGGATCGTATATTTAAATGTATAGTTAAAAGTTTCTACATTTTGGTGAAATGAGTTCGTGCATGACTTTGAATTATGTAAATTTAAAGATTTATTAATATTTCAAATTAATTTACTTGTTTAACAAGTGTTTAGTAATTTCTATAAGTTCCATTAAATTTATTGAATGTATGTATGCACCTGAGAACTATTATCTAGATATCTAGTGTTCATATTTAATACATTTTATATCATGTGCACTTGTAAATTTAGAACTGTTTTAAATTTAAATTGAACACATGTACATGTTCCATGTTATTTCTATTCTTGAGATCTAGATATATTAAAGCAAGGTCTCATTGTTACTTTGGGTGTACATATCATGGAAAATACGCCAGTTCCACCTCCACCTGCACTATTTGCAAATACTAATAGTGAGATTAAGAGATTGAGGGATTCATTAACTGATGGTACAAACACAAACATATATGTGGACACTTGCATGCCCATATTACATAGCCTAAAACAAATAAGAGATAAACTTGGGGATACTAGTGCATTTTCCCCTAAGAGAGTAGCTGCTATTCTTTCCCATATGTAGGAAGAAGTACGTGGTGAGGTTCCCTATTCTCAAATAAAAGATGTTGTGACCAAAGATATAATTAAAAACCAATGTTTTCCATTCTATCAAAATAAACGTAAGGTGAGGGCATACTAGGTCACCAAATGTGTGGATGTTGCTATGGCGCATTGATCTACCCATGATTTCTTGCAGTGCATGGTCAATATAAAAATAATGACCAACTTTCGTTATATTTTATTCAACAGTTGTATGTTGAGGCCCATTTGGGCCTCAAAGTCAACTACCTGGACATTCCACCATATGTTGGTCAGGGGCATGGCAGGATTGCCGACATGCCCACTTATCATCGAGCAGGTTGACCAACCCCAATATTTAGGGTATTGGTTGGTGAGAGGTCTTCTGATCTCACCCCAGTTATGGCCCCCTTAGCGGATCAAGTTTTCAATGCTTCCCAAAAAGAAGAAATTGACAGTGTGGGCAATATTGCAGTTGCGACCACTAGGATATCTATTGATCGTGTGGGTCAGTATTTGATGTCTAGATGTTCATGATCCATGCCATTTGCAACACAACACAATAGAATTGATACTTTTACAGTGGCATGCATCCCTACAACCACACAACTTGATGTACTTACAGGAGAGATTGGACACAATACTTTGCATTGTTTGGCTAAGGACCTCTTGGAGGCATATACCTTCATCACATCAAACTATGGGATCTCTATAGACCAGGTCAAAGGTCATTTGGGTGTAGGAGTTCATTCACATCGAGGATCCCATCATTATCATCACTCTCAACCCAACACCTGTGCACATCAAAATCCACCTACGGATCATTTGACTACTGCACAGGCTACCGATCCTTCAGTTGACCTAGAGAGGATGCAGGCCTCTATGGATTTTGTGGATATGTTGACCAGTCCAAATTCATCATCGTCGATGCCATCTCAGCTGCATAGTCCCCTTCACTCATCATTTCTAGCACGACATGCGACATCTTAGACGGATGTAGATCTTGATGTGTTGACTGAGAAGACAACTCGTTTGGTTGATTTGGTGGAGGTGGTCATTGAAAAGGGCTCAGATCATCCGATACCACCTGATGTGCATGTGCATGTTCAATTCATTGTTTTTAAAATTATTTAAATTTTAGTTTTAACTATATTCATGTTTAATATGTATGTATATTGTAGATGGAAATACCTCATGTTACTCCTATCCTGGGTTCAGATCATGTACATCGGTGTGATTTTGTGGATGATACTGTTGCCAGTGGACATGTGAGTTTTAAATTTTTATATACATATATGTGTACATACATGTATAGATCTAGATAGATATTTAAAAATACATGTACATTCTTAAATAAATTTCATTATATGTATATTATACGTATTTAAAATATTGCGTACAATTTTATCTCCAGGGCTCAGTACATCCATTAGAGTAGGGTTCTCATTCAGAGGATCATTCGAATAGGAGTTGACATGACTATTAGGTTGTACTAGATCTATGAGTTGTTGAACAGTATATATGACAGGCTACATGTTTGATGATCTCTAGTAAATGTTTTTTAGGTTGTTGATACATTATTACTTACATTTGATGATCTAGATAGTACATTTGTTAGATTGTTGATACATTATTACAGGTACATTTGATGATCTCTAGTACATTTTTTTGGTTGTTGATACATTGTTACCTACATTTGATGATCTATAGTACATTTTCTTATATGATATACATACACATGTGTTTGAGATTAAAAATATTCATTTGCTTATGTTTATATGTTTATTTTCATTCAATCTACATGCATGTACCTCTTTGCTTATAATGTTTATGTTTATGTTCATCTATCTACATACATACATGTGTTTGCTTATGTTTAAATTTTTATGTTAATCTACATTTGTACATGTACATGTTTACACTCAAGAGTGTTTATACAAATTTTAAATCTAGATTTAGAGAACTCATGCTCACGTATTTATGATTTATATATGTTAAACATGTTAAATGTACATTAAATGCATTAAATGTATGTACACATATGTAGTTCTACAAATGTACATGTACACATGTAATTTTATAAAATTTGAATATAATTTAAGGCATATGCTAAACTAGTTATTGTCTAATCTAAGCATAAGAATAATCTAGTTTAAGCATAAGAATAATCTAGTTTGAAAAGAATAAATTAAGTATTGAATCCTTGCTTAGGATAGAAAGAGAGAAAAGATTAAGAGAGTGTACAATTTTTTTAGGAAAATAACATAATTCATACTTTGATGTAATACAAAATACTAGGCATCAATAATTCATAATTCAATTAGCTAGAAATAATGGTAGAAGAGAAAGATTAGAAAAGCAACAAAGTAAAATAAGGCATAAGATAGTTAAGGACAAGATAAAGAGATCTGATAAAGTAATCACATTAGGTGTCCAAGGATAATTCCTAGAAAGTAAATAAATAAAACAAATAGATCACACTTAAACCCTACAATGATGGTTACAAATGGGAATACACTCCCTATATGTTTGGTAAATGTACACCAAGGATTCAAATGATTTAATGTATTTTTCAAGTGGAATATTATTACAATATAGTAAGTTAAAATATTCTCCAAACATAATAAGGCATGGATGAGATAAGAGTTTTAGTAAGATGAGGTCCTAATCATACAAGAGATTAATTATTTGGTAAAATAATATGAATGATGATTTAAAAGTGGTTTATAGTTTATCTGAATCACAATCATAAAAATAGATCAAAGGCACCCCATCAGAAGTACTACAAGTAAGTTACAAGCCCTAATATGTACCCCATCAAAATTAATACAAGTAAAAGAACTAGATTCTTTAAAGGTTCTATTTAATTTCTATATAAAGGATAGTAATCATCTTTTCACCTTTAAATAGATAGTCATATTAAATAGATATAAAATTTTCAATTGTTGTAACTTGCACATTATGTACATAACATAAAATTAAGCATTGAATTCTTGAATCAATTTATAATAACTTTTCTATCTATATATGTACTTTTAAAGCCACAAGGAAATTAAATATGTAATGTTCAATTTAAGTTCATGTAAGCATGGGATCTATGGTTCAAAATTATACATGGATCTTTCAAATTTGAGATCAAATATTCTTGAACTTAATAATTCCATGGAAAAAATATACATAAGTGGAAATAGACTCAATTTGAGGAAATGGCAAATTGAATTTTCAAAGTTTGTATTAAATAAATCTACAAACTTTTCAATTGTTGACATAGCATGCACATTATATGTATATAAAATTAATCATCATTCAAATTTATTTAAATAACTTATGTACCAATGTGTTTCAATCATTAATCTGTGAACTTCCATGGAACATTTATGCAATTGGAAAAAGATGATAAGGAATGTAGGAAAAATGATTTTAAAAAACTTCACTAGGTTTCAAACAAGTATTTTATATGAGTTTACATGCAAGAAAAAAAAATGAGAGATGATGCTATAAGTGGAGTTAGAACTTTCAAATAAAATCAAATATTCTTGAACTTAAGAATTCCATGGAACAAATATACATAATTGGAAATAGACTCAATTCAAGGAAATGGAAAAATGAATTTTCAAAGTTTGTATTAAATAGATCTACAAAATTTTCAATTGTTGACATAGTGCATGAACTACATATAAAATTAAGCATCAATCAAATCAATTTAATTAACTTATGTACTGAAATGTGTTTCAATTAGTAATTTGTGAGCTTCCATGGAAAAAATGCAATTGGAAATAGATGATATAATGAATTTAGGCAAAATGACTTAAAAAAAAATCACTAGCTTTCAAACAAGTATAATTGCATATATGAGTTTACATGCAAGAAAAAAAAGTGAGAGATGATGCTATAAGTGGATTTGAACATTGAAATGATATCAAAGATTCTTGAACTTAAGAACTCCATGGAACAAATATGTAATTGGAAATATCTACTCAATTTAAGAAAATGGAAAAATGAATTTCAAAGTTTGTAACATCAATTTATGTTCATGCGTGTACATGCTTCAAGTTTCTAGGTTTACATCCATCTCCTAAGTTCACAAATGCAATTGGAAATAGATCTAATAAAGAATTTAGGCAAAATGAGTTTTAAAAAATTCACTAGATTGAACAAGTATTGCATATGAGTTTACATGCAAACAAAAAAAGTGAGAGATGATGCTATAAGTGAAGTTGAAATTTCAAATGAAATCAAAGACTCTTGAACAAGTAAGAATTCCATGGAACAAATATATAACTAGAAATATCTACTCAATTATTTAAGGACCAATATGTTTCAAGCACTAATTCAAGTGTCCAACCAAATTTAAAATACTTGTCATCAACATATATTATTTAAGTAACTAAAACAATTTCTAGAGTTCAAACAAGAATTGTACTATAAGTTCTCAATTGAACATGTATACATGTACAAGTGAACTTGAAAATCATGGATATAATCTAACTCAAACGTTCCGGTTCAGCCCGCTCTTCAATAACATGTAAATTTTTTTGATGATCATCACTATCTAGCCTCCATTTTTTTCGTACGCATGCATGTGGAACTGCATGAAGATGTAGGGTGGTAGCAATTATTAGGTGACTATATTGATATACCTTGTTATCAGGTTGATAGTCAATAAAATGAATCCCATGTTGAACAATTGCAACTTGTTTGAGATATATCCCTTACACTACAACAAAATATGCTTGGTAAACATGAACTTGAGGTAAGACATGTGCACATGTACAACATTTTCACTCAAGGTTTGTACAATATATTTAATCCTTTTAAGGTAATGTACATGTACTCAATGTATTTATAATTTTAAATTCAAACTCACCTATGGGAAACAACATTCCATCACTTGTTTTAGGTTTTGTTAGCTTATTCCTCTCTTATGTGTAACGCAGTAAATAATAGCTAACACCTTCTATGTTTCCAGGCTCTGCTATGACTGCAAAAAAAACTCCTGTACACCAAATTTACATAAAAATATTCTAAAAAATATAGAATTGTCTAGACTTTAAATATCATTTAAAAATTTATATAATATTTAAATTATTGAAAAATTACACATGTACCTTTTCTAACCAATCCTGAAATATGGTCATAATCAATTGAAATCAAAGGAATATCTTCAAATATTTAATCTTCATTTTCGTCGTATGTGTCTAAAACGAATAGTGGCACCATATCCCATTTACTAACATATCCAAGTTCTTGGTTGTTGCATGCATTAGAGTTTCCCACAATGCACTCAGTGTAGAAACAAGAGTAATCCCTCATGTAAAATGTCCATCCAGGGTGATTATCTAAACTCAACACAATGCAAAGATCTTGTTTTGTCTACCCTCTGCATCCATACATCGATCTTCTGTCCACACCTAGATACTTGTACAAAAGAAAACTTATGTGAGCAAACATGTATATATATATATAAATTTTAAATTTAAATTTTTAAATTTTTAAATGTATTTTATACAACCCGATATCTCCCAAAACACTTTATGTGGAATGTTTCAGTACATACTTGAAGATGTGTTGAACTCATTTGATGTAAAGTGTTTCTTACACCATCCAACAACATCATATGCATCGTCTATACGATCTCCCAAATAACTCATTTGATGCTTTCTTAGAGCACATTTGATGCAAGCTCTTGTGCCATCATGCTCACCCTTTCCATGCCCACTCTCAAAGAAACTCCAAACATGTGGTATTTTGTAAATTTTATGATATCTAGATAGTGCATAAAATGTCCATGATGATTTGAATTATGTCGCACATCCATCTGACCATACAAAATGATTTTTAAATTTCACACCCCTGCTTCTCAAATTCTCAAAAAAAATTGTAAAACAATGTTGTACAAAACTTGTGTCATACTCTTTATCATCACTAATATAAAAGTGATATTCTTTCTTAATGATTCATTATTCATTTGTACTCTCAACACCATCCAATTCCGATTGTGCATGTCGATAACACACATGAAGCATATAGTGATCCGCTTTGAAAGGTAATATTCTGATTGAATCTCTTTTTGATGTACAAAAGAGTAATTTTCTGCAAAGTCAACTGCTGATAGAATTGTTCCAAGTGGGAAAGTATCTCTTAATGTTTGAAATTGTTGTGCTTTCCACTTAGAAAAAAAGGAATGTTGTATGTATGGTTGTATCAATTTTCAAACATCTTTCATAAATTTTCCAATAGGTATCTCCTCTTCTACATAGTTTAACCTTGTGGATTCTTTCCCAAAATTTATTTGAAACTTTACATACTTGTAACTCTTGCAATTTATTGTCTTCGTTAGGTCAGTATCTTCGTTTCTCAAAGGAAATTTAGCTAAATTTCCACATGTTTCACAAAGTCCTTTTATGCAATTTATTTGAGGTCAATTTTCATGAACACATAACATGGATTTTATGAAAAAAATTACATGTTTAGAAGCTACATTTCAAAAACCATAACTTTATTCTCTCATCTTTCAAAACACTTGATAGTAGAAATCAAATTCAATATGATAGCGACAACAACAAGTTTCAAAAAAACTTGTTTATCTTCACATAATATGGCTTTAACCTTTCAAACATTGTTTTCCCAATCTTTATATGAGGATACATATTATAAAAGTTCATATACATCTCAAGTTGTGTTATGTCTAGCCAATGTTTAATATGATTTTCATAAATATTGGGCCCAATCCTGTGTCTCATAACATCTCTAGTATTTGATGTTGGACAGGTCTAATCATTCCAAAAGTTTGAGATCAAGTTCCTAACAACATCTTCAATCTTGTCAAAATGGGGAGCTCTACACATAATTGCCCAATTTCCTTTTGAAATATCATCCAAAACCTTTCTCTTTTTCAAGCATATTTTATTAGTGTGGTTCTACTATAACCAATTTCACCTGAAAGTGTAGATATTTTTATTTTTCTTGATATACTTAATTTAAAATAGATGTCAACATCACCCTTCTTGTAATGGCCTTATCCACTGATTGAGATCCTTTCCCAATAGAATCTAAACCTTTTCTTAACATTTTCAACAATATTTTTTTGTAGTATCATGTGTTTCCTCTTATTCGATGTCGAATGTACACCCAACAATTGTAATGACTCTTTCAGCTCATTATGAAGAAGTAAATGTGATAACAGCTGGGTTTTTTCAAGTGTTTCAAGCTTATTGAAATGATCATTGATTATTTCATTTACAAATTTACTCATTGACCTCCTACTAGTATTTGTAGGTTGGCTAGCATAACATTTTAGTTTCTCCATATCCATTTTATGTAAATGATCTAAATTTCTATAAGAAATTTGTTTCCTCACCTTTTTAGCTAGTTTTATATGCTTATCCATACCAATAGAAGGAAGTGATATTGACCCCTCTCCAACATGCATTGTTTGAACTTGGGCCTCCTCCCTATCTTCAACCATGTGTTCTTCAGCCTCGTTTGATCCAATATCTAGATTTGGCTTGACTTCTACTTGAGAAGTTCCTACTTGTTGACATCTTTCTACATGTCACACAATATTGTGCAAAGAAAGTGAGATATGATGCTATATAAGTGGAGTTGAACATATGAAATCAAATGAAATCAAATATTATTGAACTTAATAATTCCATGGAACAAATGCAATTGGAAATAGATGATAAGCAATTTTTAGGCTTGAAATGAGTTTAAAACTTCACTAGGTCAAGAACAAGTATTGCATATGAGTTTACATGTGGAAGCCAAAAAAGTGAGAGATGATGATATAAGTGGAGTAGAACTTGAATCAAATGAAATCAAAGATTCTTGAACTTAAGAATTTCATGGAACAAATGCAATTGGAAATAGATGATAAGGAATTAGGCATTTAAATTAGGTTCCAAGTTATGGTAATGTCTATGCAAGATGACTATTTTTGGATTTTTCAAGGTATAAAAGGTGTCTAAGGATAATACCAAGATGAAGAATCAAAGTGACAATAGTCAAAATGTCAATAGTGTCACAATGAGGTCAATATATTGAGTATGTCTAAGGTATGCACCAAATGTAATGTAAGTGTGAAATAATGATGGGTGTGAATGGTAATGTAGCCCAAGAGGATGACTAAGCCCGTATGACAACTAAGCACCTTGTGGAAAATCTAAGGTAAGGTTTCTTGATCAAACTAAGATAGCCAAGGTTAAAAATCTAATTTATCAAGACCTCATTGATCAGTAAGGACTAAAATGACAAGTTGACAAAGGTGGTCTCAAACTAGAGCCTTATGAGTTGAGGAGCCAACCTAAATGACAAAGTCCACTAATATAATAGAAAAGTGAAGTTAAGATAAATCTGATTTTGAAACTATGAGGTGCTACCTATAGCAAGGTGTATGCAAGCTAACAAATGACTTAAGAATTAAGGTCTTGCATTTACATGTGAATTAGCCTTGCATTTACAGGTGAATAAATGGTGGTATGAAGACTCTTTGGTAGTGAGGGTAGATGGATGGAGGACTAGAGCTCATGGATGGTTGGTATGGAGGATTGATGAATTGTCTTTTGAAGTCTAAGGCTTATTGGGCTTGACTGTTCTGAATTAATTGGTATTCAACTTGACTACGGAGCGTATCAAGGTAAATTAAAGACATGGTGGTGAGGTCTAAATGACAATGCAAAGACTAGGATGAAAATGAGGTATGCAACTAGACTATGTTTTTGGTGTTTTCAAAGTATAGGATATGCCTAAGGATGATACCAAGTTATGGATTCAAAGTGACAAGATGTTGAGGTGTAAATAGGATAAATGTCACAATGAAGTCCAAAGCTCTATGGTAATGTCTAGAAGCAAAATGATGTCTAAGGTATGCCAAATATAGTGCAAGTGTGGGAGGATGATGGTAATATGACCTAGGATGATGACTAAAGGTATGACTACTAAGCACCTTGTGGAAAACCTAAAGTAAGGTAGCTTAATCAAACTAAGATAGCCAAGGTTAAAAATCTAGTTTATCAAGACTTCAATGATGGTAATGACTAAATGACAAGGTTTGAAAAAGGTGGTCTCAAACTATCCTTGTGAGTTGAGGATACAACCTAATTGACAAAGGACTAAGACAATGAAAAAAAAGTTGAAGTCAAGACAAATTTGATTTGGTCACTATGGACTAGTCTCAAGTCTGATAAGTTTCCAAAGCTAAGGTCTACAACAAGGTGAATGCAAGCTAAAGGATGTCCTAATGTTTTACCTATGGTCAATGTAAGGCATGCAATGATGGATGGAATGGATAGTCAGTTTTGGAAATTTATAAGTCTATGATCAAAGGACCAAGTAATTCTTAGGATTGATCCAAAAATGGCTTTATCTCAATTTCCCCTAAAATTTTCAATGACAAGCAATTGTGTTGTTTCAAGTCTCAATTATGGTGAATGACAGTCACTTGTGTCATTTTGGAAATGGTAGTTGTGGTTTTGAGTGTCACGGTTGCAATGAATAGTAGTCAGTTGTAGTTCACAGTGTATCTTGCTTGGTTTTGACTGAATTTTGACCAATTTTGTGGTGATTTTGTGAAGTTTGATTTTGGAAAACACATCAAACAGTCTGAAGACACTTGTTTTGTCTCGTTTGAATGTGAAAATGTTTAAATGTATAATAATACACTCGTAGACAATGCACAACCTAGGCTTGCAAGAGATAATACTTGTTGAGTCCCTACTTGGATTTCTCCAAACACCTAGAAAAAGGAGACAACTAGAGATCTTGGTGGTGTTGGCTCCCCCTTACATGAAATGGGCTCACAAAAATCTCTTACCCCCTAAGATCCAAAAACCTTGAGGGATTTCCTATCTCTACAATGAATGGTGGAATGTAGGGTGGCTTCAGAACAACTGTTCCTGCACCAGGAAGTAAAAGGGTTTTTGGCCTCTAAAACAAGTGGTTCTTAATTTGTGTTTTAGGGTAATATTGGTGCCTATATGTGAGGTGATATCAGCTCTATAAAGAGGTCTCCCAATCCCTTCATTAGAAAGGATTTTTACATATCTCATGGATACTAAGGGTGACACTCGTCTGTATAGGACATCTGCACTAGGTGATTGAAGACTTTCCCAACAATCATGAATCTTTATATAACGGACCAAAACAAAGTACTGATTGGTTCGTTCCCTCTTTCTAGGTAGGACCTCTAAGGGTAGACAGAAGCAAGATAAGTATGTTGTTTTTTATCTCCAAGATCACACAAAGCACAAGGAGAGAGCATACACAACACCTTTTTCTCACACTCGCATAATGTTCATTTTAAATCCAAAACCAAATGTGTGGGTGATTATACAAATTCCAAGAGATGCTTTTGATTCTCAAGATCACCAAATGGTGCGAGAGAAGAGCATACACACCTAAAGGAAAAATGAAAACCACAAGAAAATGAAGACACTTGTTTTTTTTAACCCTCAAAGCAATATGTGAAAAAGACACTCGATGCAAGGTTAATTTTAGACCAATGAATGAATATGCAAGTTCTTTTTAACCAATGAGTGAAAAGATGCAAATTATTATAAATTTTAAGCCTAATGACATGTAAATGCAAGGTTAATTTTAAGCCCCATGAGTGTATGAAAATGAAATAAGATAGATAAGTTAGGAAATAAAATATACATACCTTGTTTCTTTCTATGATATCTTGCCAAAAAGAAATCGCACTTCTTTTGTTGTTGTCATTCTGAATAATTTTGTTTGGTCTTATTTGTTCTTGTTATTTTATTTGTCATTTTCTTACTTTACCAAAAAATGACTTCACAAATCCTCTAGACCAAAATATGACTTCACAAATCCAAAATCTCCCTTGATGGAAGATGACTTCACAAATCCAAAATCTCCAAAAATCTCCAAAATCTCCAAAAGTCTCCCTTGATGGAAGATGATTTCACAAATCCTCTAGACCAAAAGATAACTTCACAAATCCAAAATCTCCCTTAGAAAGCTAAAAATGTGAATTAATCTTCTAAAGTTGATATTGAAAAAATGAAAAAATAAACACATATTTATATGCATAAGTAATTATAAAAAAATATAATATTAAGTTGGTCGATCAAGGGTTCGAGCAAACGTTGGCCAAGGATTCACTTGAACCACCCCGAATGACTTTTTTTAATATTATTTTAAAGGGGTTTGAGTGAACCCCCATTCGAGTGAATGGGTTAAGGGGGGTTCGAGAAAACACTGGTTCGCTTGAACCCCCCTTTTTCCCCCTTCTCCCCCTCTTCTACCAAATCTCTGCCAAATTTTTCCTTTCAAAGCTCAGGTTGAGGATGAAAATGGAGGAGACTTCATAGAACCAGTTGGATGATGGTATTCCTTAGAACGAATTATCCATTGAATATAATTTTAATATGTTTTTGTTTTATTATATATATATTTAGTTTGATTAAACATAGGTTTTTCACTAAAAATCGAGCTCTATGTTTTGCACATGTGGAAAAATAGCAGATTATCAATTTATTTTTTTGAAAAATATCAGTGCACTAGATATTGATGTCCCTAATCCAACAAAAAATAATAATTTCGATACATACAAAAAAAGTTTTTTTTAGCCAGTAAACCATGTCTAAATTGTAACTGGTTTGACTTTGAAACTTAATTAAGAAAAAAATTTCAATGAAATTTCTACGAAACCAATTCCATGCACTAGATATCATAGTTACGAATCTAAATTCGAAAAAATTAGAATTTTATCCTTCATATAAAAAAAGTTATGTGTTAGCTAGTAACGTCACTGTTTAAAAATGGCATTTACTGTTAAAAACTAGTTTTTGAAGGAGATGGAAAAAGAAGTGCAATCTGATTCCAAAATTTTTGAAAAAAAATATTTAGAATCTACAAAAAAAATTTCACAAATCAATAGTTTGCATCATCTTCAAATTCCTTATGGTTTAGCCGCTATAGGTGCCCGAAAGTGAAGATTTAGTTAAAAAAAATTAGTTCAATGTCCAGTTTGGCCAAAAATTGTAAACCAGTATTGTGGGATCACCCACTTCTACTTACACTTGGAGGAAATCTCATGATATATATTTTTCTTAGGCTTCTGAATCTTCTTACCTTTTCTCTCTTGAATGATTGAGTGACTAAGACATGAGTTTTGGAACTAGAAAGTGACTCTAACTATGTCAACTTAGCTTGTTTCTGTGTCAAGTAATCACTAAGACCTCAAATGAAGGAAAGGTGAATGTATCTCCCAATAAATTTGTAGTGAATAGAAAGTAGAAGGGCACTTGAAAGGGTCGCCAAAGCTTAGATAGGATAAAAAAATGCATGATTTGTCATCTTTGTCCTTTCCACAACCCTATAAAAGTGATCTTAAAAATTTTACCAAAAAATCCTCAATAGAGTGAAATCAATCAAGTATCAATGTGGTCAACTTTGCCTCAATCTATAATGCCCAAAAATCATTACTATAATAAATGAACCCTTGGATTTATCCTAGATTTGTTTAGGAGTCGTATAAGACTTTATTTGAAACAACAGGTTGTTTGAAACATAAGTGCAACAAGATCCATGGCTTCATTCATCTTGTTTCTATAAGAAAACATCTCAAATTCCCTATTGAACTCAAATGTAATATCATTGAATGTAGATCATATTCCCTTGGACATGAGCAATTTGGTCATCTAAGGTTTTTAGGTGTGATAGTTGTGCAATGTAAGGTGTTCAATAGAAGATGTTTCAACCATGTGCATGTTTGGTTTTGAGTTTTGCAAAATGACTAAATGCTGGTTTTGAGTGTTTTTTATTCTTAAAGGTATTGTAGGAAGGTAATTAATTACCTTGCTATTCTAATAAAGATCTCCATAGCCACTTCTAGTCAAGTCTTCTACTTTTATAGAGCACATAAGGAGGCTATGAATTTGCATAGTTATAGTTGATAGAATTGTCCCTTTCCCTTATAGGAGAATCATTCCTTTGAGATTTTGCTTCCCCTCTGCTCCTTTCCAATTTCTCTACTATCTTTGGATTTTTGCCTTCCTCCAACTTGTATTTGGCATAGTCTTTTATTCTATGTCCTAAGCATTTGTAATTTTTACATAAAAAATGGGGCTAGCTCCACATCAATTTGCATTCTACACAACTCATCTTTCAATTTCAGCTCGATTACCTTTGGCAAGGGGTTTTCAAGCTTGACGGTAACACACATTCAAGCATGCAACCCAACACGATGTCCCAAAGATTCTTCATCAACCTTAAAAAAAGTGCCTAGTGAATCACCAACTTTCTTGAAGATATCTAGATCCCAATATTTTGTATGTGAATTGTATAACATTATCCACATAGAGACGTTTGTTGGTGATTGTGTTAGTGAATTAAAATAGGGTTCCTAGTTGCATAAATATAAGTCAATCCCATCCATCATCCAAGGGTCATTATTTTAGAATTTTGACCTCCTTATCCCTTGAATCGCATTCCACAAGAAAATAGCATTTTAGTAGAGACTTGATTTTTACTTTTGGACCCTAATGCTCTTCACACTATTTTAAAATTTGAATTTTCACCAACCTATTCTCCATTCATTTAAAAAAGAATGTGTATTATTTTATCCATACTACAATTATTTTCGATTCATCCTCTCAAAAGAATATGGATTTAATTGTTTCATTATGTGTTGCTCGATTCCCTAATAAGATTACATTCACTCCACTAGCCACAAATTGCCAATTACCATTTCTTCTTCTCATCTTACAAGGTGCATAATTCCAATAGTTGTTGGAAATATGCCTAGCCTTCCTTTAATAATCTATGGATGAGATAGACCTTCAACTTAGGAAACCTTTCTTCAATCTTCTTTGCACCCAATTGCTAGGGAAGTTATCTTCTTTGCACCCATATTTAGAAGGGAGAAATGATTCATTTTCAATGTTTGGACTACACATTGATTATTGTCTCACTATTCCTAGCTCACCTAGATTTCATCCTTTTGCTCCACACTTTCTCTCTCTTCTTTCGTGTGCTCCATTCATTTGTAGGGTCAAATATTGAATTTTAAAACTTTATTAATATTAAATTACTATTTTCACTACGGAAAATTACTATTTGTTACAACAAATTACACGTGAAAAGGGGAAAATGGTTTGATAAGATGATCCATCATGTGGAAAATTTAAAAACAAACAGCGTTAGCTTTGTCTCTACGTCTCATTCCCCAACCATGCTGATTTAACCCAAAGGCCTGGTAATTACATTAAAAAATAGATGGTACGTGGGACAGGTGACATCCACCGTACCAGCATGCAAGGTTTGATAAGGAAGGAATACCCATTTCTCCTCTCATTGTATTCACCCCTCCTTGCATAGGAAATTGGAATAAAAAATTCCTTGGATCCACTTCTGTCAACTCAAAATCCTTGCCTGCGATTTGTTGGTGAACGTTGGTGGATGAGGAATCTGGAATACCGTTTCGTCCCATTTCTCGGCAAGAAAGAGGACAGGAAATAATAATAGAATAGAAGAGGCTGTTGGAAGTGCACGGTGCACCGCAATGACTGACTAATTCACTCAACACCACCACCACCCAGTGAGTGAAGAAAAAGAAAATTGGGAAATTTCTCTGCGATCGCGACCGAGAACGACTTGACTCGGCAGACATTGACGGAGGCAGAGATTCGTCATTGCTGACTCTTTCAAGAGATGAGCAACCAGTTTTTTCAAGCACGTGCAGGGATTCATTGACCCTGTGCAAACGCGGGGGGCCCCTGGCCCGTCATCCATCACGTGATGGCATGGGCGGAGAGGAGGATGCTTCTTGTCTCCTGCGCTGCGCCTTCCTCAAATGACTTCCTTTCGCTATTGTTACCGAATAAATAGCAAGGGGCGGCTCTCAAGGGACGTCCACTGTGGGTGTCCTGATCCGCTATATAGGTTTGGTGAAGGCCGGTGGAATTGGTAAGTGGGGGTTGGTGCGTCCGATTGAAGAATAGAATTTCTATGTAAGGAGGATTTGTACACAAGAGGATTTCTTTCTCAGAGACCAAGGAGAGGCCAGACATGTCGGGGAAAAGAAACCCACGGCTCAACATTCCAATTCCGAGCCGACAACCGCTTCACAGGCTTCCTCTGCCACCGCAGAGCGTCGTGGAGAGAACGGCGGGGCGGCAGGATGTGGAAGAGCTTTCCGATTTGGAGCGACTGGAGACTCTGGGGCATGGAAGCGGGGGGATGGTTTACAGGGTGCGCCACAAGAAGACTTCGGCGGTGTATGCCCTGAAACTCATCCACGGTAACCATGACCAGAACATCAGGGGGCAGATAATTCGCGAGATGGAGATCCTGAAGAAGACGGACTCGCCCTTTGTTGTTAAATGCCACGGGATATTCGACAAGGGCGAAGAGATCCATTTTGTGCTTGAGTACATGGACGGGGGGTCGCTTCAGGACGTGCTGCAGAAGAGGCGTATGCCGGAGGGCTTTCTGGCGGAGGTAGCCCGAAACGTGTTGGAGGGGCTAAAGTATCTCCATCGCCAGAAGATCGTCCACCGGGACATTAAGCCCTCTAACCTTCTGCTTAACCGGAAGCAGGAGGTGAAGATCGCGGATTTTGGCGTTAGCCGAATCCTTTCGCAGACGCTGGATCCATGTAATACATACGTGGGGACTTGCGCGTACATGAGCCCAGAGAGGTTCGATCCTGACAGCTACGGGGGTCGTTACGACGGGTACGCGGGGGACATATGGAGCCTCGGCCTCAGCCTGCTCGAGTGTTTTACCGGCCATTTCCCGTTCCTAGCGCCGGGACAGAAGGCGGACTGGCCCACGCTCATGTGCGCCATCTGTTACGGGGATCCGCCCTCTCCGCCCGCTTCTGCCTCTGGGGATTTTCAGAACTTCATCTACTGCTGCCTGCACAAGGACGCGCGAAAGAGGTGGACTGCGGCTCAACTGTTGGAACACCCTTTTATTTGCAAATCCCGTACCAGCTCTTTGTCAACGTCTATGCAGTCGCTCAGAATCTGATGCGATTCATTATTTTCTTTTCCGTTTTCGCCCTCTGCTTCATTCAATTTCCCCTGCAACCCTGACCGGGCACCGCAGTTTCGCTCAGAACAGAAATGCACACATTTTGCATCGAGAGAGTTCGGGGGGATGAGGGACGAACACGATCCTTTCATAGGTTTTTACTGTACAAAAAATAAAATCATACTGTTGCTGTGAAGCATTTCTGTAGTTAACTAATTTTGCCAAGTCCGGACGGCCATGGATGATGGCATGGCGCGTCAGATGTTTCTCATATGTTGAATATTTTGACTAAAGAAGTTTTCCATTATTTTAATCTGGCTTATCTTCCTTTGCAATTTCTGTTTAGCTGTTAATGCATAGTTTTTAATGACTAGTCAATGATTTCTTCTTTGTCAATGGATTTCGCATAGACTTTGCGCCATCGGTGGGTTTGTTTTCATGGAAACCGCCATTTTACTAGTCAGGTCAATGGATTGTTAGATTATTTTGTTTATACATTTGGACTTATGTTGTTTCTAAATTCTAGGTCTTTAGGTTTAACTAAAACTAGCACTTACATCATAAGGGGTGCAAAGGTTATCTTGATAGAAAAATATATGTAATTTAACATGTTTAGGAGGCATATTCAAATATAAAAATATATATAGAGAACACCTTTGACATGGTTTGTATTATGAGGAGAAGGAAACCTAAAGACTTGTTCAATCTAATTTATATCATTTAAACCCTCATTCTATGAGAAGAATCCATGTATGTGTAAACAAAGATTGCAAAATCCCCTAATATTCCATGTATTTTTACATTTTCTTCTTTTGATTTAATTCGAAGATCTCAATATTAAATGCAAATCAAAATTTGTTTTGAGGTCAAAAGCAATATGCAATCTATTTATTTTATGACTTTTAGAAGAAAACTAAATAATAACAAATAAAAAATAAAAAATAAATCATAAATCATATTATCTAATAATTAACATACTGTTTTCCCCACTAACCATTATATTAAAAATAACTCTAAACAAATGAAAAAAAATGAAGACTATTCATTTTTTGGTACTACAATTTGTCAACACTTCCCTATAATCAAAATCTATTAGTGGAGAGAGTAAAAAGTAAAATGTAAAAGCATTTTAAATTACTCACGCGAATACTGTAAATGTTGCAATAGCTGCAAGCAGCAAAAACAAAAGTATTAGATATTGCCAAAAACATCACAGTGAAGGACAACGATATAATTATAGTAATCCATTTTAAACTAAAAAACAAATCAACCAAATCTTGTCAAAAAGGAAATGATCCATAATAGTATCGGGACGTTTTTCACAACTCCTACAAATCCAATCAATGATCTACCACAAAACCAACAAATCATCTATGAGCTACAGTCGATTGGATAGAATGTATACTCAATAAATATATACAAATACATTCAAACACTAATTTGTTCTTAAATTAACACACATGAGAAAAGTAGAAGCTTCAATGGCAAGAAGGGGCGCGCTGAGAACTTGTTGCAGTCATCCCTATGTCTAGTGCCTAAATACGCCCCATAGACTAACAAGCATATCAACACTACCTACCAAGAAAAATAATTAATACTTCCCAAATAGCTCAAAATGCTTGAACAAAATCTAGAAGTTGTAATTGCTTCTTGAGCTAAAAGTCTATGCACATGTATACCAGAGTAAAGAGATTAACCCACAGTATAACATATGTGCTGGCTCTTGATCCCATTTTCGTTAAGCTTTTGGCTCTTACAAATTACAACGAAATCATTTATATTTAAGTGAGTGAGACTCAAACCCGAGATGTTACGCATTTCAGTTGCCTTTAACTGCTCGGGCTTTATTTCCATTCATTAAAGCCTTGTTGTGAAGGCATGAAAAAGTTGAAATGGAGCAGCATAAATTCTGTGAAGGGTCTGCATGCATGCAAGATTGACGAAAACAATGAAAACTTTATGTACTATGAGTTGCTCTAATCAAGACATTCTAATTGAGGAAACTTGTGATTCAGATTCCATTTTTGAATCCTCTGTGACGACAACTTCTTATTCATATTGTATAGGCAGATTCACTAAATTAGACAGTTTTCTTGTTGCAGATAGCACACAATCTACAATAAGTGATATAGATTATAAAGAAGATTCAAAGCAAGAAGAATTTGAGGAACCCATTGCTAAGAGTTATGTATAGTATCTACAGGAGGCCTCAGATGATGAGCCCGACCTTCCTCCCTCTGTAAATTGGTTTGGAGATGACATGCTTGTGATTCGACCCTTGGACCTGGACTTCGATGTGGAGTAGACAGAGAGGAAACTTGCTCGGGAGGATGATTCGCTTTTCTGGCTCTCCCTCTTACGGATTTGATTGAATTTATTGGGCATTAAATGCAATGTTCATGGGTTTTAATAAATGCCGAAGTGTTGCATTTGTCCACTGTAAATTGCAGACGATTTATGTGCACATTACTGCTTATTGAAAATGGGGATAACTAATTAGATTATCATTCAAAGTCCGCACCTAATTTTGCTTCCAACAGACTTCTTTGTATTTGTATTTAAGTGTTGGGTGATCCCACAATAGTGGTTTACAATTTTTGGCCAAACTGGGTCCATTGCAATTATTATTTTTAACTAAATCTTCATATTCGAGAACCTATAGCGGCTAAACCGTGAGGAATTTGAAGATGATGAAAACTAAAGTCTCATCACATTTTGTCTGTAGATTCTAAAAATATTTTTTTCAAAATTTTTGGAATCAGATTGCACTTTTTTTTCCATCTCTCACGAAAACTGGTTTTTTTCAAAAAACAACATTTTTAAAAAGTGACGCTCACCGTATACAACATAAAAAATTTTGTATGAAGGATAAAATTCTAATTTTTTCGAATTTAGATTTGTAACTATGATATCTAGCACTTTCATTTGGTCTCATAGTTTTTTATTGAATTTTTTTTTCCTTAATCAAGTTTCAAAATCAAACCAATTGCAATTCAGACATAGGCGGACTGTATACAACATAATTTTTTTTGTATGAATCGAAATTCAATTTTTTTTTTAATGGATCAAGGACATCAATACTCAGCGTCAACATATTTTTAAAATTCTTATTTTGATAATCTTCTATTTTTCCACATGTGCAAAACAGAGAGCTTGATTTTCGGTGAAAAACCTATGTTTAATAAAACTAAAAAAACACATACATAATAAAACCAAAACATATTAAAATTTTATTCGTTGGATAGTCTTTTGAGGACTACCATCTTCCAGTTGGGTTTGTGAAGTATCCTCCATTTTCATCCTCAACCAGAGGGCAGACTCTAAAATTTGGGTGGGGGAGAAGGGAGCAAGCGAACCCCCTTGAACAAACAAACCCTTCACTTCACTTCAAGACCACCCCCCTTTTTTTGAATTTTCATTTGTTTCTATGAAGAAACGTGACATCATAGGGTTCGAGCGAACCCACCATGCAAAAGGGGGTTCGCTTGAACTAGGGGTTTGACCGAACCCCTCTTTTGGGTTCGTGCAAACCCCCTAGTTCGAACGAACCCTTAAAAACATGAAATTTTGAATGTGTGAGCATTTTTACAAATTTCCTTCCTCATCAAAATTGTACACCACTATTATGGGTTTACCTCGCTCCACGTGGCCACCGAATATCTTATCTGACTGGCCATTCCAAACCCGACGGTAGAATATTCGCCACCATAAATGTTACATGGGAGCCATCTTATTCGACATTTTTAGGTAATCATATATAGACGTGCGACATTTATCTTCCCAATTTACCTTTTTGAGCATCTTGATGATAAATAAATAATGGAACGAGGGCCACACCCTTTTGGAAGTGTGTGGTAAGGAATACGTGCCTCGATTAATGAGATTTCGTCCATTTAATACTTTAAGCGGTTTTCCAACGGCAAAACAACCTCAAAAAATTGTTTGGCAAGAGCAGTAACCAATGTGAGACAAGTTTCAGCTCAATTCATTCACAATATATATAGCCTATCGACTAATTATGTTTTGTATTTTTTTAATAAAAAATCAAATTAAAAAGGGACATAATAGTTACCATTGGTTGAATGTGTAATTAAAAAAGGTTTGATTTTTATATATTTTAGTTATTTTTTAAATAATTTTTTTAAGTTCGGATATAGTAGTGCAATGTTAAAATTTGTATATTCATGTTTTTATTTTCATTATTATAAGAGGGATTATTTTTAAATATACACATATATAATCATGTAATGTTCTATAAGGTTAGGTATCACGTTTTATTTTATCCATGTATATTATTAGATCTAGGAGGATTAGGATACCTCAAACCCACCAATCTCAAATATTACATGACAAAACAATGAGGTAGGGTTTCATCAATAAGATCTAGGAGGATTAGGATACCTCAAACCCATCAATCTCAATTATTACATGACAAAACAATGAGGTGAGGTTTCATCAATAGGATCTTCATATTAAGATTAAGGTGTCATCCACCTTGTAAGTCATATGATAATTAATTTGTTACACCATCCTTTTGAAGGTATCTATAGGTGCCTAGGGTGTTAGTGGAAAAACAATTTGTAAGTATATTCCACTTATAGTTTGTAAATAAATTCATGAGGGATGAAGGGGTCCAACTATAACAACAATTAATTACTTGTGGCATTATTAATTATCTCCTTAAGTTGGGGACCTAAAATAAAGGAAAGGTGACTTTTGGTATTTCATACAATTGACTATTTACTTCTCTAAGTTGGGTGCTTGGAAAGGAGGGAAAAGGTGTTTATTGGCATGCTAAGATGGATGAATTTTCACATTCTAGGGGGAATTCTAAGGAGTGGGATGTTATGTTTTTGCAAGGGGCATTTGGGCGACATGTTTTACCATGGTTTGTGCACGTCTTATTTTGGAAACTCCTAGTGGTATCCTTCTTCCAAATTTCATATAAATTGGAGCCTTGGGATGGTGGTAAGATATCTTATTTAAGTTGTTTCATTGAGAGTTTGTAGGTACATAGGTGATGAAGATTGGAGACAAAGAAAGAATGAAGGAAGTTTTTTGCTTTATAATATTGTTTGTGGAAGATAATGCATTATTGACCTCTCTTCTTTGTGGAGTTTTTTCTCTCAAGGGTCTCTTCATGTAAAACTTGTGTAATGTGTTGTTCTCGTGTAGTTTGTTGATTTATATTCATAAATCCATTAATGGCATTCTGCAAATTAAGTACACAATGTTGAATGGTAATCCATGAACACACAAACTTGATTTTAGAATTGCACACTTAATTTCATATTCCATATTGTAGTAGATTACATTTTATTCCCAACATGTGGTATCAAAGCTTGGTCATCTTTAGTTCCTATAGGTGTAAAAAAATTTTGGATCACAATGGGTTTTTTTGGTAAGTTTGTTTTGTAGATTTGTGTGTGGAAGCCATGACTACATCTACATCTTGGTTAGACATTGAGAATTTTAATGCAACTAACTATGAATTGATGAAGTTAAAGATAGAGGATCTCTTAGAAGAAATAGATCAATGGTTGTGACAACAAGGGAATCTAAACTTGGTAGTATTGCACACTTGACTTGTGGGACAAGATAGATAAGAAAGCACGAGGGACAATCTGGCTTTGTCTTGCACACTTTGTCCTATTAAATATAGTGAAAAATCCCACCACTTATTCCCCATGAAAAAGGCTAGGTGAGATTTACAATCTAAAAGTCTTGCATATAAATTGTATTTGGAAAGAAAAATATTTTCTCTTTAAATGAAGGAAGATGATTCAGTAGCTAATAATTTAAATTCATTTAGTTAGATTCTATAGATGTAAAAATAGAAGTGGAAGATAAGTGTATTATACTTCTATGTTCTTTACCTAACTCATGGGAGAGAATTATTATTATTATTATTAGTTCTAACCTAACAAATCCCAAGTTGGGTGCTCTTGGTGCGATTTCGTTGATATAGGAAATGGGAAAAAAAAACACTATAGATAGTTCTAAGGTTGCTCTTCATGTCAAGGGAAGGTCCAAGGAAAGAGGAAGATCTAAGGGAGACAAAAAAAAAAGGTCCAAGTCTCTAGGCCAATCTAAAACTCCTAAAAATAATAGAGTGAGGTGTTAGAATTGTGATAAAAGGACGCATGCGAAGGAGAAGTGCGAAAATAAGAAGAAACAATGGGATTCCTCCACAAAAAGTATTTAGAATTGGGTGATAAAACATTATTTATTTCTCGTAAGTCTAATGAACGTTAGTTAGTTGACTTAGGTTGCTCATACTACATGAATCCTCATAAGGAATTGTTCTCCTCATATCAAGAATATTATGGTGGGGAGGTATACATTGGGGACAATAGTTCATACCCAATTGTTTAACATGAAAAGATAAAGTTGTGTTTATGTGATGCAAGGATAAAAACTCTCCTAGATGTTTAGCATATTCCTAGATCGACAAGAAATTTAATTTTGGTATTAAAGTTGAATGGTTCAGGAATATACATACAACTTTTGATAAGATTGATTACAAGTTGGTCAAAGGAAAATTGGTGGTAGCAAAAGGGTCAAGAATAAGGACTTTGTTTGGGTTTGAAGCCACTAAGGTACTATTCGTAATTCCACCTATGTAATTGAAAAATATAAAAAAATACATTTATGTTGTGGTACCATAGATTAGGCCACATAAGTGAAAAAATATTAAAGACTATGATGGATAGAAATTCAGGTGATGGTTTTTCCTATTTTGATGAGTATTTGAATTTTTATAAGAGTTGTGTTTGGTAAGCAAAATAGATCACCATTTCTTTCATAAATTATAAAGAAAAGAGTAAATTAGAAATCATTTATACAAATGTATTTGGTCATATAGATGTTGGTTCAATTAGAAAATCTTGGTACTTTGTAACATCATTAATGATGCTTCAAGATTCACTTAAATTTATTTTATGGTACATATGGAATTTTTATTAAGTTTAAAGAATTCAAAGTCTTAGTAGAAAAATAATCAGAACATAAGATAAAGCTTTTGAGATCTAACAATGGAGGGGAATATTGTTCTAAGGAATTTGATGAGTTTTACTAGAATGCAAGTATTATTGAACAAAAGACTACTTCATACACACTCAACAAAATGGGGTGGAAAAAAAGATGAATAAAACTTTGATGGAAAAAGATAAAAGTATGTTAAGTGGTGCACATTGAATAGTTGCTTTTGGATGGAAGCTACGAATAATGTTTGTTACTTATTAAATAAATACCCTTATAAGACTCTTGATTTTAACTCATTTATCTTTGACTATGATTTTCACAATTGATAATAACACAAATTCAATCATACATCCCAACACTACCTCCAAAATATTCTTCATCAACCTTAACAAAAAGACTTAGTAATTCCACAATATTTCACATGCACATTGTGTACCCTTATCTACATTGAGTTAGTGAATTAAAATTGAGTTCCCAATAACATAAATAAAAGTCAGATCCCATTTATCATCGAAAGAGTTTTGTTTTTTTAGCATTTCTGCAGTTAATTCATTTTGTCAAGACAGGACCGCCATGGATGATGTCATGGTGCGTCAGATGTTTAGGATATGTTGAATATTTTGACTCAAGCATTTTCCATTATTTTAATTTGGTTTCTCTTCGTTTGCAAATTCTATCGACTATTAATGCAAAGCTTTTAATGAGCAGTCAAGGATTTGTTCTTTGTCAATGGATTTCATATGGACTTTGCACCATGCGCTTGAGGAGGGTCAATGGATTATTAGATTATTTTATTTATATATTTGGAATTCTCTTGTTTATAAATTCTAGGCCTTTAAGTTTAATAAATAAATAAATTAAAAAATGGATATAATGGTTATCATTGAAAAGTCTCTTAGTTTTATATATTTTAGTTTTTTATTTTTAAGTTTAGAAATAAAATTTAATATAAAAATTTATATATTCATGTTATTTTTATTTAATTTTTTATTTATTATAAGAGAATTATTTTAAAGTATATATATACAATGATGTAATCTTGTATAAGATTAGGTTCTATGTTTTATTTTATCTATGCATTTTATTCAATCTAGGAGGATTAGGATCACTCAAACTCACCAATCTCAAACATTATGTGATAAACAATGGGATTTCATCAATAAGATACTCATATTAGGATTAAGGTGCCATCCACCTTGTAAATCCTATGTTATTTAATTTGTTATATCATCCTTCTAAAGGTGTCTCTATGTGCCTAGGGTGTTCATGGAATATAGAGGAAAATAAGACAAATCTCTTGGTGAAGAATTAAAGAAAAGAAAAATATTGATAAAGAGGGTTGTTGAAATAAAAGTTTAAAAAATGTAAAGAAAAAAATCCTAAGTGTTTTGATAGGTTGTATAAGAACGAAAAATATGATTTCATTCCCTCTCTAGGTAGATGAGTTTGCATTGTATTAGCTAGAACATTCAAAGTTTGGAATCTACCAATATGAAGTTTTTGCTAAGATCCTTTTGCAAAGACAAGACTAGTCTAGATATTCTGTCTTTAAGACATCAAAGTTGTGGGTTTTCAGCTTGAACATGTGTTGGAATTTGTTTGGAGAAACTCTATCTCCTTCTTGACTAGTCATGATAAGGGCAAAGGGGGTGTTACAATCTTGATTAGGGATTCCTAGTCATCCAATGTTGTGGATAATGGTGTCTCCCCCCGTAATAGAGTTGTTTGGATTTCTTTGTGCTAAGATGGTAGTGTGTTTGGTATTTTCTCAATGCATGCCTTAAATGATTATAAGGAGAGATGTTATTTATGGAACTAGATGGCTCAATCACTCTTGAAAATAATATGGATCCTCATGGGTGACTTCAATATGGTTGAATCTAAAAAAGATAGATAAGAAGGAAACAAATATCTTTGGAAGGGGATCAAGAACTTTTTTTTGGTAAAAAATGAAGAGGACTTTGAACATCATTGACTCACTTGAAGACATGAGAAGGAATGGGAAACGAAATTTGGCTCACCTAGTGTAATAATTAGTACCCTAAAAAAATAATCTATTCTAGCCTTGATAGAGTCTATGCTAACAAATTCTTCTTTAAATTAAAAAAGAATCTAGAAGAAATTTCTATTAAGGTTATTTCATCCATGATGTTTGATCATCCCATTGAGATTATTATCATGATTATTGACAATAAATAAGGTCCTCCATATAGGAAAAATTAGTTGTTCAAAATAAATGCTTTCCTGCTTATTTAGATAAAGATTCCAAAGATGTTATTCTTCATGTCATAAATATTAATGATCAATTCTTTCAAGGTTCTACTATCTCTAAATGAGAAAATAAAACACTAGCATGAAGTAAAATTTGTCTAAAAATATTGGAAAGAGAAAGGTCGTAACAATAAGGAAAGAAGAAAATAAATGGAAGAAAAAAAATTGGATCTAGAGAACTCCTTGCAGCATAATAGTCATGACAAAAAAAATACTAAGGAGTTGATGGATAATAAACATAAGCTCAAATTCTTGTAAAATTTTAAAATTCAAGGTACAAAAATTAGAGATAGACTTTCCTAGCTCAAAGAAGGTGATAAAGGATTGAGGTATTTATTTAATATTTTGAAAGAAAAAATAATAGATTGATCAAATTATGGCGGGGGAGAAATTATTCGAGGATCAAAAAGAAATTAGTGAGGCTTTTCAAAAGTTTTACAAGAACTTGTTCTCTTCAAAGGAGAATAGGGACATTTATGAAGCCAAAAATTTCTGCAAGAAAGTCATCCCAGAAAATCTAGATGACAATGATAGGTGGGAGATTAGGAAGGAAGTCTCTAAAGATGAAATAATTGCATCTATTCAATTCAAAATAAGTCCCTAGGTTCAGATGGTATCCCGGTTGAATTTTACAAGGTTAATTGTCAGTGAGTCATTGATGATCTTCTCAAATTCTATAGAGAAGCTTTTGATAAGGGTTCCCTTTGTTCCAATATTAACAAAGGTATCATTAAGCTCCTACCAAAAGATGTGGATAAAACTTCTACAAAAAATGGAGGCTAATTACTCTATTGAATACCTCATACAAGATATTGGCTAAATTGTTAGCCCTTAGGTTGATAGATGTTTTGAAGAGAGTCATTTTAGTTGATCAAATTGGATTCATAAAAGGGAGATTTATAATAAAAAACTTAATTAATAGCTGGGAGAGAATGAATTGAACCAAATACTTTAGGGAAAATGTGGGATATGATGCTTCTTGACTTCAAAAAATCTTATAAAAAAATTGAATATGGTTTTTGTACTCTATGCTAAAATATTTTGACTTTCCTAAAAAACTATGTGACTAGATTAAAGTGTTGTTTAGTGATTCTAATGCCAAAATTAATATTAATGGTGAGATAACTCCTCCCTTCATGCTGAAAAAATCTATAAGGCAAGGTTGCCCTCTTGTGCCTACCCTTTTTGTTATTGTTGTTGATGCACTACATTACATTTTGGGTATTGGTGATTTATCCCCCTCTTTGAAAGGCACTTCCCTTCTTAATTTTTCTAGTATTCTGAGCACTTAGTTTGAAGATTATACTACTCTTTCTTTTAATTGAGTCATGAAAATTTAAAAAACTTGATAAGTAGGCTTCAATTTTGTTGTCTGGCTTTAGGTGCTAAAATTATTGTGCATAAATCCATCATTTTTGGGTGGGAAGATAAACCTCCTAAGTAGTTATCTAATACAAATTTGTCTTGGTGTGGCCTAAGTAAGGTTGTCTAGTATTTGGGTATTCCTTTTTTTGTTGATCCCTGGCTGAAAAACATGTGAATTTGGCTATTTGGAAAAATTGAAAGCATAAATGTAAAATGGTAGTCTCATCTTTCCTTTGCTAGAAGATTTTAGGTCTGTCAAAAATTATTGTCCTCCCGCATAATCTTTTATTCCTCAGCTTGGATTTTATATAGTTATCAAATTGACAAAGCTCAAAATTTGATATGAGGCTTCATTTGATCTGATGGTAAAGGTGCCAATAAAAGGCATGTTTCCAAATGAAGTTGGTGTTGGCGCCCTAAAGAGTGGGGTGGTACAGGTCTTAAATACTTTAGCTGGATGGGTATTGCTCTTTCTGTGAAATGAATTGTAAAATCCTTCAACAAAAATGAGCCTTGAAAGGTTGTTATTAGGAATAACATAACATTATCTAAGCCAAGGAAAAGGCGAAATTTGGACTAGTCTTCACCCTCATGATTTTTTGTTTGGGAAGTTTTCAATTTCTCCTTTTGGATCTAAAGTTTTAAACAAAATATAGAAGGTTTGGGAGAGTATTAAGCCCTTTCTCAGGAATAAATATGCTTTCTCTAGAAAAGATAAAGTTATTGTTGCGTATAGATCTATTTGGTGGAATCTTCACTTGAATAACAAAACTCTTTCAATAATTAAAGGTGTTCTACTCACAATAGGGCCTTCCAAGGAATTGAAATTTTGGGAGCATGATAAAAAAATGGTAGAATTAAAGAGTGGGATTCCTTGTAATGATTTCAATATTCCTAAGAATTAGAAAATAACTTTTTCTCTTCTTAAGAAAGCATTCTTTAGCTTTAATTTTATTATCGAGCTTAAATATAACTTTGAGATTTTGAGTAACATCCAGTGGGTTGAAGGCTCTATGTTAGAAAAATTACTCCAAAGAGAATATACTCCTTGTTGGTAGACTTGAGAGAGGTTACTAACCATATTTTTTCTTCCTGGAATCCTAACTTGTCTATTAATGAGCTATCTAAAGCCTTGATTTTTATGTGGTATTTTTCCTGTGAACCAAAAAAGAATTTTTTAGATGGCTTCTTATGCTTAATTTTGTTTTTTGTTTTTTATGGGGTCCATAACCATGGATTTCCTATTAATTTTTACAATTTGTGTGATAAAGTAGAGACCTCTAAGCATTTATTTTGTGATTGTCCTTTTGCTCAAAAGTTATGGTCATTGTTTCTGGGTAAGATTCAAAATTGGGGCAATAGAAATTATTCTAGTTGGACTTATGTTTTAAACCATTGTTTTGTTAAGTCCTTTTTTTAAGCCTAATAAGTTATGGTCTCTTCTTTCCTATGAATTTTTTTGGCATCTCTAGAAAGCAAAAAATGAGGATATTTTCCAAAGTAGAAGAATCCTTACTGACTCTACTTTCAAGCTCATGAATTTCAATAGTATGATGTAGGTATTAGTCATTATGGGGATCCCAAAGAGAAAATTATAGATCATGTTGCAAGGAATCGTTAGTGTAAAAGAACACAATTGTTAGTGCCCACTTATTTCCTCAAGAAAAAGAATAATATCAATGAGAAAGAGATCCAATTGCTTAGACCACATGAACAAAATAATATACTAGCACCTAAAAAGAAAGAGGACAAGATTTTGAATTTAGTGGAGGAACTAAGAAACTTGTGGAGTATCAACCTATGGTCAACGATATTAATGAGGAAGACATGGTTGAGCTATTCATTGACACTTTTGAGATTGACTATTATGATAATGACAACAACAAAAAGTTTTGTTAGGAATAGGGTTATTTTTCTTCTTTGTTAAATTGTTGAATTAGTTTGGTTTAAGTCATTTTTGGTTGGTCTATGTTAACATTGTTTTTTCTCAATTAGGTTGGTGTGTGGGAACCTTATATTGTATTTCCTTTTGTTCTCTTGGTATTCAAATTCTAATATATAAGAAAAATTGGAGACAAAGAAAGAGTGAATGAAGTTTGTTGGTTTGCAATATTGTTGTCAAAGATAATATATACATGGCCTCTCTTCTTTGTGGAGTTTTTACCCACGAGGGTTTCTTCATGTAAATTTTGTGCAATGTGTTGTTCTCATATGGTTTGTTGATCTCTATTCCTAAATTAAATAATGGTATTCTATAGATTAAGTAAACTAATTTGAATGATAGTCCATATGCACACTTAGCTTCATATTTCCATATTGTAGTACTTTAAGTTTTATTTCCAGCATATGGTATCAAAGCTTGGTCATATTTGGTTCCTATAGTGTGTAAAGGCTTTTAGGTTATAATGGGAGTTTTTGGTAATTTTATTTTATATATTTGTGAGTGGAATCCATGGCTAAATCTACATCTTTGTTAGCTATTAAGAATTTCAATGGAACTAACTATGAATTGTTGAAACTAAATATGGAGGATCTCTTGGAAGAAAGGTATCAATGGTTAATGACAACAAGGTAATGTAAACTTGATAGTATTGCACAAGACTTCTCAGAGAACATGGATAAGAAAGCATGAGGGACAATCCAAGTTTTTCTTGCATGTGCTCTGTCCCATTAAATTGTATAGGAGTGAATTTGCACCCATCTCACAAATTCCCCTTTACCACCCTCCACTTTAGAAAAATCAAACCCGATTGAGAAATTTCACGTCTTCATTTTGCACCCCATCCACTTGGTGCTTATCTTGTGTTTCAATGGGGGAATTTTTGTCGGGGATGCACGCGTCGGACACAAACATTTGTGTGGCACGCTACTATCCCTGAAAAATTATTGCCTCTGGAATCTATATGGGCATTATGTTCCCCATTGGGGATGAAGTGTAATGCCTCTGTGTCGACCAACCGACCCGAATATGACTCTTTCCCTTCCTTTCCATCTTCAAATGGCTTATTTTCACTATCACTTCATCTTGTTAGCAATTCATTCCATCTTCTACAATCTCTTGGCCATTTTTCTACACTAGCTTGTACTCTTGAGAATTGCTTAGCAACTTGTTACTCTGTCAACTTCACTAAGAACGTGTCGTGCTACCATAGAAGCTATGATTTTGGTGTCTTGCAGGACCTCCTTCGTCACCGTTGCGGCCATGTCGACTTTTCCAGGATTGTAGTCTTGCATTCTCCCTTCATTGGCCTTGAGTGCCTTTGGGTGGAGGTGGTATTGCTTCACAATCCTTATTTTGTTGTGGTTTGATAGAGTAGAATTATGTTTTTTGTAGTATTCGATACTCTCCTTTCAAGCATTTCCTTTATCATATTTCTACTTCTCTTTATCTATATGGTTGTCCGTGGAGGTGGAAACACCAAAGCGGGGGTTTGATTGAGGCAAACCCCTATACAACACCAACATTTTTCCTCTCTTGGATGTGTATAGGTGTACGTGCGTATGGATCTTGTTGGTGAGCTAGAATCTTAGCAAGTTGATCTTTGTCATCTTCCTCTTCATCTCTATAGTTATTTCTTATTTTTTGTTATTTATCATTCTATTTAGTACAGTAAATTGTATTGGATAAACTGTTAGTAGGTTTTTTGTCCTCTACACTATACTTTTAAACTTTTTGGCCATATGGAAACCAACACCCTAGAGAGATTCTAGCACACCACGCTGTCATCCTTGACCTGTGTTGTTTTCCTTGGGCAAAGAGTTGTCTAAGGTTCGGTTTGGGTTCCAAAAACTAGCTCGTTTAGCCCCATCCAAACATTTGGGTTAGTAGAGTGATAGAAGCACTTGAGAGGTTTCTTCATTCTCTATCCTTGACCTAAAATGCTTATCTGACTTGAGGTAGTTTAGGACAGCCCTCTGCTCTCAGCTCTCCATGACCTAGAGCCTTGGTGTGGTTGGTCCCCCTACTCTACATTTTGGTGAACTCGACGTGAACCGTTTTGTTTTTGTTAAGCAGTGTTGAAAGGTCCTTTCCTCGTATCTTGGGAGTGTTGTGGGTGAGATTGTTGTGGGGTGTTTCACCTTGCAACCCAACCTACGACCCCTAGTTGCATAGTTGGAAGGTTCCGTAAAGCATCATGAAACAAAACCTTAGTTGGGTCACTGTCTAGTTGCAAAACCTTTGGGGGCTATATGAAAGTTTCACCTAGCATACGTGATGGCCTCATTTTTACATCTACCCATCCCATCTATGCAACTTGTGGGTAGTTCCCCTAGTCTAAATTTCACCTTGCAGGACTTTTCGATGAACTATAACAAAGAGCCATCTCCCTTATACACTCCCACATGAATCAATGGAAACACTATAACAAGTGTTCTTGTTGACCCAACGTGTTGGGTGAATGTCATCATTGAGGAGATTATGTTGATTAAATTCTTGCATAGAGATGGGTATGATGAATCCAAGAGTACCATCCATACACACGATGGGCTTTTCGTATCTCCCATCGACTTCATCACCTTGTCCATCTTAGTTGGGCCTAAATTATTGAATTTACTCTTTGACATAATTCTGGGGTCTAAAATCTTCAGGGTGAAATTGGGTATCCCTTGGTTGGTCGCTATGAATGCAATTCCCCCGGTAGTGCATAAATGTTTGAAATTCATCCATGAGGGTATAGTGCAGGTAGTCCACGACACTGGCTATAAACCATTGATTGCACATCGTGGCTATTTTTTGGATCACTTTTGGCCTGCGCTAGTTGGTTTGCCTCCTCCTAGGATGGAACTCTTATATCAAACCTATGCAAAGTACAAGAGTGGGCACTTAATTCCTAAAGTGAGATACACTTTGTCTCCCTATGCCATTTGCATAGGGCTTGCCTAAAGGCCGACAACAATCTTACCTTAGCTCAAAAAAGAGAAAAGGAAAAGTGTGCCCAATACTCTTCTTCTTTTGTTGTTGTCCCTTCTATCACTTCCTCTCGCTCTACTGTGATGTCATCGAATTAGGTTCCTAGGTGCTTGTTGTAGAATCCTATGGCGCCCGCTTGGTGAAAACCCAAGCATCTAGTGTTTGAGCTTCCCTTCCTACCCACATTGCCTAGGCCCATTCAGTATGGTAAGGGGAAGGGTCCCCATGGGGAGTCTTCTATGTCTCGGCCTCTACGGTCTCCTACCGCTCTTTCCCCTAAGCCAGTGAATGGGAAGAGTATCGCCACTGAGGCACTAGAGCCGACTCCCCCCGTTGTTGCTCCAATCTCTTTTCAATCTCTCCCTCCTGCTCCCATTGAAGAGTCTCTCCCTCTGCTAGAAATGACCATGATAGACACTCTGATGGTTGTGCAGGAGTCCTCCATTCCATCTCAGCTTCCGGCCTCTAGCTCCTAGAGTTGCAGGAACCACCTTGTGCATGAGTGCAAGCATCATTGAAAGGCCCTAGCCATTGAACAGGATGCTTTGTAGAGGAAGGAGGGGGATTCAAAATTTTTTGCTTCAACACCTTCTACTATGTCTTCCTCTCTCATCCCCTTTGCTTCAGTTCCATCAGCTTCAATGTTGCTCCTGACTCCTGATGTGAGCATAAACAACCCTCACCTAAAAAAGGTGTAGGTGTTTATTGCTCCTTCGGTTAAGCTACCTCTCCTGCTGTCCCTCCTACACATCCGACCATTCTCAAAGCCCGTGGACATGCTGAACACCTCGGTGGTGTCTGTCACGGTCTTCTCCTCCTCCTCCGCACCTTTCGCCTCTTCCGTGGGGGATCTCGCCTCCTCCGACAAAACAAAAGATGGAGGATGACCCTATCAGTTGTTGGGAATAGGATGCCATTTAATTTCATTCTAATCATATTTCATGTATCTCCTAAGTCCTTGGAATGTGTTACACAACACTAGGATTAGGAAGAGATTAATTTGGAATGAAATAAATATTTAATTTGACATTTTTAGTTATTCCTAAATAATAGGAGCATGTGGGGATGCCTTGGAGTGAGCTCCTACAAAATAGGAGCACATGGGCACACTCATGGGAGGTAGGATCCACCTTGGTTCAGTTAACTGGTTGCTGAATTGAGTACACTTCAGAAATGCATCCTAGGTTCCTACAAAATAGGGATTTTGATTTATGCATGTTGAGGTCTTATAAAATAGGGGGTGATGTGTACGTGGTTCGGTTCAGTTCAGTTTAATTATGTTATGTTTAAGTTATCTT
Source organism: Sequoiadendron giganteum (assembly GCA_007115665.2). Lineage (NCBI taxonomy): Eukaryota > Viridiplantae > Streptophyta > Pinopsida > Cupressales > Cupressaceae > Sequoiadendron > Sequoiadendron giganteum. The sequence goes on from CM021101.1 coordinate 862,840,726, forward strand.
CAGTTGCATGTTAGTTAATCTCAGTTGACTTGAGTTGCATGGACAAATACCAAAATGATACATTTAGTTAGCAGATGGAGGATCATGCATACACATTGTTTTGCATGAATCAGTAGTAGATGTGTTTCAGTTAACAAAGATTAACTTGGGCCCACCTTGGGCGCCCAAGTTGGCATCTTTGAGTTACAAATATTGCATGGAAAATATATGTATGATGCTCAGCTAAGTGGGACCCATTTTAGATGCCTTCTTTGAGGATGATCTTGCAGAAGATATTTTTGACATCTACGAGGTTAACACTTCAGTGTTGGGTGCCAACTTTGAGGGAGACCGTTGTTTGACTTTTTCATGCATCTTAGAACTCAACTTGGCAACCCTAGGCATGGATTTTCTCAAGTGGCTTTGTGATACTATAATTGTTCTCTTATGAGTTTGTAAGAAAGTTTATTTTCTATTATTGCAGCCATTGTATGAGAGAGTTTTGTGAGAAAATATTGTAGGTTGTGAAGAAGATTTATTGAAGACAAAAGAAGCACATCAAGGAGAATTGAATCAGTCTTATTGTAACTCATTCAAAGGTTAAATAATACAAGCAAGAACAATTCTAGTGGATTGTTTTAGCCGAAAGGGTTTTCTCCACGTACATACCGCGTCCTTTCTTTTTTGTCTACTTTCTTCTATCATATTCTGTCTACTTTCTACAACATTAAAATTGATCTAATTCAAGATTAATCATACACAAGAGATTGTGACAAAGAATACTAAAATTGAATCTTCAATTACATAGGATTAACAAATTTTAAGCTACATTTTACTACAGTATTACCTTCATTTTCAACATTTGGTATCAGAGCTCGAGGTTGGGTAGAGTTTGGGACACCTTTCTCTTAAAAGTTTGAAGGTCTTTTGGCTATAGTGGGAGATTTTAATATTGTGTCAATTGCTGATTTGAAAAAATTAGTGTGTTGTAATGGGTTCTACTTCTCGTTTAGATATTGAAAGGTTCAATGGATTTGGGTGTGAGATGTGGAAATTAAAAATGGAAGATCTCCTTGAAGAGAGAGATCAGTGGTTAGTTGTTTGTAATGAGACAAAGACACCTTCATTGAAGTCAGATGAGGATTAGGCTAAGCTTGATAAGAAGGGAAGAGGAACCATAATATTATGTCTTTTTGATGTTGTTCTCTTGAATGTTTCAGATGAAACCACCACATATAAATTGTGGAAGAGAATGGTTGTCACACTATCAATGTGTGACTCAGTATCACAATTGAGTTAGAGTTATTGGTAGTGATGTGGATGCATAATTGGTACATGGTTATCTTCATGTGATTGGGGATATGTTTTATTGGTTTAGAGTGGTTATGTCATGATTTACTCTTGTTGCATTTAGAGTTTGGCATGGTTCTTGTTCTCTTGAGACTAGGATGTTTATGTATGTTATGATGCATGTGATCTCCTTGGAGGAGATGGTTAGATCATGGATGTCATGTTTATGTTTCTAATTCATGATTGGATCTTTGACATTGATCTTAGTAGTTCTCTTTGTATTGGGTACATTAATCATTTGTTTGATTACTTCATAATGGTGTTGTGTTGCATTTGGAGTTTGGCATGGATTGGTTGGTAACAAGTCCTCATAGATACTTGGAGAAATAGGCGAGACTTGATTTCTCTTATGGTAAGAGATATATGTTGGAATGGTTACTTGTAAGAAAAAAAAAATTTCAACAGTAAAGACCAAGAAGCCTACACCTTGGTTGGACATGAGTTTAACACACTTGTCAATTCTTTATTTGAGAGGTATTTACTCATTATAGCTTCAGATGTGTTATGTTTCATGCTTTGATTTCTCATGGAATTGAGTTGATTCATGGTTGATTATGGAGACTCATTTAAGGATAGTTTAGCACAAGTTTATATGTTTTATTTTTCATAGATATGGATCTTAAGCTATGGATAGTTAGTTTTGGAGGATTCATTTTGAGGGATGTTATGACATGGTTTATGGGATGATTTCCAGTTATGGGGATGGTTATCTTGAGTTTGATCTTCTTGGTTTAAAGATTATGGTTTTACTTGACCTTTTGGGAGCTGTATCGTTAACAACAAATTCTTTGATTGTGTTGAGGCCATGGATAATCTTCATTTAGAAGATGGTTATCACAATGTCATGGATATTTTGGTTACATGTTTCAGTGGGATTTTTTGACAGTGATGGTTTGATGTTTATCTTGTTTCCATGTATAGCTCGGTATCATAGTACAGTGGGAGCTTTGGTATGATATGGTTATCTTCATGAAATTTGGAGAGGATGTAGTTTTTCCTTTGGTTTTGAGTATTAATCATTTGCTTGGAGCTTCATGATTATGCAGGTTGCATTTGAAGTTGGCATGGATTGATTGGTGGGTGCTCATGGATACTACAGAGACTTGGGAAAGGTATTGATTGAGAAAGTTGAAACTTTGATCAATGCTGCAGAAAAATTCTTGTGGTACAGGAAGGTCATTGGCCTTGAGTCATGTAATTGATTTATATTAAATGATTCCTTGTTTAGAATAATTGCAATGTATAATTTCAAGTGGGAGAATGTTGGGAATATGATACCATTTAATTGCATTCTAATCATATTTCATGTACCTCCTAAGTCCTTGGAATGTGTCACACAACACTAGGATTAGGAAGAGATTAATTTGAAATGAAATAAACATTTAATTTGGAATTTGTAGTTATTCCTAAATAATAGGAGCATGTAGGGGTGCCTTGGAGTGAGCTCCTACAAAATAAGAGCACATGGGCACACACATGGGAGGTGGGATTCACATTGGTTCAGTTAACTGGTTGGTGAATTGAGTACACTTCAGAAATGCATCCTAGGTTCCTACAAAATAGGGATTTTGATTTATGCATGTTGAGGTCCTATAAAATAGGGGGTGATGTGTACGAGGTTCAATTTGGTTTAGTTTAGTTTCAGTTATCTTTAGTTGCATGTTAGTTAATCTTACTTGACTTTTGTTGCATGAAAAAATAAAATGATGATACATTCAGTTAATAGATGGAGGATCATGCATACACATTATTTTGCATGAATCGGTAGCAGATGTGTTTCAATTAACAAAGATTAACTTGGGCCCACCTTGGGCGCCCAAGTTGGCATCTTTGAGTTACAACTATTGCATGGAAAAGATATTTACGATGCTCAGCTAAGTGGGACCCATTTTGGACGCCTTCTTTGAGGATGAGCTTGCAGAAGATATTTTTGACATCTACGAGGTTAACACTTCAGTGTTGGGTGCCAACTTTGAGGGAGACTGTTGTTTGAATTTGTCATGCATCTTAGAACTCAACTTGGCAACCCTAGGCATGGATTTTCTCAAGTGGCTTTATGATACTATAATTTTTAACTCTTATGAGTTTGTAAGAAAGTTTATTGTCTATTATTGCAGCCATTGTATGAGAGAGTTTTGTGAGAAAATATTGCAGGTTGTGAAGAAGATTTATTGAAGATAGAAGATGCACATCAAGGAGAATTGAATCAGTATTATTGTAACTCATTCAAAGGTTAAATAATACAAGCAAGAACAATTCTGGTGGAGTTTTTTACCCGAAAGGTTTTTCTCCACATACATACTGTGTCCTTTCTATTCTGTCTACTTTCTTCTATCAATCTTCTATCTACTTTCTACAATATTAAAATTCATCTAATTCAAGATTAATCATACACAAGAGATTGTGACAAAGAATACTAAAATTGAATCTTCAGTTACATAGGATTAAAAAATTTTAAGCTACATTTTACTACAGTATTACCTTCATTTTCAACACCAATAGTTTGGGTCGAAAGAGAAGTCCACCTTCTTCGGAGGGTGGTTCTGCATTAGTGTGTGTCATCCTAGTGATGGAAGAAGTCCTGACATCCCCTGAGTTTGTCACTACTCCTGAGTCCTCAAAGAGCCTAGCAGTGAATCTTGGGTGCCACCTCCCTCGCCCGTTGAGTTAACACATGTCACTCCTATGAAGTGCATGTTTAATTCTTTGGATGAGGTCCTAACCTTTTCAACGATCTTCATGAAGTCGCTAACTTTCACCTCACAAAAAATGAGTGGAGAAGACCTCGAGAGGTCTCCTTCCTTGGCTCTTGTCATGGGGGGTCAAAGGGTTCCCCCCTTGATATTATGCCCTTACAAGATCACTCGCCTTCCCCTTACAATGATCTAGATTGGGAGGTCAACAACCTCTTGGTTCTTTATCTATAGAGTAGATTATGTGTGTGTTTATGTTCCCCCGTGCTTGCGTTATGTGCTCTTCGATGACCCTTGTCACCCTTTTAGGTTCTTGGATACAAGAGTTTTTTTATGTCATAAAAATTCCTCTATTTGTCACATCATTCTTCCTCTATTATGTGTATTGATTTTTGACAATTAGGGATGATGCAAAGTGTTGGGGCCATTTAGCCTTCCCTTCTATGTTCACCCAATTTTTTATTTTCATTTTGTCTTCTCGTACATTCTTCATAGGGTCTGATATAGTAGGGAGTTGATGACAATTTATTAATATACTATTATACTTATTTATCTATATTTATGAACAACTCTGACCTTGAAATATCAAATCGCACCTATGTCCCTTCTTCGTGATGTTCTTATTTCTCTTCTTGTATTTTCTCTCTCTTATCTTTTGTGTTTGTTTCGTGATGTTGTGGTGCTCATGTGTTGTCCCTTGTGTGTGCAACAAAATTACCACGGTTACATCTCACTATGTTCCACGGGCCACAAAATCACTTTTTCATTCTTGATTTTCTCTCCTTACAATGTCATGTGCCTCTGCACTCAGCACGCACCATCTTAAGGGGGGGCTATCATGCCAACTTTGAATTCTAGAAAACACATTCAGTGGCCAAGGAATATTTTCTCGAAAATCTCTTCAAATTATTTTTCAAAAAATCGCATTCTCAATAAGGGCCCCTAGCGAAACATGTTTCCTTCGTCATGGGTTCGTAAAGAAAGAACTTGACGAAATTTCCTCCAAGGAGGGAGAAAATTTTCTTGCTGGAGAAGCCTCAACCTTCCCCTCCCAAGGGGAAATTTTCTTCCTTTCGAATTCCTTGATGAAGTGAACATCTTTCGAAAGGATTTTTTGATGTTGAATTGATTCGTGAAAAAATGCTTTCTCACTTTCAAACATCGCGTCCCTTGAGTGGACCCCTTTTATTTTGAAGGGTTCTTAAGGGACCCTTTTGAAAGCTCTTCCTTTAATTTTTTGACCATCTGTGTGACTATTTGCTTGTTTCTGTGTGGCTACTCTTTGTTTTCTAACATGTTTAATCTATTGATTAACATGTTGCTTTGTAGGTGTGCCTGTGAAGCTACTTTCCAGTCTAACTCTATGGAGTCCCCTCACACTAGGCTTCCTTCAGGAGAGATTTCTTGGGGGGCGCCTTCTTTGCAAGTCTGAGGGCATGTGAAGCGCTTGCAACCTACGAGATTTTTCCATTGTTGGTCCACAAGCCTTCAGTGCACTTTGAGCAACTCTATAGTTTCGAGGATCTACAAAGTCCTTTGTTCGAATCTCCTCAGGAGAGAGTACCTCTGGATTTATTTTCCTTCCCTACAATTTTGAGCTCACCAGATTACGGTTTGCTTCCTCGATGGTTCAAGTATACATTTCTAAACTCTTTGATCTACTTTACCAAACACTCATTGACACTCGTTCTTGCTAAAGTGGGGGCAAAATGTATAGGAGCGAATTTGCACCCCTCTTAAAAATTCCCATTTACCACCCTCCACTTTAGAAAAATAAAACTCGATTGAAAAATTCCACGTATTAATTTTGCACCCCATCCACTTGGCGCTTGTCTTGTGTGTCGGTGGGGGGATTTATGTTGGGGATGTGTGCACAACACACAAACTTTTGCGTGGTGTGCTACCATCCCTGATAGATTCCTATGTCTGGAATTTGCAGGGACATTATGTTCCCATTGGGGATGAAGTGTAACACCTTTGTGTTGACCAACCAACTCGAAAATGACTCTTTCCCCCCATTTCCATCTTCAAATGGCTTGTTTTCACAATCACTTCATCTTCTTAGCAATTCATTCCATCTTCTACAATCTCTTGGCCATTTTTCTACACAATCTTGTACTCTTGAGCATTGCTTAGCAACTTGTTACTCTGTCAACTTCACTAAGAATGTGTCATGCTACCATAGAAGCTATGATTTTGGTGTCTTGTGAGACCTCCTTCATCACCACTATGACCGTGTTGACTTTGCCAAGATTGTAGCCTTTCATTCTCCCTTCATTGGCCTTGAGTGCCTTTGGGTGGAGGTGGTATTGCTTCACTATCCTTCTTTTTCTTATTGTTTGATAAAGTAGCATTGTGTTTTTTGTAGTGTTCAATACTCTCCTTTCAAGCATTTCCTTTATCGCATTTCTACTTCTCTTTATCTATTTGACTGTTCGTGGAGGTGAAAACTCCAAAGCAGGGGTTTGACTAAGGAAAACCCCTATATAGCCCTAACATTTTTCCTCTCTTGTTTGTGTTTGGGTGTACGTGCGTGTGGAGCTTGTTGGCAAGCTAGACTCTTAGTGAGTTGATCTTCATCACCTTCATTTTCACCATCTTCTTCATCATCTCTATAGTCATTTCTTGTTTTATGTTATTTATCATTCTGTTTAGTATGATAAATTGTATTTGCTAGACTGTTATTAGGTATTTTGTCCTCTACACTGTACTTTTACACTTTTTGGCCATACAAACACCAGTGCCCTAGAGAGACGCCATCGTGTCGCGCTATCATCCTTGACCCATGTTGTCATCCTTAAGTAGATAGTTGTCTAAGGTACAGTTTGGGTTCAATAAATTAGCTCGTTTAGCCCCATCCAAACATTCAAGCTAGTAGAGTGATAGAAACACTTGAGAAGGTTCTTCATTCTTTATCCTTGACCTAAAACACTTATCTAACCTGAGGTAGTTTAGGGCAACCCTTCGCTTTCATCTCTCTGTGACTTGGAGCCTTGGTGTGGTTAGTCCCCCTACTCTACATAAATATAGTTAAATATACCACTACTTAGTCCCTATGAGAAAGGTTGGGTGATATTTATCAATTTAAAAGACTTTAAATAAATTGTATTTAAAAATAATTATTTTCTCTTTAAATGAAGAAAAGTGATTTGATACTAGTTGAGCATTTAAATTCATCCAATTTTATTTTGATTAAATTAACCTCTATAGATGTAAAATAGAAGAGGAGGATAAATGTATTCTGCTTCTATGTTCTTTACCTAAAACATGGGAGATAATGATTCTTACTATCATGCTAACCTAACAAATCCCAAGTTGGGTGCTCTTGTTGCATCTTTGTTGATATAGAAAATGGGAAAATGGCCACTATGGATAATTATAAGGATTCTATTCATGTTAAGGGAAGGTCAAATGAAAGAGGAGGATCTAAGGGAGACCAAGAGGGGTCTAAAGAGAGGTCTACATCTTGAGGCCACTCTAAAACTCCTAAAAAGAATAGAGTGAAATGTTGGAATTATGATAAAAGGAGGTATGTGAAGGAGTGTAGAAATAAGACTAAACAATGGATTTCCTCCATGGAGAAGTCTTCATAATTAGGTGATCTGAAGCATTATTCCTTTCTTGTAATGTTATTTCCAATGAACAATGGTTGGTTGACTTAAATTTCTTGTACTAGATGACATTTCAAAAGGAATTACTCTACTCATCAAGAATGTGATGGTGGGGAGGTATATCTTGGGGAAAATAGTTCACATCTAATTGGTCAATGAGGAAAGGTAAATTTTATTTTTAGTGTTGGGAGGATAAAATAATCCTAGGTGTTTTACATATTCATAGATTAGAAAGACATTTAATTCCCTATGGAAAAGGTTAGGTAAGATTTATCAATCTAAAATTCTTGTAGATAAACTATATGTAAAAAGAAAATTATTTTCTCTTTAGATGAAGGAAGGTGATTCAGCGAAGCATTTAGATTCATTCAATTTTATTTTGATTTAATTAAACTCTATATATGTAAAAATAGAAGTGGAAGATAAGTGTATTATGCTTCTATTTTTTTTCCTAACTCATGCGAGAGAATTATTCTTATTGTTTTTTCCAACCTAACAAATCCCAAGTTGGATCCTCTTGTTGTAATTCTGTTGATATAGGAAATGGGAAAATAATCCACAATAGATAGTTCTAAGGATTCTCTTAATGTCAAGAGAGGTCCGAGGAAAGAGGAAGATCTAAGGGAGAAAAAAAAGGGTCTAAGTCTTAAGGCCAATCTAAAACTCCTAAAAAGAATAGAGTTAAGTGTTAGAATTGTGATAAAAGGTAGCATGTGAAGGAGTGTAAAAATAAGAAGAAACAATGGGTTTCCTCCACAAAAATGTATTTAGAATCGAGTGATAAAGAATTATTTCTTTCTTGCAATGTTATGTCTAATGAACGCTAGTTGGTTGACTTAGGTTTCTCATACTACATGGCTCCTCATAAGGAATTTTTCTCTTCATATCAAGAATATGATGGTGGGGAGGTATACATTGGAGACAATAGTGCATATCCAATTCTTTAACAAGTGTGTTGAAGTCTGTACAAACAAATAGTGAAAGAGAACAGTCAAAAGTGCAAGAGACCTACTAGCAACTTAGTGGTTGAGGTTTAAAGTGATGACTAGAATGATAAATGACAAAATAACCAAAATAACAAGAAATATGATATAGAACTGACAATAACAAAGGTGGTGAAGATTTAACTCACGAGAAGTCCAGTTCGCCAGCCAACTCCACACAAACAATTACCTACACACAACAGAGATGGGAAAAATGTTGGGGCTATTTCAGGGCTTGCCACAATCAAACCCCCATTTTGGTTTTTTCACTTCCACGGACAACCAGATAGATAAAGGAGTAGAAATGCGATAAAGAAACTATGTTGGAAAGTAAAATACTGAATGCTAAGAGAAACACTATGCTACTCAAATCCAATAACAAAGTGATAGTAAGGAAACAATTCCACCCTCAACCAAAGGCACTCAAGGCCAATGAGAGAGAAATGTAAGCCTACAACTGTGGTAAAGTATTTGTGGCTGTAGCGATGCTAAAAGTAGTCTCATAAGTCACCAAGTTGTAACTTATATGGTAGATGTGAAGAATGTTGTGATTGTTGAAAGAGCTAATAGTGCAGCTAGTAGCTTGAAGTTGCAAGAATGCCAAGAATGTGAAACCCGATCAAATGAGTGTGTAAAGGACATGAATAATGTGAAATACATTTGAAGACAAATTAGAAGGGAAAGAGTTGCTCAAAGGTCGATAGGAGGGCATAGGGGCATTACACTTTGTCACCAATGGAGAACGTAATGCCTCTGTAGATTCCAAAGGCATGAATCCTGTAAGGATGACAACACACCGCACAGACATCCACACATCGCGCTTGCATCCCTGACAAAAATTCCCCCATCAACACTAAAAACAAGCACCAAGTGGATGGAGTACGAATGGGTGATGCAGAATTACATGGTTGGATTTGACTTTTCTAAGGCGAAGGATGTAAAAGGGGAATTTGCAAGGGGGTGCAAATTCACTCCTAAACAATATTATAGCTCATTGGAAAGAGAATGAAAAGTTTTAAATGATAGGACACTTAAAAGTGACTTTCAGTGTCATAAATGTTTTGAAAGTAAAAATAAATCACTTTTTGGAATTGTTATTTTATTTAACGCTTAAGTTAAATTAAAAATATTTAACTAAGCATTATTTAAAATATTAAAAGGTGACTTTTGGGGAGACATAAGGAATAATTGGAAAAAGTTTAGTATTATTAGCCTCATTAAATGGGACGCCCAGGTGGGAAACTTAAGGAAAAATTAAAATAAAATAAAGTATGTTTATTTCTCCAAGGGGGTGTGGGTTTTGAAAGAGGAAATAAAAGAGAAATTTTGGAGCTCATTATGGGATATGCTTGACTTATTATTTAGTATTCTTCTTTGCAAGGGGAGCTATTTCTTCTTGGTTTGTGAGGATGTAACCCCTCACAAGCAACTTTATACATGTTGTTGGAAGACACAATCTAGAGAATCACTTGGTGATTTCACACATGAATCATAGTTGGTTCATAATGTTGAAGATTTTTAGTAGTTTCAGGTTTGATTTTGGTGAGAAAATTGTAAAAGGTGAATAGCATATTGAAACCTTCAATTTTAGTTTAGATTCTTCCTTTCCCTTGATGGTCATACACTTCTAGTTGGATCTTACAACTACCTAGGGAGGCATGTGGGATAGGAACCCTAGTGTAGGTTTTTTTGGGCTACATATTGGTCAATTTGGGATGCCATAAGTAGGGGAATACTAAGCAATCTCATTGGGATTAGTGACAACAAGTTTGGGGGTGGTTTCCAGCCATTCATTAGAGCCCAAGTTCTTGATTGGAGTGTATTTTTGTGGCTAGATTGCAATATCAGTCCACTAGTATGCTCAAAATGAATTATTATACGTGTGGAAACTATATATGTAATGTTTAAACACTCTAGAAATGACTATGCAACTTTTGCAATTAATTTGTAAAGATTTCAATTTGTGGGTACCCTTAAAATTTGGTGTTTTTCTCTTATTTTGCATTAGTTATTGTTGTTTATTGTTTTTGTGAATTATCTATTTAAAAACCTACAAAAAACTATAAACACATCAAGATTTTTTTTATTTTTTTAAAAGGGTAGATTGAGGGTGTATGTTACAGTGGTATCAAAGCAGAGTATCCTGCCATCTTGGAGGGTTATCTGTGAATGATAAATTTACAAGTATTGAAGGTTTGAAGTAGTTATGGGTGAAAAAATATATATAGACCACAAGAAACCAAACACAAGAAACATTCTAAATGATCTTGCTACAGGACGGTGTGAGTTGCAGTGAAATATAGCTCAATTATGTGCCTTAATGACCCAACATTCTAGTGGTAACGATGGATAAGAAATAATATGGAAATGGGAATGGTTCAATTAAAAACAAGGCTACAAATCAACAAACTAGATCTGTAATAGCCAACTCTAAACCCCTAATGCCTAATTTTCCTCCAAGGAATAACCTTCAAATTAATAATGAACTCACACAACATGAGTTGGAGGATCAAATTCTACAAGATTGGAAAGATTTAGGTGTTAATTTTTAGAGTGAAATATTTTTCCATGACTACAGGGATCTCATGATAAAGCATATATCACATAGGGGTGGTAGACCTCATAATCAGGACTTACAAAGAAAGGGTAATCAAAGAAACATATTAGTTGAGCATGCCTTAGTTGAAACTATGATTGTTAAGTGTGAGAAGAAGTTGAAACCTATCGTGGAAAGTGAGGAGTATGAAAAAAAGGATTCAAATCAGAAAGGTCTGATGAAGAAAATATTTTATCACATGAGGAACATATGATAGTGACTCTGGATAACCTCTTAGTCATACATGCAACTACTATTGATGAGATTGTGCATAAGGAAAATGCCAATACAATAGCCTTTTATGCAAGATCAAACTTATCCATTGGGATTGTGATGTCTACTGGGTTTCTGATGACACTAGTGTATAGATACACCTACAATATTTTACCATGAATTTGATAATGTCACTAATCATCGGGAATGTATAGCTGAGATTTAGAATGAGCTATTAAAAGGAAATGCAGCTACTAATGAAGATTTTAAGAGCACTAAAATTTTCAAGAAAACAACTAAGAAGAGGTATATACATCATGTCCATAATGATAATTTTTTAGAAATTGATTGGGAATTTTCATTGTCACCTCTATTCCAAAATGATTTTTTGGGATTTATTTATTTATTTGTAGATAAGAAAATGGAATCACCAAATGGCTAGTCAGAAAAGGAACAACATTGTTAGTTCTGAAATTTTCGCTAATTGGGTGTAATATTGAGCTATATTTAAATAATTTTAATAAGGTTATCATTTTAATTAAAATATTTAATCAGACAACTCAATATTATAGCTCATTGGAAAGAGAACGATTTTTAAAAATGATGTGATGCTTAAAAGTGACTTTCAATGCCATAAATATTTTAAAAGTATAATAAATCACTTTTTGGAGGTGTTATTTTATTTAATGCTTAAGTTATAAAGTTAAATTAAAAATATTTAACTAAGTGTTATTTAAAATATTAAAAGGTCACTTTTGGGAAGACATAAGAAATAATTTTAAAAAGTATATATTTTAGCCTCATTAAATGGGACGCCCAAGTGGGAGACATAAGAAAAAAATAAAATAAAATAAAGTATGTTTTTTCTCCAAGGGGGCATGGGTTTTGGAAGAGGAAATAGAAGAGAAGTTTTGGAGCTCATTCTGGGATATGCTTGAATTATTATTTGGTATTCTTCTTTTCTCTAGAGGAGTTGGTTCTTCTTGGTTTGTGAGGATGAAACCCCTTGCAGGCAACATTCTCCACGTGGGAGACATAAGAAAAAAATAAAATAAAATAAAGTATGCTTTTTCTCCAAGGGGGCGTGGGTTTTGGAAGAGGAAATAGAAGAAAAGTTTTGGAGCTCATTCTGGGATATGCTTGACTTATTATTTGGTATTCTTCTTTTCTCTAGAGGAGTTGGTTCTTCTTGGTTTGTGAGGATGAAACCCCTTGCAGGCAACATTCTCCACGTTGTTGGAAGACACAGTCTAGAGAATCACTTGGTGATTTCACATAGGAATCACAACTGGGCCATATTGTGGAAGATTTTTAGTAGTTTCAGGTTTGATTTCAATGAGAAAATTGCAAAAGGTGAACAATAGATTGAAACCTTCAATTTTAGTTTAGATTCTTCCTTTCCCTTGCTAGTCGTACACTTCCAACTGGGTCGTACAACTACCTAAGGAGGCATGTAGGATAGGAACCGTAACACAAGTTTTTGGGGGCTACATATTAGTTGATTTGGGGTGCCATAAGTAGGGGAATACTCAACAATCTCATTGGAAGGTGTGACAACATGTTTAGGGGTGGTTTCCAACCATTCATTGGAGCCCAAGTTGTTGATTGGAGTGTATTTATGTGGCTAGATTGCAACACCAGTCCACTAGTATGTTCATAATGAAGTATTATAAGTGTGGAAATGATATATGTAATGTTTAAACACTCTGAAAATGATTGTGCAGCTTTTATAATTAATTTGCAAATATTTTTGTTTGTGATTTTACATTAGTTATTGTTATTGTGAATTATCTATTTGAAAACCTACATAAAACTACAAACACATCAAGCAAAAAAAAAAAAAACAAGGGCAAATTGAGGGTGTATATTACAAGAAGCTACTAGATATTGCCATTTCTCATGATCATTTGAAGGAAAACATAAAACAAAGAGAATTTTGTAGCTTGGCATGCTAGATTATATTGCAATATCATTTGAATTATGTAATTTACACATAGTGTGCTCATTTGTAATCAAGTAGAACAATCTAGCATGTTGTAAGCCCATTACAACATATTGTAATCCAATTGTGATCATGAATTAATAAAGATCATATTTTTTTTAATCATGTTTCATTGAGTTCTATTACGTTTTGTTCATTTGGTTACATGGTTAGATAATCTTTAATTGGATCCTAGATCCATGATTGTATTGATTTATAGACAAGAGAGTAGGATTGTATGATGAGATGCAAAATTGAGTGTCGTTGACATTGAAAGTAGAATTCAAATTGCAATTACATGTCATGGACTTGATAAAACAGTATATGTACCCAAGTGGAGCAAGCGGTAGATTGTATCCATTATATCTTGTGTTTCATTGTACTCGTCTAATTCTTAATAACTTTACATTAAAAGTGCATTTACCACTACCAAAGTTGGTTTTGTGCATTTACCACTACCAAAGTTGGTTTTTCACCTTCAGGGGTTTCCTAAGATAATACACAGGTATTTGTTTTTCTTTCAAAACATTTATTCTTCTCTAATTGACATTTATTTGAATATATGTAGCATATTCCATATTTAATTAGTTCTTAATTTATAGAAACAATTAATTAATGAAATTATAAATTGTTATTGCTTCAAAAATAACTTTTTTTTAATGAAAACAAACCATATAATTTATACTAATAAAAAATATAAATAAATTAAAACATGACTAATTGATATGCACAACCCACCAAATCATACTTACAAATTTTTCAAAAAGATATATCAAGAAGCCACCACCAATATAAATGCTCAAGAACAAAGAGGTGGATTATCTCAAAAGCAAAGAACCACCCACTCAAAGGGCTTGCTATAGGAAGTATTGGTGACCACCTACCCAAAGTGTAAAGACAACAAAAAGCACAAGCATCTCCTAACTAGGAGTTGGAAGTGTGATAGTGCACAAGGCCAACCAGATCACCTAATAGTCTTATTGCATGACATGAACTAGCTATGGTTGTGTGAACTCCCCAAAAAGGTGGTGCATGAACATGCTATGGTTGTGTGAACTCCCCCCTATCTAGAAACTACTGGCCGTAGCCTTTACAATGAATTACACATAAGAATCCTTGTTATGCAAAATGCTTTGAACTACACTATACTGAAATTTTAAGGCCTTCTACTCAACTTGTGCTTTAAATATAAATTTTAACTAGTTCCAAGACATAAAGAATGTGGGATTGTAGGATTAACACCATAAAAGTTTCAGCAAAAGCAAAAGCCATTGGAAGGTTACTGGAATATCGATCTACATTGGTTGTTACCCTGCCATTAGTTGCATTTTGCAGCACCGAAAGCAGCGACTTTGCTTTATTCCATTCTCTTACTTGACCTTTACCCTTCGTCTGTGCCTTGATAACCCCCATTTCTGTTGAGGACCAAGCTGTGAGCTGTTAAGCCGAAGTGAATATGGGGATATTGACGGCTGAAGAGACATCAAGATTCACAGAAGCATTCTGCTTCTTTGACAAAGATGAAGACAGAATTCTGTCAGCGAAAGAGGTGGGCATAGCCATGAGATCGGCGGGAGAAAACGCTTCGGAAGAACAAGTGTGTGAGATGGTAGGAGAAAAGGCGGTGGACTTGAAGACCTTTTTAGGCATGATGGAAGAGCGGCGCGCTCAAGAGGGGAAAGGAGAAGAAGATCTGGTGAAGGCGTTCAGGTTTCTCGACAGAAATCAGACGGGCAACATTTACATCGGGGAGCTGCGCCACCTGCTCACCAGCGTGGGGGAGAAGCTCAGCCCTGACGAATTCGATCGCTGGATCGATCAAGACAAGGACTGCGACTCCAATGGCAGACTTAATCTGGAAACCCTTGTCAACAAGCTCATCTCCTCCAAGTGACCCCACAATCTTTCCTTTTCTTCTGCTATTGCCTTTGGTTTGCCCTGCTTATTGTAATTCTTGTCTTTGCTATATTATGGGTTTTTGTATCTTTAGAATATCTTTTCAAAGAAGTATTGTGTTTAAGCACGTTTGAGCTGGAGTAATATTCAGATAGGTCTAGCGCTTCACCTTTGTGAGCATCACCTAGATGCAATGAGTGTTAAGTGGAACATTCATTATCATGAGTGATGGGTTCTTGTGAACCACTACTCATGAATAAGAAGTATTGTGTTTAAGCGCGTTTGAGCTGAAGTAGTATTCGGATGGGTGACCTCCTCGCAGGCCTAGTGCTTCACCTCTATGAGCATCACCTAGATGCAATGCGTGCTGAGTGGAACATTCATTACCATGAGTGATGGGTTCTTGTGAACTACTACTCATGAAACATGGGTCAATGAGTTTGACTCGTTAAACTACATGATTGAATCGTGATAGCAATATCACAATTTGACATGTTGTGGAAAATACCTCTTACTTATCAGTATTGTGTTTGCTATATAGAAATCCCATTTATATCTTAAATGAATTTTGTTCTTCCCCTTATTTTTATTTATTGTAATCTTTTTAATTTTGTATGATGTTTATAAGAAATGTGTCTAATTTTAGAGTTATTTTGGTATGATAGATGTCCATTTTTATTATTATTGTTATTTTTTATAGTGTATAAAAGAGGGTCTTAAACTTTACCCTAATAAATATGAAAACGTTTATATCAAATGATAAAAGTTACAATTTTAATTAATTTAAATAGATAATGAAGAATATTGACAAATATTTTTTTTTAAAAATTATTATTTATTGTTTGGTACAATATAAGTATGTAACTAAATCACAAATTATTAGGAAGACATGAGATGAAAAGATACAATGTGGTTACTAAATGACCTACAATCAAACAACAATCTCCTCTACTTCTTCCCTAGAGGAAATTTTGGGTTTAGGTGTCTTACATCTTGCAACCTAATGTTCAATTTATTATTTAATTATTATGCTCTCATGGAAAAGGATGTCCCATTTCAACTTGGCTAATAATGGCATGTGTTTAGGGTACTTCTTTTTTCTTGATAGAAATTGATAGGTTTTGGCCCTTTAACACTAAGGGGAGATGTTTCATAATATTATTAGGGATCAAACCCTTATAATATTTATAATTATGTTTTATAAAAGCATTTATCTTTTACAGTAGTTAATAAATTAATATACTATTAAAAAGTCTTCAATACATTAATTGTTAAAAGGTAGTTCTTTGAAAGGGTGTGGCAAGTACTCTTTCGAGTATTTTACCATTTCTTCTCTTTATATTTGAGGGATGGTTCTTCTCACAATAATGAGTTGAAAAAATATTATTTTGATAGAATTTGGAAATCTACACCTAAAAATAACTTGATGGAAGCTTTGAAAAAGTGCTCCCTAGGTTTTCTCTATAACTTTTTACACTCTTCTATAAGTGTTCTTATATTATTTAGATGTTTTTATGGGGTTTTTACCAATATTAGTTTCCCCCACGTAAATTATTGTGTACTATGTAAATTATATTTCTACTTATTCTTTAAATAGTTTAATTATTATCATAATTTAAAGTTTTAAAGTTTTATCGCTTTCACATCCAGGCTAACTACCACTTCCCTCCAAACCCCACCACTATGATCCCCCAATGTTGACATCACCCTCTCCTTAGACTTGTGAGTTAATCCATTCTTGTTGATTTCATCTTTGTATAGTGTTGAGGTCATCCATTTTGAAGTTATAGATTTGTTGACACCATCTTTTTGTGAGCACCAATTTATATACTTATCCTTCAAACCAGGAAGTTGAACCATTTATATCCCTAGTACTTTGTTCCATATTTCCGTGAAACTCAACTTCCATTTCAATATTTTTCCCAAGTATTCCAAACTTGGAGTTGTGGCCAAGCTTTACTCCTGATACTCATTTCCTTTCACACAAAAAAACTTGCAACTCCATCATTCCTTTGTAAAAACCTTTTTTATCCAAAATTTAGTCATTTCTTATCTTGATACCAATCATAAATTCATCCCCATAACCCTAATCTCTATAGCCTAATCCTTCATCCTATATTGGGGTTCCCTTTTCAACTTCCTCCATTTTTCCTCCCTTCTTGACCTAACTTCCAAGTTAACTCCAAATTTTGATGCTTTGACCACAACTATATGGCATGAGTTCCCCTAAAATTCAAAATTCTAATGCTCCCACCTATTTTTTGCCAATTATGTTCAACTCGCTAGGATGGCCTGAAAGACCATGTAGTCACTAGAAAAGGACTCAACATGATAGAAAAGTAACTTGATAGTTGTCAAAGTTGTATTTTTATTGCATAAGATGAGTTAAGCATATTTTTAGTATGTAATTTAAGTAGTTTTCACCAACGAGAAGTTGTAAGTGGTCAAGGTTTCATTTATGAATTTGATAAAGGAAGATGTCATGGCCATGCCAAATTTATTGTAGGTGATAACATATTGCAAGGATCAATCTAACACATGTTTTGGGATAATTTTACATGTTTCATAATGTTTTTATCTTTCTATACACATATTTGGATGTTGATAGTGAGTGACTTAATTTTAGATCTTAAAGTTCAAAATTTGGCAATTTTTGGCATGTTCTTCAACCTTGGGATGGAATTTTTGAGTTTGGAGGACATGATTCATGATGAAAATAATGTAGTTTCTCCTTGCACACTTGTTTGGATATGTTCTTCATGCCCTAATTTCACATCGATGCAATGGAATTTTTTATTCATTGTATATTTGAGTGGAGTTATATTTTGTGTAATATTTGTGTATGTCTATAACTTAATTTTTTGAGTTTGAAAGTCATTTATAATGGTATTTTAAATATTTTTTAAAATATCAATCAAAAGCATAACTTTATTCTTATCATTCAATTTGGCTCCATAAATCTTTTAGAATTTTTAGGGGATTCAAACAAAACCATAAATACACATTTGTTATGTTTTATATTAGATCTTTGTTAGTTTTCATCCAAGGGGTGCAAGAAAACCCTTCATTGTATGTATGTGTATGTTGCATGAAACCTTTCAAACTGGTACATGAAGCTTTAATTTTTTTTAAGGATTATTAAGGAGAGATTGTATTACTAGGGATAAAGGGCATTTGAGAGTATGATCTCTTCAAGATAGAGCCAAGTAAATTAGACCTATTTAAAAAGTAAGGGTTTGTAGTGATATTAAGGTGTTAGTTCAGGTTTAACTCTATCTTACAAGAGTAGGCATCGGTCTAGTAGTAGAAGGCTTACCTCCCACCATTTTAAATCAAGAAAAAATATTTTAAACTTTTATCTATTTTTAATTTTATTTGTTTTTTTATTAAATACATAGTTTGGTGCTATAAATTTCTACTAAAACCATTGTGATCCTATGTTTTATCAACCTTAGAGAGTTGTCTATGATATATAGTACGAGGTCAATGGTGGTGTAACTTTAAATGAAAATATATACAAAGGTACATGACTAAGAATCAATTTTATTTACATCATTAAACCCAACTTCCTAAAGTTAGAGATTTACACTTTTAATGCATTGTAGCCTTCAACAAAGAAAAATAGTTAAAAGTTCAATACAAACTCATCTCTTTTTGGGAGTTCACCTATATCTACCTAGTTTTAATATCCTTAAAGAATCTCTAGGATTACCCTCTTGAGCTTGGAAATACTCAAAGTGTAGAAGAGGTCTATAATCCTCTTGTTTAGTGCCCTTTTAATTATTTTGAAAATAGGCTTTGTAATATTTAATAAATTGGTCACTTATATGCATTTTGGTAAGAGTGTTAGAGTCAAGGGTTAAAAAAAAGAACACCAAAAAACCCAAGCCTTGATTTACAAATATCCATACAAAATTAAAATCAAGATTAGTGTTATTTCTATCTTGATAAAGAGTATGAGGAAATATTTAAGGTATTGAAATTCAATGTCCACCCTGCTGCTAAAAAATTCTAGGTTACTTAGTTACCCATCATTCACTTAGATACTATGTACAAGTAGCTATGCATCTCTTGGGTTGATTATGAAATGTAGGTTATCTAGTGATGCAGAGTAGGGTGGATGGTGTCAATAAAACCTCAATTCAATAAATTTTTCCAATTCAAGAGCCTTAACACATCAAACTAAGTGATTTTCTTCACAAGTTGCCACTAGATCTTGTAAGAAAACAAACAAGGTTTTATTGGCATAACTTTTATGAAAAAACTCAAACCCATAACCTAATTGAAGATTTAGATATCCATTATGGAATTTGAAAACATACCAAATTTTTAGGTGGGGTTGTTTTGAAACATAAGGGTCAAAAAATTGTTGCTACGCTTAAAACTAGGCTTATTTAGGCTTATTCCACTAGGTCAAAATAGGGTTTTCACACTCCAGGCCTCAAAATTTCATAAAAATTGCTTAGGCATGTCCTAAATGGTCTTCCCAAACATTTCCAACCATTACAAATCATTTCACAAGAGCTTTCTACAAAACCTAACTCCTATGCATCTTATTTGCCTAAAACAAGAGGTTTCATGGGCTAGGGCATCACCCAACTTGCACAAAATGCCATCCCCTGCTCCTGAAAAATTATGAACACTAAACCTACCCTATTCCAATAAATTCCACTTAGTTTAAGGCCTATTAATTGGTGGAATGGAGATAAATCCATTATTTCCTGTCAAGGCACACCCTAGTGAGGGTTTCAAATAGTTTTTAGTAAATTTGCTCTAACTTTCACCAAACTTGATGAAATCAAATTAAAACAATGGAAAAAGAACAAGTATTCAAATAATCATCAAATCCAATCAATATTAGATCACTCCCAGACCGTACAAGGCTATACTATGTTGTGTAGCAGTAAATTATGCCTCTAAAATGTAGAAAATAGTGTTTTTATATTTCTCAATCTTCAAAATCCACACCAAAACCTTTTCTTCAAATCCACAAGCCTTATTTAAACCTTTACCAATCCAAACCAACCAAATACAACTACCTTTTTAAATTCTGACTGTTCAACTTCCCTTAACAACCCAAAAATGCAAAATTGCTTTAGCAACTTTTCAACTTTTTACACAATTTTGACAACTTTTCCTAAACTAGCCCCACATGACCCAAACTGACCCAAAAACATGAAGAATGGTATTAAGAGACCTTATTACAACCAAAATCGACTTCACATCACAAAAAACTAACATCTTGCAACATTTTGCATAAAGATCTATGGTGCCCTACACCATACTCCTCGGGCAAAATGAAATCAAGTCCCCTTGAGGATAGTGTTACAGCAGTAGGTTCATGTTTGATATTTTCCTTATCTATCCTCCAAGTGACATCCCCTTGTGGTACACCCTTCCAATGGACTAAATACTTTAAAAAGGCATTGTCCCTTGCCCTTTTGAGCTCCTTGGTACCTAGAAAATGCTCTAGCTTCATAGGCCTACTTGATGGATGATATTTGACTCCTTCCACATCTGAGAATGTTATTAAGTCTACTTCATCACCTACAATAATATCTCCTCCTACCTTGTAATGAAATGCCTTCTGCTTCACTTCAATTATGTGCTTGAACTTTTCTACATCCCTTTGTAATGTATCCTTGACCTCTTCACTTTTGCTGCTCACCTCTTCCATCTGTTGTAGTGTCCCTATGACTACTGTTTGATCAGGTACATTAACCTCTGGTATGAAATAATGATCAATATACCCTTTTGAAAATAATGAATGGAGCACTCCTCCTATTATCATAGCAACATGATTCTCAAACCAATCTTGAATCTCCAAAATCAATTCATCCTTGACCTTCAGCACATCAGATCTTGACACCAAATCAGTATCATTTCCCTCCAAAATAGTACCTCCAGGTTGAGAAGTAGCTACAAACTCCATGTACTTTTCTTCCTCTATCTTTATGAACTCCTTCCTACCTACCATAATCACATTAGCTCCCTTACTTTGTCATTTATCCTCCTCTTTCAATTGTGTCAATGTATAGGAAACCCCATCCTTTTCTATCTCATAGGTATTCCTTCTTCCATCATACATCTAGCATGCCTATCAAATTTCCAAGGCCTCCCTAGAAGTATATGGCATACATCCATAGGTAGTATATCACATAGAATTTTGTCCTTATACCCTCCTATGTTGAACTCCACCCAACTTTGTTCATTTACCAAAACATATTGACCCTTATTAAACCAAGAGACTTTATAAGGAGTATCATGTGGTATTCTAGGAAACTTAAGTTTTTCAACCATCTCAACTGAAACCATATTACCTGTACTACCTGAATCAATTACAACCTTAGAAACCTTACCCAAGCACTTAGAAGTTGTCTTGAATAGATTTCTCCTTTGTGGTGGCTCCTTCTCTACTAATGTTTTGATGAGAGTCCTTCTTACCATAAGAGATTCACCAACCTCTGGAGCAGCATGTTGTCATGGAGATTTTACACTCTCATTGTCCTCTTCTTGCACCAATTGAGTCCTTCTTTCTCCTCCATGTGAAGTAGAGGCATGACCTTCATTACATTTCCAGCTTGATGTCCAAACTTGTTGCATTGATAGAACCTTCCTATGAATCCACTAGTGCCTCTTCCTTGACCTCCAAATCTGCCTCTAAAGCTTCATCTACCTCCTCTAAATCCACCTCTCTAATCAGCAACTTGGTCTTGGGCGTTTCTTGCATATTCTTGGCTCTCATATGACTTGTTGTCAAAAAAAGGATAGACAACTGAGAGGGGGGTGAATCAGTTGTCATAGATTATTTAAACTTATTAAACCCTACTCAAATTATTCTCAAATATGATGAAAGAACATTAAGCATAAACAATCACCACATCAAAAACATAAAGAACACCAAGATTTTATATGTGGAAACCCTGTTAGGAGAAAAACCACGGTGGATGTCAGTCCACAATATTATACCCTGTTAAAAGTATAGAGATGAATAATGAGAATGCACATGCATTCAAGCACACTGCCTAGAGCTCATTGCTCAAAGAAGACACACTGTCTTACAAAAATATTCAGATTAATACCGTCTGAAGGATTTGAACTGAGAAATTAGCTTCTTCAAAAGCCTAATTATAGTCCTGATTAAGCACAAAAACATTTCTTCACACTTCTCTCAATCTTCTCTGCAATCGAATAATCTGATCTTTATTCGCACATAGCATTCACACAATTTTCATTATACACTTCACACACATCTCAAAATGAATAATCAATCACTCTTATATACCCGCTAGATGGAATTACATCAACAACTTTATTGGCCAAAAATAAAATAATAGATGAATACAAACTATCGGCCCAATTCGTGAACAAATCTCAATGCACACCAACCGAAGTGGTCACAACATAATGAAGACCTAAAAAAACATCCTCAAATTCCCCAAACATTCAAAAATTAATCCACAAGGATCCACAACACACTACAACCATCATGTCGGCCAAGAACATGAAAACCCGAATATGCAAAGGAAAAATCTTTGATCATGAGCACACCGATCAACACAGACATGCAACAAAGATAGAGCACGATCTAGAAACACCAATGAACATCACAGGAGAATACACAACAACTAAAATTACCAGAGTCATGTTCTCTTCTTCTAGAAACACCAGCTACAATAACAAAATAATTGTAGGAACACAGAGACTCACAACTTGCTCAACTCTTGATGCTGCCTATGATCTTTTCAACAATCACATGGGATTCCTTTGGATCAACTTGATATCTAACAACCATACATACAACATTCATGATGTCAGGTTAGGTCTGAGTCAAATAAAGAAATCCACTAATCATTGACTTGTATCTTGTTTGATTTTCCTTAGGAGAATCATCATTCTATGTTAACTTGCATCTGGTTACCATGGGTGTACCATCAGGCTTTGAGTCTTTCATGCCAAAAAAATTTAGTAGCTCTCTTACATATTTGGACTGAGATAGAAAAATTCCATTGTCTAACTGAGTGATTTGCAATCCCAAAAATAACTTCATCTCTCTTATCATAGGCATTTCAAATTCACTCTTCATTTCATCAAAAAACTTCATACACAGATCATCATCACCTTCAAAAATGATGTCATCAACAAAGACTTCAATAATCAATTCTTTATTATGATCCATCTTAAAATACAAATTATTGTCAGTGGTACCTTTATTGAATCCAAGCTTCAATGAGTATTTATCTAGTCTAGCATACCGAGCTCTAGGGGCTTGCTTGATTCCATACAATGCTTTCTTCAATCAGTAAACCATATCTCCTTTATCAGTCAGTTGAAATCCATTCGGTTGCTCAACATATACTTCTTCTTCTAGCTCACCATTCAGAAATGCTGACTTTACATCCATTTGATAGACTTTGTTGTTCTTAAAAGCAACATAAGCAAGAAACAATCTTATAGCTTCAATTCTAGCAACAGGGGGGTGATCCCACAATAGTGGTTTACAATTTTTGGCCAAACTGGACACTGAAATTATTATTTTTAACTAAATCTTCACATTTGGACACCTACAGCGGCTAAACCGTGAGGAATTTGAAGATGGTGCAAACTAGAGTCTCATCACATTTTGTCTGTAGATTCTAAAAACATTTTTTTCAAAATTTCTGGAATCAGATTGCACTTATTTTTCCATCTCCCACAAATTTTTATTTTTTTCAAAAAACAACATTTTTAAAAAGTGACGCACACCGTATAACGCATAACTTTTTTTCCATGAAGGATAAAATTTTAATTCTTTCGAATTTAGATTTGTAACTCTGACATCTAGTGCTTCCACTTGGTTACATAGTTTTTTATTGAATTATTTTTCTTTATTAAATTTTTGAAGTCAAATCAATTACAATTCAGACATAGCCCGACCATATAATGCATAACTATTTTTGTATATATCAAAATTCAAATTTTTTTTTGATAATTTTCTATTTTTCCACATGTGCAGAACATAGAGCTTGATTTTCGACGAAAAACTTATGTTTAATAAATTAAAAAAATACATAATAAAACCAAAACATATTAAAATTATAGTCATTTGATAGCTCGTTCTGAGGACTACCTGATTCCAGTTGGGTTTGTGAAGTCTCCTCCATTTTCATCCTCAATCCGAGCTTCAAAGCATAAAAATTTGGACTTCCAAAGTGCCTGAGGGGGGAGAATGAGGACAAAGGGGTTTTCAGATGTTTTTTGTTTGTGCATGCTTTAATTTGGTTCACTCGAACCTTGGTTCGAGCAAACCCTTTTTTGGTTCGTTCGAACCCCCAAAATTAATTTTTTTCCATGGGGTCATTTTTTGTGAGTTTTCCTTTCTCACTAGAATTTTAAACCACTATAATGGCTTCACCCAAGGGAAAATTTTTCTTCAAAATCAACACCTTCATCTGTGAGTACCCTTTACATACCAATCTTGCTTTATTCATGACCACTTCACCTTGTTCATTTAGCTTATTCCGAAAGACCCATTTAGTTCGAATCACATTTTTTTCCTGAGGTCTGGGAACAAGAATCCATGTATCATTTTTATCTATCTGCATCAGTTCTTCCTTCATTGCTTCCATCCAATGTTCATCTTTACATTCTTCATTGACATTGTTGGGCTTAGTCTTGGAAATCAGACAATACTCTTCTACAATTCTGCTTCTAGACTGCACACCTTTTTTCTTATCTCCTATAATCTGATCTTCAAAATGATTTAGCTTTACATAACTCAAAACTTTAGGATTCTCTCAAACATCTAGTTCTTTTATTCTCTCTTCTACACTTCTACTAGCCTCTCCTTCTTGATTATCTTGATTCACTGGAACAATTTGGACTTGATTCTGTGTCTGGGCATTTTTCCTGTTATCAATACTATCAAGTTGGTCATCTGAATCATATCCACAGTATTTGGATGATCTAGCAATCTCTTCATCAACTCTGACATTTTCACTTTCAACCATTTCCCTCAATCTTCTATTATAGCACCGGTAGGCCTTGCTTTTAGTAGAATAACCTAGAAAGATTCCTTCATCACTCCTAGCATCAAACTTGCCTATATCTTCATCTCTCTTGATGTAACATCTACTTCCAAAGATTTTGAAATATTTAACTATAGGTGTATAACCAAACCATAACTCAAAAGGAGTCTTACCAGAATTACTATTGACATTTACCCGGTTGATAGTATACACAATAGTGCTTACATCTTCTCTCCAATAAATATGAGGTACATTACCTTCCAACATCATAGATCTACAATCATCTAGAATTATTATGTTCTTTCTCTCTACAACTCCATTTTGTTGAGGAGTTTGGGAAGCAGATAACTGTCTCTTGATTCCATGCTCTTCACAGAAAGAATTAAACTCCCGGGAAGTGAACTGACCTCCTTTGTTTGAACTTAAGCATTTAATCTTCAAACCTGTCTCATTCTCGACCATATCTTTGAAACTTTTTAACTTCTCTAATGCTTCATGTTTTTCTCTCAAGAAAGCAACCCTTATCATCCTAGAGTAATCATCAATAATCAACATAAAGTAACTTTCTCCTTGTAGACTTTTGATTCTGAAGGGACCACATAGATCAGTATGCACCAGCTCTAGTATTCTATTAGAATGATGTTGTTTTCTCTGAAAAGAAACTCTAGTTTGCTTTCCCATTTGACATTCCTTGCATATGGTGTTAGTAGGCTTCACTAGCTTAGGAAGATCTCTTACTGCTTGAGTGGAGCTTATCTTGACAATGTTATCAAAATTCACATGAAATAGCCTTGTATGCCATAACCAACTTTCATCAACTTGAGCAATTAAACAACTTTCACTAGCAACACTCGAGTGAAAAATATTACCTCTTGTCTTTGTACCTGAAGCAATTATATTTCCAGAACTTCCCAGTATCCTGCATTTTCCATCTTTGAACTGAAGATTGTATCCTTTGTCAACCATCTATCCAACACTCGATAGATTATGCTTCAACCCTTCTACATAAATAACGTCGTCAATATTATTTTTACCACCAAGAGAAATAGTGTCTCTGCCACAAATCACAATAGCATTGTTATCTCCAAATATTACAACACCACTGTCGTACTTCTCCAAGCTTACAAACTTGCTTTTGTCACCAGTCATATGATGTGAGCATCCGCTGTTAATCACCCACTCGTCCTTTTCTTCAATTTTGGCTGCAAGAGCTTTCTCAACATTCTTATTACTAGCAGATTCATTGGACACCGAACCATTTTCCTTGATAGCAATGAATACCCATCCATCCTCATTTCCATTTTCTTTATCAGATTCTTCATCAGTAACACCTTCTTGAACATAATAACATTTCTTTTGAAATCTAGGATTGTCTGGTTTGGACCTAGGAACTCTTTCAGGACATCTTGATGCAAAATGACCTATCTTATTGCAAGAGAAACATTTAATAGGCAACTTTCCTTTGTACTTACCTTGTCCTCTAGCTTCTCTTTTCACAATCAATGCTTCCAACTCTTCTAGCTCTCTTTCTTCATCTTCAATCTATTTCATCTCATCTTCATAATTGAATGTATTTCTAGAACTTTCTCTCGGATCATATCTCTATTTGTTTCTTCTAGATAGAGTAGCTTTAAATGCAGATTTTGTCTTAGGGGTAGAGTCACCAAATTCACTCAACTCAAAGGAAACAAGCTTACCAATCAACATATCTCTTGTCACATGTGTTACTCTCCTGAGCTCTTCAATAGCATGAGCTTTCGTTTTGTAAGTAGGCAATGATCTGAACACTTTAGATACAGTCTCTTCTTCATCCAAGATTCCACCAATACCTCTAATACCCATCACTAGTTCATTTACTTTTTGCATGAAAGAAATATTTTTTTCATCTTCGCCCATTTTCAAGTTTTCCCACTTGCCTTTCAAACTTTGTAGCTTAGCAACTTTCACTTGTGAATCTCCTTCATACAATGTTTCCAGCTTCTTTTCAAATCTCATGTGTTTTTTTGAGATCCATCACATTTGTCATCTCTGAATCTGTCAGAGCACTCAATAATGCTTCTATAGCCTTGATATTTGTTTCAGCTTCTTTGATCTCATCGGCAGTAGAGGGACCATTTTGAGGAATAACATATTTGTTCTTTGTAATCTTCCAAAAGGGTTCACCAATGCACTTCAAATGACACTCCATTCTAGCCTTCCATAGAGAGTAGTTTCTTCCATCAAATCTAGGACTATCCTTCTTGTATGATGCCATCTCAGATGACCTCAAGCTATTAAACTTCTTCAAAGGAACCTACTCTGGTACCAATTGTTGGTAAAAAATGGATAAACAACTGAGAGGTGGGTGAATCAGTTGACACAGATTATTCAAAATTATTAAACCTTACTCAACTTATTCTCAGATTTGATGAAAGAACATTAAGAATAAATAATCACCACATCAGAAACACAAAGAACACCAAGATTTTATACATAGAAACCTTGTTAGGGGAAAAACCACGGTGGATGTCAATCCACAATATTATACCCTGTTAAAAGTATAGAGATGAATAATGAGAATGCACATGCATTCAGGCACACTACCTAGAGCTTACTGCTCAAAGAAGACACACTGTCTTACAAAAATATTCAGATTAAGACCATCTGAAGGATTTGAACTGAGAAATTAGCTTCTTCAAAATCCTGATTATAGTTTTAGTTAAGCACAAATACACTTCTTCACACTCTGGTTTGCAATCAAATGATCTGATCTTTATTCGCACATAGCACTCACACACTTCACACACATTTCAAAATGAAGAATCAATCACTCTTATATACCCGCTACATGGAATTACATCAACAACTTTGTCGGCCAAAAATAAAATAATAGATGAATACAAACTGTCGGTCCAATTCATGAACAAATCTCAATGCACACCAACCGAAGTCAGTCACAACATAATGAAGACCTAAAACAACATCCCCGAATGCACCAAACATTCAAAAATTAATCCACAAGGATCCACAATACGCTACAACCATCATGTCGGCCAAGAACATGAAAACCCGAACATGCAAAGGAAAAATATCTGATCACGAGCACACTGATCAACGCAAACATGCAAAAAAGATAGAGCATGATCTAGAAACATCAATGAACATCATAGGAGCATATGCAATAACTCAAATTACCAGAGTCACATTCTCTTCTTCCAAAATCACCAACTACAGTAACAAAATAATTGTAGGAACACAAAGACTCACAACGTGCTCAAATCTTGATGCGTACCTCTGAAAATTTTGGTATATAAACTAGATAGGCTCATAAACAAACCCTTTAATCCACAAATTCTGAATACCAACATACTGAACTTTCCAACATGTTGAACTTCACAGCTTCACAGACAACCTTCAACATATCTATTATAATTTTCTCAATATCCTCAACATATATAGCCTTCAAGACACCAATGCTAATAGTGTTGACATCAATGACAACCACATATCAACAACTTAACCACAACATCCAACATGACTACTTTGGGTTAGAAAATGAACCTCTTCCTCTGGAATTTTTTCCTTTGCCCTTGGTTTGTTTGTCTTCTCTTCTCTTTAGCTTTTCTCCAACCCTAATTGTCATTTGATAGCATTCCTCAACCATTCTCGGATTATGCAAACTCAAATCATCTTGAATGTTAAATCTTAAGACACTAATATACCTAGCCACCTTCTCCACATCATCCTTCATGTGACATTCTCTTACGCTCAACTTATAAAACTCATCAGTGTAAGCTTTGACATCCATATCTCTTTGTTTCAAACCTTGAAGTTTCTTGTACATTTGAATTGCATAATCAGTCGGTAAGAACTTACCCTTAAAATTGGCCACCATTATGTACCAAGAGACTATTTTTGACTTTCCTTCCTTCCTCCTTTCAGTTTTCTCATAATCCCACCATAATAGTGTATGACGCTTCAATTTTGCTTTTGCAATCTTTACCTTTTGTTCCTTTGGAATATCTTCACACTCAAAGTAATTATCAAGTGTTGCAATCCAATCCAAAAGCTCTTCATAATTAAAGTTCCCTCCATACATTGGTAAATCAATCTTCACCTTTTGTTTATCTTCCTTGACTGCTCTCAGTAGCTTGGCCATCCTCTGCTCATTAGGATCCAATTCCTCTTCTTCTTGAGTCTCTTCTTGGGGGTTTTCCTTTTCCCCTTCCTCTTCACTGTCACTCTCTTCACCGGTGACTATACCTCTCATCTAACCTATTTCAATAGCCTCAAGCCTTGCTACTATCATATCTTGGAGTTCTTTCAATCTCCTAATCTTTCTTGCAGTCCTCTCTTCCATTACATTCATCTTTCTAGCCATAGTGTTACCTTTTGGAGGCATCTTGCTCTTCTTTCAACACAACTTCTCTTCTTCAGATCAGACCTATGATCTGATATCAATTTGATTTAGAGAAGGGTGGATGGTTTCAATAAAACCTCAATTCAACAAACTTTTCCAATTCAAGAGCCTTAACACATCAAACTAAGTGATTTTCTTCACAAGTTGCCACTAGGCCTTGTAGGACAACAAACAAGGTTTTCCTAGCATAAATTTTATGAAAAACCTTAGACCAAAAACCTAATTGTAGATTTAGATATCCATTATGGAATTTTACAACATATTAAATTTTCAGGTGGGGTTGTTTTGAAACATAAGGGTCAAAAAATTGTTGCCGCTTGAAACTAGGCCTATTTAGGCTTATTCCACTAGGTCAAAACAAGGTTTTCACACTCCAAGCCTCAAAATTTCATAAAAATGGCTCAAGAATGTCCTAAATGGTCTTCCCAAACATTTCCAACCATTACAAATTATTTTTCAAGAGCTTTTCTACAAAACCTAACTCCTATGCATCTTATTTGCCTAAAACAAGAGGTTTCATGGGCTAGGGCATCACCCAACTTGCACAAAACGCCATCCCCTGCTCCTGCAACATTATGAAAACTAAACCTACCCTATTCCAATCAATTCCACTGAGTTTAAGGCCTATTAATTGGTGGGATGGAGATAAATCCATTATTTCCTGTCAAGGTACACCCTAGTGAGGGTTTCAAACAGGTTTTAGTAAATTTTCTCTAACTTTCACCAAACTTGATGAAATCAAATGAAACCAATGGAAAAAGAACAAGGATTCAGATCATAATAAAATTTAATTAATATTATAGCACTCCCAGTTCCTACAAGGCTGTATTATGCTATGTAGCAGCAAATTATGCCTCTAAAACACATAAAATAGTGTTTTTTTATCGCTCAATCTTCAAAATGCACACCAGAACCTTGTCTTCGACTCCATAAGGCTTATATAAACCTTTACCACCCCAAACTAACTGAATACAACTACCTTTTAAAATTTTGTCCATTCAACTTCCCTTAACAACCCAAAAATACAAAATTGTTTTAGCAACTTTTTACACAATTTTGACAACTTTTCCTAAACAGACCCCACATGACCCAAACTGACCCAAAAACATGAATAATGGTCTTAAGAGACCATATTACAACCAAAATTGACTTCACAACACAAAAAACTAACATCTTGCAACATTTTGCATAAAGATCTATGGTGCCCTGCACCATCTAGCCAATGTCTACAACCAGATGCCTAAGTTTTGATGAGTATGATAATAGTGAAGGGGAAAAACATGTTGAAGTGTTTTTAGATCTCATTGATACATTTTAATATGAAGATAAAGACATGTGGATGAGGTTCTTTGTTAGGTATCTACACAGAAAGGAAAAGAATTGGTACAAAGGTTTTCCAAATCATTCCTTTGCTTCTTGTAATGAACTTGTGGCTACATTTAAAGAATAATTTGTTAGTAATATTTTCATTGAAGTTCTTTCAAATATTTAGAAAATATCAAATGGAAAGAAGGAAAATCAACCAAGGACTTTAGGCACAAGTTTACTGTTTCTCTTTCCACAACTCTAAATGATTTTAGACCTAACACATCTTCCTACATTAACATCTATTGTAATATTATGGCATTAGCTTAGGTTTAGTGTGGGATAATCTAAATATTACAAAGATACAACAAGCTTACATGTGCCTTGATTTTATTTAAAAGGTGATTATTAATTACAATGCAAAATCATTATTCTCAAATGCAAACATTATTGGTGATGAATAGATTGTTTGTTATAGGTAATTGGATGAAACATCTAGGGTAAGAACAACATAGTAAGATGACTGTATTTGTAGGAAACTTGAATATGACATTGGTGAATGATATAATAGTGATTCCAATAAAAAAACATAAACACCTACCTACAACTAGATATATCATCTATGAGTGGTTATAATGATGAGATGAATAATGACCTTTAGCCTGGGAATGAAGAGTATGCCTTGCTATTTGTAATAACTAAGTGGAAAAAGAGAAAGATGCGTGTATAGGAAAACAATCAAATGGATCCACTCATAAAGTTGATTGTATGTAGTATATACATGTAGATAATGTAAAAAGTGAGCAAGAGACTAGATTTTTGTTTAGTGTATTGCATGTTTTTTCCTTAATGTTGATATTGAAGTTGGTAACATTTTTTACATTAGGATAACATAGATGTGGTTGCACTTGATGATAAAAGTGTTGAATTAAATATTAGTCCAGTCAGTAACTTTCAATATGAAGACCTTGTCCTTGATGATTGTGAAGATGATGATCATGTGGACACATGTGATAACTTATTTCTTTGGTGCGAAACTTGTCTCCCTTCTATAGAGTACGATTTCAATTAGCTCACTTAAAATGATTGAAGAATAAGAAGAAATATATTATGAATTTAATTTTAACATGTATGACATAATAGACTACCTAAATGAGCTTGAAATAGAGAGGAAATTTGGAGATCTCGATTCTTCACATGAGGTGCTTTATGGTATTGTTTTTTGTGTTGATGATGAAAATAAAAAATATAGATTGGGTGGGTGATCCAAAAATGGAGTGCACAACCATGAATGGTATTTATGTATTATATCTTCCTATTTTTCTAGAGCTTAACAATATAAATTATGAGGATCTATATTTATAAGTACATGCCTCTATTGATATGGATGATAGTTTTGTGCCTAAAATTATCTTTTACATAGATCAAACATGTACAAGAAGATGATGTTGAACAACAACACATACCAAAATGAAGATTGAAATGTTACATCCCAACTTGATAGTGTATCTAAACTTTAGGTAGTTTAATTTGGAATGTGGGATGGTTTTGTCCATTTGTGTTGAGAAAGGGTGTGATTAGGTATACTTTTCATTGTAGTGTGAGTTGGAGGCAGTCTATATTTTCCTCAATTTAGGTGATGATTTTAGCAATTATAACAACAAGGTTCCCTTATGTGAGGAAATTTTGTTATCTTTCATAAGTTCTCATTCTTTTGAGGTTGGACTAGTTTTTGAAATTTTACCCCTTGATGTTGCAAAAATCCATAGTAAATTATAGAATAGGTCCAACTCATAGTATTTATGGTTTCCCTATAGTAGTAAATTTGGTGGAGATGGGCTTCAAATCTTGAGCAATTCTTACAAACAAATACATGTAGGAAACATACTTCATTTTTTTTTACTATATGGTAGATGCAACTATGGTTTGAGATAGGTTTACTCCTTAAGTAGGCTTGTCTTTGACAAAGGCAAATAGATGCAAAAAATTCTATATGGTCTTATGGCATGGATCTTCTTACAATTTTAACCTACAATTATATGTTTGATTTGTGTTTGTAGCCATATTTTTAATCCATTAAAATTTCATGTCATTTGGTACAATTGTGTTTTTTATTCATAAGAGAGGATTTAATATGTGATGAAAAAAAAGTACATAAAGAATGCCCTTGAAGCAAGGGGTGCAACATAAACAAACCAAGTAGGTTGTCAGCCTAACCTTACAAAAAAATAATTTGGTACATGTGTTATCCTTATGTGTATTGTATTTTATTAGTGGTGTTGAGACTTGTACATATTATTATTTTTTGTGCAGTCATGACCTTTTTTGTCATGATAAAAGGTAAGTTAATATCAATCCGTTTTGATTCCCATTTTTTGTTTTCCCAATGATCTATATTCTCATGGTTCCTACAAGAGACACATGTCCCCAACTAGAATCAATGTTGGCATTGCATTTTTTTCTCTTGTTTCCTTATATTACTCCCATGTTGTGCATTTAACCCCATTTTACCCATTATTGATAACTAATTTTAGACATCCTAAGTGGGTCCCTTAAGTGTCAATGGATACAAAAATATATGAAAATAGTATGTCTAGGTTTTTCCTAGTGTTTTCCTTAGTATTTTTTATGTTTGTCAAAGTTGTGCACTTTTGAGGTTTTTCTACTAGGAATACCTTTCCTCTCATCTTTGTTTCCCTTTATTCCTTGTCAAAATATCAGAATTTTCTTCTCCATCATGTCACACTTCTTATCCAGTTCCCTTTGCTCTATCAACCCATCAAATTTCTCACTCCCTAGGTGTAGAGTCTAAACTAATGTATTGTAAACATGGTCCAATCAACATTGCAAAGACTACATTAAAATGTCAACCCAAGGTTTGTAAAATTGTCATGGTGCTTGAACTATATGTGCCTTTAGAGACTCAAGGTTACCTAAGTTAAAGATGTTATACTTGCTAAAAACTCACAGAATTGCAAAAAAATAAAAGAAACAAACTACACTAATGGCTATGGGTGCCTATAGCTTAACTTGTAACTAAACTGCTACTAATAAAACATTATTGTATCAACTCAAAACTATTCAAAACTAATCAAAACTAATAACTCAACTGATTCTAATCTCCGGAGTGCTACTAGTTAACCAAATACATACATGCTCATGAGTGTTCGTTACTAATAATCAAAGTATGAAATTCTAACTTATCTTGCATGTAATTCATGAAGCAATGATAAACAAAAAATGACTATTAAATAGAAATAAACAACTATAAATGAAGTGAAAAATAGTTACCTTGAGTGGCCTACTCAAGTGGTTGTTCTCACTTAATTGAAACCAAATCTAACTATCATATTCCATACATCCATGCAAAATTCAACTTCATTCATTGCATATCATGAAATATTACGCAAAATATTCTTCACAAATTGTATTCAATGAACGTCATGCTAAATAATCATCATGTTTGTAGATAACTAATTTACTGAAAAACAACTGATAATGGAATACTAAGAAATCAACTAACTTATCTAAGGACTCAACCATAGGCTATATACAAGCACGAGGGAGTCTTTTTCTAAGAAAAAACTAACAACAATAATTAACTTCCACTCCTAGATATCAGAGCATATAGTTAAGATTGAATTGTTCAACCCATAACTAAAAAGAAAGAAGAATCCTAACAAAATTGAAACTTTGTACAAAAAAATTGCATATAAAACACACAAACATTTATCATAATCCTATCAGTAAAATATTTCTTCTTCTCTAGTCACTTTATTATTTTTTTATAATGATGCATGTTCAATCTCCATCGGTGTCTTCAAACAGTAGTTATTGCATTCAAATTAATCTAGAACTTCCCTTGTTTTGCTATCTAGTCTTCCTTTTGTTGCAGGTTACACCTTCCAATTGCTACGTGCTACAGTTCCTCCTTGGTTGCAAAAAGGTTAATTCATAAAACATGTGCACAAGACTAAATACCATAATTAAAACATAGAATCCCATCCACTTTTCATGCATACTCACATATAAACCATGCAATAATTATTATGTCATAACCATATTTTCCATTATCATGATTTAGGTCCAAAGTTGTATGATAAGTATGAAAAGATAGCATAAAATAGGAGCATTTTTTGAAAGGTATATCTAAAAGTGTCTAAAAGTATGCATGAAAGTATTAGAAAATAGGCTAATAAAGAAACCCATTGTTCCCCCCAATTAAATTTTTTCTTGTCCTCAAGCAAAACACTAGGGGTACAGTTTATATTGCAAGGTGATCTACCTCAAGTCCATAATAGCATCAACTCCCTGGGTCCGTTTCAAGTAAAAAAATCTATAAGCTACAAGTTACCTCATTTTGGTATTCCTAGCTCTTTCACATTCCTCACGTTTCTCCCCAGTCCAATATGGAACTGTATAGAGTAGCATAGCTGGGTGAAATGTGAGTCGCACCTAGTAAATCCCTTTGTCAACACCAATTTTCATATACCTATGTACCCTTTGAAGCGTGGTGATGAAATTATACATGGAATGAGGTTCCTTTCTCTATAATTTTGGGGTCAAGTTGTTCCATCCGCTCTGCATATGACTGTAGAATTGTTGACCTAAACCCACAACTAATTTTTTCATTCTTTCATAATATGTGTTTCTTAGTTTCATAATTTTCTTGCCTAAACCTTTATAATCAATGAGTTTCAACCATTCATCAATAACTGCATCAAGGTTTTTAGACTCTCCCCTTATGGGGAGAGCAATTGATTTCTCTCTCCTCATATTCTTCCATTATTTCTCCCCTAAGTTGTTCATTTTT
Source organism: Sequoiadendron giganteum (assembly GCA_007115665.2). Taxonomy (NCBI): domain Eukaryota; kingdom Viridiplantae; phylum Streptophyta; class Pinopsida; order Cupressales; family Cupressaceae; genus Sequoiadendron; species Sequoiadendron giganteum. The sequence goes on from CM021101.1 coordinate 862,876,552, forward strand.
GTAATAGGATGTGTGAAGCAAAATTTTGCCTTAGTCTATTTTTTTTAATTTTCAGCTTTTACTTTGGCTTCGGGAAGATCCGTGCGCAAAAGGTTGTGTTTCCAACGGGTGCACAATGTGCCACATGGTGGTTGCACATGTTTTGGTTGATCACTTTCCTTTTGGTTGGGAGTTGTACCACGTGTCGGCTTGGCGGATGATTTCTTAAAATCACTTTTTGCAAATCTGAGACTATTTGCTTGCTCAACACGCCATCTCTTTGCTACAGAGAAGTTGTATCTTAGGGAGCCTTCATTCAAATTTTGTCGAAACATGTCTTTCCTCACTTTTCAATGAAGGGATGTGAGTCGGTGCCACCCAAAGCCACTTGACTGGTTGACAAGACCTTCACCAGGCTTTTTTCTAGGATTTGAGTGATTACAAGGGGCAATCTTGTCAAAATATTTAAAGGGTATTAATGCGACAGTTGAAAGTTGATGAGCAGTATTGGAGTGACCTAATTAAAAGATCTAGGATCAAATTCCAAGCTATCGGATGTAGACGTCTGGTAGTCATTACTTTTGAAAGAAGTCGACGTTTCTCTCTCCTTGGTGACTATAAATTGGAAGCAAAAAAAGCAGAAAGCGTTCTTGAATTTTTCCTTTTGGAAAAAGTTTCTTAGTTTTCATAGTGATAGGAGTATTTTCTTTTAAAAGTTTTACAGAACACTGCTTCACTATGGCATGTTATATCTTGTATTTTTAACTCAAACTATTGTCAAATTGGAATCTGATCTCTATTTTAATTTCATTTAATATTTGAAGTATGAGATATTTGGGAAATACTTGAAACTGTGCATGAAATGGCCTCTATCAAATATTTCTTTCCTTGTATTCTCATTCAAAATAGAACATTGTGTCTAGCTTAATCTGAATAGTTTGATTATTCGATTTCCATGTTGTATGTATGCATGATAAAGTTATAGTCTGCAGAAACAGGATTATGTCCTTCGACTTCTCAGTTGTCTTCGTAGATTATCATTTCTTCATGTTATGTTGTATTAAGAGGAAGAGTTTATGTGGCTTTTGAATGTTTTTTTCCTATTCACTCTTGAAACTTCTATGATTGATTGGATCTTAATGCACACTTCATGTCGGTGGATTGAATGACTACACTGTGCTTGTATGTAGCCTTTGTTGTTCATTCTCTTCCCAACAGTGAAGGGATGTGGTGTTCTATGTCTATCATGTAATATATAGAAAGGAACTTGTGGTTTTGAAATGTTATAAAATCATTGGTGCATAGCCATTTTTATGTTTTTATGTTTACATTTATTTTTACCCCTTTTCCCAAACTCAGAGAAGAGTCGACTTTCTATAAAAATATCAGAGGTATTCGATGAGGTGCATATTGTTTCCCCACTCGCTGAATTTCCCATAAGACTGTTGGAGAGGCACAAGCTTTGATGATCAACAGTTCTTTTTCTGGCACGCCCGGTGGGACAAGTTTTTGAACGTCTGATTAGAAGCCAAAAATATTTGTAAATCAGACCAAGAAATGAAACTGGAGGTTTCATGCCTAGAGTCCAAAAAAGAGAATCCTCAAAGGGTCACTTCTAGTACTCCCAACTACCTTCTTTGGTACCTAGGAGAAGAAGATTTACAGGTTTTGTATCACCTGTAAGAAACAATAGAGCAAGGAGTAAGAGCCCAAAGTTTAGAGCCTTATCTACTCGTCCTGGAGGTCAAAGTTTTCGAATAAGAATACCAGTTTACCTAATCCATAGGAAATTTTTCTCCATGTCTCACGTGTTGACAAAATAAGAATAGACAACTAAGAGGGGGGGTGAATCAGTTGTCACAAAATTTAAAACTTATTTAACCTTATTAACATTTAATCTCAGATCTGATAAATAACAGTGAAAGCATGAATCAACAACACATCAGAAACACACATAACACCAAAATTTTTGCATGGAAACCCTATTAGGGGAAAAACCATGGTGGAGGTTAATCCACAAGTTATACCCTGTTAAAAGTATAAGTAAAATGAATAAGGAATGCACATACATTCAGGCACACTTTCTAGAGATCATTGCTCAAAGAAGACTCACTGTCTTACATAAAACTTTCAGATTAAATCCATCTGAAGAGGTTGAACTGAGAAATAAGCTTCTTCAAAAGCCTGATGACAATTTCAGTTAGGCACAAAAACACTTCTTCACACTTCGCTCAAACTTCTTCACACTCTGCTCTGTAATCGAATGATTTGATCTCTATTCACACATTTTGCATTCACTTCTCACACATACACCACAGACACTTCAAAATGAAGAAACAATCACTCTTATATATCCGCTTCATGGAATTACATCAACAACCTTGTCGGCCAAAAATAAAATAATAAATGAATTACAAACTGTCAGCCCAATTCATGAACAAATATCAATGTGCACCAAGCAAAGTCGGTCACAACATAATGAAGACCTAAAATAACTTCCTCGAACATGCCAAACATTAAAGGATTAATCCACGAGGATCCACAACATGCTACAACCACCATGTCGGCCAAGAACATGAAAACCCAAACACACAATGGAAAAAATCTTTGATCACGATCACATCGATCAACGTGAAAGTGCAACAAGGATAGAACATGATCTAGAAACATCAATGAACATCGCAGGAGCATACACACCAACTAGAATTACCAAAATTACATTCTCTTCTTCCAGAAACTTCAGCTACAATAACAGAATAATTGTAGGAACACAAAAAATCATAACTTGCACAAATATTGATGCGTACCTTTGAAACTTCTAGAGTATAAACTAGATAGGCTCAACAACAAACCCTTTAAAGCTCAACTTTTGAATACAAACATACTAAATTTTTCACCACACTGAATTTCACAACTTCACAAGCAACCTTCAACATATTTATTATAATTTTCTCAATATCCTCGACATATACAACCTTCAAAACATAAATTCTAATAGTGTTGACATCAATGAAAACCACATATTAGCAACACAACCACAACATCCAACATCACGTACCTCCTTGCCCCCAGAAAATTTGTAGCCTGGGACAATGGTAGTCCTCTACAGCCACCCATTCCTCCTCATGTCTGGTCCGCCATACCTACTAATGCCCTCAAGGCTATTCTGAAATTTTTTGGAGAAGACTCTAACACCCCTTTCGAGCACCTCCAATATGTAGCAGAGGTATGCATAGTGCATAAAATTACGGAGGAAAATATTTCTATGAGATGGTTAGCTACCTATTTTAAAGGGAAGGCTTAGGACTGGTACAAATCTCTGACTTTTGGTTCTATCACCTCATGGGATGATCTTGAAGAAAAGTTGTTTGAATGATTTTTAGAAAACGGAGACCATTCTTCACTATTGCATCAACTGATCACCATCAAGAGAGCTCCACAAGAGGCCATGAGCAACTTCAACACCAAGTTTAACAAAACCTATCAGAGGATCCCAGTGACTTCCCTACCTCAAGTTACGATGGCGTTCATGTTTTACCTAAAGGCTATCAATTCAGATATTGCGGTCATGATAACATCTATGGGTGGGGATACCTTACCCGATGCCTACAAGGTTACAGTACATGCGGAGAATAGTTTGATAGATGTCGAGAAGCTTCCGTCGTGACCTTCGATGCCTATTTTTGTGGAAATTTCAGGCACACCAATTCAAGAGGAGTCTACTCCAAGCACTTCCATGAAACAAGCGAAAAGTTTGGGTTCACCCCAGTCTATGTATGTATACCCTACTGCACAACTAAGCACGTCAAGTTATTCCTTTGTAGTAGTATACATTAACGATATGAAGAGTGTGATGAGATCTTTTTCTAATGAGTTAGTTCTCATTAAGTGGCAACAAGTGGCTTCTCCAAAGAAAGCTACTCAAACCTATCAACGAGGAAGGCCATTCTATCAATAGAGTACATACCAAGGACCTTTGGGTCGGGGAGGTCAACAAGCAGCGCCCGCCAACCAAATAGTTCTGGTTACCATACCATTACAGATGGTAAAAGACAACCACAAAAAGGAGTTGATTCTAGGCCAAAACAACTTGGCGGATGATGAAAATTCATGGTGCTTTCCTTGCAATGATAGCCATATGCCCCAAAATTTCCTAAAGGGAAACATGCAACAAAGGATAGTGAAGGAAAGAAATAAAGGCTTAATTTTGAATGCAGAAGGATATGAGTCTTTTGAAATGGAGAATGCTCATTTTAGAGCGCAAATGCAAGGGATGTTCATAGAGCAAGAGTTGGATATTATACCCGATCAATCACTTTTTTCCTGGATGGAGGAAGAAGATGGTTGAGCAGCTGAAGAAGGCACCTACCAATGTGTCCTTGTGAGATGTTATATCCATCCTCGAGCAGAAGAAATTGCTTCGAGAAGCATTAAAAAATGAAGAAAAGGGACCACAGACGGATTTAGTTCCACTGTGTGATCAAAGTTAAGATAAAGGGCCCGCATCAGATCCTCAAGCCCTGAAAGTTGCAACTTATACAAATGATGCGAGCAATGCAAAAGAGAAAGAGGTAAGTAATTCGAAGACCACTCCTTTATTTTTAACATTAATTGTGGGAGATAAATGTTTGCACAACAATATGATTGACTCGAGATCCAATACAACGGGCATGCCAAAGCAAGTGGTTGATGCCTTGAGGCTTGAGTATGAACCTCTTGAAAATGGAATCATGCAGTTGGATGGAAAGAAGGTTCCAATAGTTGGTCGGATAAAAGATCTATCTTTGACCCTCTTTTCATGCCCAAGGCAGACGATCTCACAAGAAGTAGTGGTAATAGATATTCCTCCGGTCTTCGGGATGTGTCTTTCCAGAAATTTCACTGCAAAGCTGGGTGGATACTTGGAACTGGACTGGTCCCATCTGATATTAACGACCAAGCACAGGGCAAAGATGAAGATCCTCTGAGAGTCTTTGCACCCTGAACATATAGTGGACAATGCAGTCCTCTATTTTGAAGCAACGCATACCTCTTTCTCAAGACAAGATGGATATTGCGTGGAAATGCTAGAAGATGAAGAAGATACAAGTAACCGGACTCTCGAAGAGGAAGTTATCCTCAACCAGTTCATTGACTCCAAACCGTTTGGCAATTTTCATGCCATGGGACTAGGCACGTATGTGATCTTCGATGATGACCTGGTGTATCCGAAATTGATGAAGGAGAGAGAAAGGTATGACAATCTGATGGATAATTGTCTATGGACCTTGTAATTTGATGGCGCTAAATGCAAAGCCAGTTCTGGAGCAAGAGTTTAATTACTGTCTTTCACAAGATTTGAGACCCTCAAGGCTTATCAATTCCAATTTTCGTGCACTAACAATGAAGTGGAATATGAAGCTTTGATCCATGGGTTGTTTCTCGCCGAGTGTATGGGTGCTAAGAGATTGCAAGTATTCAAAGATTCTGAGTTGATTGTGAGCCAATTTCATAAGAAAGCAACTGCTAAAAATAAAAGAATGAAGTCCTATAGACATCAGATATGGGATTTAATTGAATTTTTTGAAGCTTTCAATCTGCAAGTCATCCTCTGATCTCATAACAGTATAGCGAATCAGATGGCTTCAATCGGGTCACATTTTGAGCTAATTTCCAATTCAAAGTAGAGTGCAGTGCAGATCATTGTCCAACCATCGATTCCCAACAACGATCAAAATTGGCAAGTGTTCAAGGATGACACCCAGATCGCCACCTTCATCTAGAAGTCGAAAGGAGTTTTTGATGATTCACAACCAAAAGTTCAACCTTCTGAGGGAAGGTCATTCAACTAAAAGGGGATAAGCTCCCTCGAGGCCTAATTTCTCTTGAGAACCTCTTTAACTATGAAGATGTGAGGAATGGAAAGCAAAGGTTTATAGCCGATGAAAAGGATTATGAGATGTTGGATGTTAGAAATGGCAGAAAGCTAAAAGTTGGAACAAATGTTTTGTGGGAAGATAAGGAAAGGTTAAGGGATCTATGTTCTAGGTACAATGAAGTTATAGCATGGACCTATGATGATCTTAGAGGGTACAATCTCGGTATAATTCAACATACCATTGACTTGGTGGAAGGGTCAAAACTAGTCTGATAGAAGTAAAGGCCTTTCAATCTAAAAGTTCAGGCACTAATGGCCCAGGAGCTTACTAAATTGATCGAGTCTTGAATCATTTACCTGATTAAATACTCAACTTGGGTGTCTAATTTGGTGCCGGTTTGAAAGAAAAATGGTGACATCTGGTTTTGTGTCAATTTCTAAGACCTAAATAGAGCCTCATTAAAAGATCACTACCCTTTGTCGTCCATGGAGCAGATCTTGCAGACAGTGGCTGGGTCGGAGATGTTCTCATTGTTTGATGGTTTCTCAAGATACAATCAGGTATATGTAAAGGAAGGTGACCAAAATAAAATGACGTTTACCACAAAGTGGGGAACGTTCGCATATGCAAATATGCGCTTTAGACTCTCAAATGTTGGCATGACCTTTCAAGAAGCCATGGAAATTTCTTTTAGGGGATTGATAAAATTAATTATTCTTATTTATTTGGATGACCTGACAGTTTTTTCAAAGTTAAAGGTTGATCATTTTGATCATCTAGAACAATTTTTCCAGAGGTGTCAAAAGTTTGGGATTTCTTTAAATCCCCAAAAATGTGTTTTTAGAGTACCTCAAGGTAAGCTACTTGGCTTTGTAGTAACCAAGGAGGGAATTGCAATAGATCCCAAAAGAGTGAAATCTATAATGGATTTACCTTTACTAGTGAATCAGAAAGGGCTACAATATTTCTTAGGAAAGATTAATTTTTTCAGCCAGGTTCATTTCACACTTTGTAGGCATCACAAGACCCATCATGTTGATGCTCAAGAAGAACTTGATGTTCAAATGGACCCCTGAAGGTAAGACAAATTTTGAGAAGATAAAGAAGGCTATTTTTGTTGCTTCGGTGTTGGACAATCCAAACTTTTCTAAAGATTTCTTTCTTTACGTATACAACGGTTAGCATAGCATAGCTTATATGCTCACTCAAAGGGATGAAGAAAATAATAGGGAGCATCCGATTTATTTTCATTCAAGAACCCTCAAGGGTTATGAAACTAGATACAATTTTGTAGGAAAGCAAGCGTTTTCTATTCTTAAGAGCCTTAAGAAGTTTTGAAACTTGGTGTCGGCCAATAGAATCACCATCTTGGTAGCTCACCCGAGTGTAAGGGAATATATTATTGAAGGAGAAATAACTGAAAAAAGAGCCAATTGGATCACCAAGATCCTGGAATATGATGTGGACATCAAACCGACTAAGCTGGTGCAGGGAAGAGGCCTCTGTGAATATCTTTCTCAAGAGTTAGGATTCAAAGCCGACAAGGAGATTGACCAAGTCTACTCAAATCAGTTTGAATCTGATGACTCCTAGGTGGCGGATCGAATGATATATATGCAAAGGGGACACTACGCAATAACTCTTCCATTCCACAAAAGGAGATACTACCGATTGCAAGGCATTAGGTATGTATTAGTTGAGGGGATTTTATTTAAAAGAAACTATGATGGTGTATTGCTCCAATGTTTAGATAAGCACCAAGCAGAAAGGGTTCTAATGGAATTTCATAGCAGTCTTCAAGGTGAAATTTTTTCCGCTAAAACCACTACCCTGAAAATCATGTTAGTGGGATACTATTAGCCTTCAATTTTTTATGAAGAACACCATTTGGTGTAGAAGTTTACTCAATGTCAATTTTTTGCTGGCAAGAGAAAAAAAATTACTTTGCCTTTAAGCCCCATTGTAACTGAAGAGCCTTTTGCTCAGTGGGGATTGGAATTTTTTGAAGTGATAAGCCCCATCTCCAATGCTGGTCAGAAGTGGATCCTCATAGAAATTGATTACTTCACAAGGTGGATAAAGGCCATCACCCTAAAAAATGCTACAGAGGACGAAATTGTTAACTTCCTCGAAGAGTTGGTGATTAGGTTTGGTTCACCAAAGGCTATCATATCCAACAATGCTCAGACCTTTGTAGGTTCAAAGATGTCAGATTTTTCCATTAAGAATGGGATCTACCTCAAGACTTTGTCAAACTATTATCCACAAGGAAATGGGTTCCCAAAGTCAACGAATAAAAACCTAATTAGGTTAATCAAGCACATTGGGTCTAAACAACAAAGAGAATGGCACAAGCATCTAAGGGATGCTCTATGGGCAGACCAGATCATGCCAAAGTAGATCCTAAAGACATCTCCCTATGAATTAGTGTATGGGAAAGAGGTAGTTTAACCTATTTCCATGGAACTCCCTGCTCTACAATTACTGAAAGCCCTAGAAATAGAGGAGAGCGACGGAATGGAGGTACAGATAGTGAAACTCCTCAAGCTTGAGTAAGATAGAGAAAAGGCCTTTGGAGCCATGATTGGCCGCCAACAGATAGTCAGACGATGGTTCAACAAGAAGACTTTTGACCCAAATTTCTAGAAAGGGAGCCTAGTGCTAAAATACAATGAACGTACTGCAAAACCAAGGCAACACACCAAATTAAAAGCGTTGTGGAAGGGACCCTTCAGAATTAGCACGTGCAAGGAAAAGAATGTGTACGAGCTCGAAGATATGGAGGGAAATGCTTTAGAGATACCGGTAAATGATATTTATCTAAAATTATTCCATTAAAGTGCGATATTCTTTTAAAAAATTCACAGATATGTATCATACGTAAAATTTTGTAAAGATTGTTTTAAGTTTTAGAATAAGCCATAAGGGAAACAAAGAACATAGAATAATTAAGGAAATACTATATTATATTATATATTCATCAAAATTTATGATTATAAAGCGACCTGAGGCTCAGATTTTGATAGAAAGCTCTCTCAAGCAAAACCCATAAAGGTTCTTTGAGCAAAAGTAAAAAAAGAACAAAATGGAGGCATTTTACAAAAATTAGAAGGGTAGGCCTCCAACTAGAGTCACGCGGGCTTGTTGCCCATAATCATTATTTTCTTCTTCTTCTTCTTCTTCGTTAATAGGAAAATGGGGATCACACATCACACAATACATGGTGCACAAACCTCAACCCTAGTCTCCATGATTGTATGCTAGAAGCTCAAAATGCTTCTTGAAGTCCAACCTAGGAATGACCTCAATGCCATACTCCTGAAGGAAGTAGCTGGATGCAGGCAGAGACAGATTGCGGTGACTTTCTACGTCCATGGTGGGGAAGTCACTCAAAAAAGGTAGCCAGGACATGTCCACACGACGATCAACTTACCGACAAAGGTCCATCGCATTGGGAATGCTAACACCAGGGATAGAAACTTGCACAATATTTTTGAGGCCTTCTAGTAGAGAGACGTCAAACATTTGGTGGCACAACTCCACTATTTGAGGTTTGGCAATATTCAGGTCCAGGAGAGAGGCCACAGAGTAGGGTAGGATGTTGCAATTTCTCCTCATCTGGTTTTCATCGTCAATGAAGTCCATGTCGATGACCCAACAAAAGGAAATTACCCCAAGCCAGTCGCACCTCTTTACCAGGCGCTTGATTCTATCAGCAGTAATCTCCCCAGTGAAGGCATATTGTGGTCTTTGTGGGAGCAGAAAAATAGGAGTGCCTAGGCCGAAAAACATGGCTAAAGCAGCAGAGCGAAAGACGATATGGAAATAGAGAAAAGGCTAGCTAAACTCAAAAGGATTAATTTTGAATGAATATAGCCTTAAGGTGGTATAGCTATTTATAAAAAAGAGGTGCTGGTGAACCCAAATAGTGGAAGGTCTATTTTTGGCTGGATGGTAATGGGAAAATATCAAAATGGCCAGTGAAAGGAAAATAAATCATACAGAGAATCTGACATAAGGTCTGAAAAATTAATTTTTGGGTGTTGGGAGTAAATGCTCACATAAGACGATCATTGATGTGTGTCCTTTGCCATCATCAACATCAACTAGCTTGCGTAAGTGAAAATACATGGATTAACATGCTAATATCTGACAAATTAATGAGCACATCTTTTCAAAGGTACTTCATATCACCTAAGCAAGATCGACATAACTATAGGCACTCTCTCAAGGACAATGAGCTTATTTGCAAAGAGAGGTGGCGAAGGGAATGTACTAATTTCATTCTTTTATATTTTTTGGTATTCCTGAGGGATACAAATCTCCAACCCACACACATCACCTCGTTGGCAACATTTAATGGACCAGAGGTAATAACATAGTCTTAATTGCATGTACTTGTCAAGGGAATTAAATACACCAAAAAAGAAAGTGGTCATGTAAGTGCAAAAACTCTTCAACTTTTGAAGCAACCATGGTGGAACCATCAACGACTGGTAAAAGGGAAAAAGCTACATCAAAAAAGCCTATTTTCGCTAATATCTTTCGGCGAAAATCATTTGCCAATGCCCCAATGCTTGAAGATTGACCATTCAAGTTTTGTAAGAGGGTGTTGGTGGATAGAAGTGTTTTAAGAGAGGTGGTGTGAGATGCTGTCAACAATGTTTATGATCCAAAATTGGTGAAAAACCCTAAAAATCTTAGAGAGGGGGCATTATGAAGAATGAAAGAATATGGTGCCTCTAAGGGTTTTTCCGTGCGGCTCTGGAATTATGGTTTTCCATATTTTATGTTACCTGTCATACACTGGTGCCCAGAGTTAGTGGATGCATGTGCTAGAAGGCTCAATGGAGAAACTAGAACCATTACATGCAACGGGATCAAGGTCACAATTTTTGCTACTGCTATATGAGATATGTTGTGCATCCCTCCCAATTGGTGTGCTGAGCCATTCAATGAAGAAGATATGGAGATTTACTAGAAGGAAGAAAATGAAAGAGAAAGTTTCTATCAGGATGAGATAGGAGAGAAGTTGTCGAGAGTTCAATTTATTTTTCCTCTAGCACTCAGGAAATTCAAACACAACACAGGATCTTTTCTCGATTTTGGCTTGGATTTTCGGCTTGGATGATGATGAATAGGTCAACTCTTTCTAGATGGCCTTGGCTCTAATACTCAAATGGGAAAGGGGGCAGAGTTACTTTGACTTTTCAGATGTAGTAGCTATAAACATGTTGATGCAACTAAAGAATTACCAGACCGATTCCAAATTCAGGTATTCCTCTTTCTTGGCTCACTTAATTCTACATTAGAATTTTGGGTTTCTGGAGAGACATTTGACGGTCTCTAGATTCAATGAAGAGGGTTTGGGTTAGCCAGTCTCTGTATGGACCTATGTGTTGTCAAGAACATGTAATTATTACTGGTTTATGAATCACTTTCTAAGACCGGTGCTTCAAGAGCTATTACCGCGTCTAATTGGTTGTTTCTCCCCTGAGGTTGAGAAATGGATAAAAAAATTATTGACTCTAGTAGATTATTTCTTCGAAGAAGATTTCACATTTATCAGATATCATGGTTTCGTCGGAGATCCTTCCCGAATCCCCATATTTGTGATAGATAAGGTTTTCATGTTAGAGGCATGTCGTCAGGCAACTCTTGCCGACAACGCCTATGATAGGGGAAGGAACAAAACAAAGCTATATATGCTTCCCCTTTGAATTACAAACAATATGGTGGTATTTGAAAAGCGGGAAGCACAGAGGGAGCTTACAAATATGTTGTGGCTCTAGGCTTAGTCCTTATCTGTGACACATGGGACTAGAATCCAATGAAGTTTTTCCCTCTGAAACATGAGAAGCAGGACTATATGGAGTCCAAGAAAAATCTTACACTGGAGGAGCTAGAAATATACATCAACCTAGCCCTCATATCGACCAAAAGGCCAAAGTGGTTGAGCTTTTATACACCATAGGAAAGGTATTAGAGGGACTTTTCGATAAATAAAACCCTCAATAATTAGATGAAAAGGGAAGGGTGGTCGGAAAGAAAGATGATGGATTTCTAGAGTTTTCAACAAGAGATGGGAAGTGTACATAAGTTGTTTAGGGATTTTCGCCCATACGATCAACAGTTCGAGGATATTTATGATCAAGAGACTGATTCTAACAACAACAACCCAGAGTCCAACCATGAGATAATAGAGGAGTGACTTCCATGTTGTACTTCTTGACCACAAGAGTCTGATAAAGGGAGAAGCTCTAAGCAAAAGGACTCACAAGGTGCATCTTCTACTAGTGTCCGAAGTAAGGGGAGGAGAATCCGATAGTCACCAAGGGAATTAGTTGCAGAACAAGAGGTCCAAGCTTTAGCGGGATCATCTGCTAAGGGATCAGGACACTCCAATTTGGGTCAAACAAAAAAAAGGTGGGTCCAAGACTTGGACATACTCGATGCATCCATCAGAAATGAAGAAGATGCAGAGTTCGCTTTGCAGAATGTTCAGACGATCGTGGTCTAGGTAATTCTTGCTCCCCCTCTTCTTTCTCCTTTTGCATCTTTGGTCAATCCTTTGCCTCCACCCACAAACCCCAAAATTTTAGTTATAAATGAACCTCCTATCATTTTCAACACACCAAGTGATGTACCCTCATGTGTTGAGCAAAAAATATCCGCTTCAACCACTATTGACTCTTTGATCACCTTATCCAGGGCCCCTATTGAGAAATTTGAACCATCAATGTTACCCGTTACCCCAGGTTTGTCCACATTTAGATAGAAATCACCCATTCCATCTGTTTCTCTTTTTACTCCAACTGGTACTTCTGGTGCCCAATCTTAATTTAGCATTCTACCACTTTCAATGATTACTCTCCCATTTGCCTCCCCACATGCTCATACATCTAAAGTCTCCCCTTCCATTACTCTTTTCAATCTACCCCTTGGTGCTTCTCTTGCAGCACAAAGCGTTGATTCCCCAAAGACCCTTCAAAAACATTTTGACGTGACTAAGTGGGCCCGACAAGCCAGGAAGCAGAAAAGGAGGGAGAAGAATGTCGAGCTGCCAGCCACCCAAAAGATTCAAACCTGCTTCAACGAAGAGAAAAATTCTCTATGGATCACTACCATGAAGACACTCACATCCAGGCCCGAAGGAAAAATGCAGATGGAGGATTACGACATCAAGGCAGTGGGTCTGGATTTGAATGAAATTCACCTGTGCAACAAGGTGGATCTAGCCAAGACCACTCAGAAGGTAGTGTATATGGATTATGAGAGGCTAGATCGAAAGTTAAGAAAGCATGAAGTTGAGTTGGTGAATGTAAAGGAAATAGTGAATCGACTGCAGTCGGAACTCAAGGCCTGAAATGTTGAAATGACACGCATAATGTAGGTATAATATTAGTAGGAGGAAGCAACATGATCTCTTGCAGCACTTCAAGATGAGAAGATTCAGCTATATGCTGAAATTGACAGATTAAAACATGAACTTGCAGTTGAGCGCCAATTGAATGCAAAGCACCAATGTGTTCCGAAAAGTATAAAGAAGGATCTAGATGATCTCCGATCTTAGGCCTCTGAAAATTTGTAAAAGGATCGAGAGGAAGTCAAAAAGCTAAGAACTAACAAGCAAGAAGTTGAGTCTGCTCTACGCACTCATGATCGGGAGGTCGAAAACTTATTTTCTAAACTAGAAAGTGTTCTCGGTAAAAGGGATCAAATGGAGGAGAGAATGAAAGCGAAGGAGACTTAGCTACATGAAGAGCTAGTAGCTTCATAAAGATCTGCAACCCTTCCTATGAAGAGAAGGTTGGTATCTGCCTATTGGGAGTGAATAATCATCACGCTCACTATTCTAAGACTGGCCCTACAATTTATGAGGGATGCCAGGGAAATAAATGAAAGGGTTGGCTTGTTGGATGACCAAACTCTACAGGAGTATGCTCCCCGAGTGGCCGAGTCTCAGAGTCTGATTTCTAAGTTATGTGTGGTGACGGATGAGGCTCTGAGAAATGCAGGAATAACAGATCGGAGGGCTGCCTCTAGCAAGGCAAACAAATTCACTCACTATCATAGGTAGCGGAAAAAACCAAGAATAGACAAAAGGTGCTGAACAAAAGGGTTGACGAAATCAAGAAGGATTTTGGTGTCTTGTACAACTTCGGATTACCCCTTTCTTTTCAATAAATGGGGATGTGTTATCAGTTGATCAGATTATAGAAGAGGTCAGGAATAAGGTTTAGACTTCAGAAGACCTTCTAGAATCAAGCACAAAACACACTGTGAAAGGCATTGAGAGTGAGGTTCTTCAACTTTCTCATCTATATTATCATCTAGGAGCTGTTTCAGCAAGGTGGGGATTTGTTTCCTTCAAATAAGTCTTTGAGTTGGATCAGGCGTATAAGGCCTTTTGTATTCTTTTCTGACCAACTGATATGGATTGGGAGATGTTGCATTTTTCTCTCCTCAAACTGCAAGAATAGCCAGAGGTCTAGGTTCGTGCCTTCACAAGCGAAGCCCCCCTATGAGTCGCCAGAACTATGAAGCAAAATTTTTCCTTAGTCTTTTTTTTTTTTTGGATTTTACTTTGGCTTCAAGAAGATCCACACACAAAATGTTGTGTTTTCGACGGGTGAGCAATGCGCCATGTGGTGGTTGTGCATTTTTTTCAATCGCTTTCCTTTCAGTTGGGATTTAGACCATGTGTGAGCTTGGCAAATGATTTCTTAAAATTTCTTTTTGCAAATTTGAGGCTATCTGTCTGCTCGACACACCATCTCTTTGCTGCAGAGAAGCTATACCTTGGGGAGCCTTCATTTTGAGTTTTTTGGAATGCATCTTTCCTTACTTTTCAATGAAGGGATATGATTCGGTGCCACTTGATCGGTTGACAAGACCTTCGCCAGGCTATTTTCTAGGATCCGAGCGATTATGATGGGCAATCCTGTTAAAATATCTAAAGGGAATTATTGCGGCAGTTGAAAGTTGATAAGCAGGATTGTAGCGACCTAATTAAAATATCTAGGATCGGATTCCAAGCTATCAGATGCAAATGTCTGATAGTCATTACTTCTGAATGAAGTCAATGTTTCTCTCTCCTTTACGGCTATAAATTGGAAGTGGAAAAAAGAAGAAAGGGTTCCTGAAGTTTTCCTTTTGGAAAAAGTTTCTTAGTTTTCATAGTGATAGGAGTATTTTCTTTTAAAAGGTTTACAAAACACTGCTTCACTCTAGCATGTTATATATTTTATTTACTCAAACTATTGCCAGATTGGAATATGATCTCTATTTTAAGTTCATTTAATATTTGAAGTATGAGCTATTTGGGAGAAATACTTGAAACTGTGCATGATATGGCCTCTGTCAAATATTTCTTTCTTTGTATTCTCATTCAGAATAGAAAACTGTGTCTAGCTTAATCTGAATAGTTTGATTATTTGATTTCCATGTTGTATGTACGCATGATAAAGTTATAGTCTGCAAAAACTAGATTATGTCCTTTGACTTCTCTTTTTTCTTCGTAGATTATCATTTCTTCATGTTATGTTGTATTAAGAGGAAGAGTTTATGTGGATTTTGAATTATTTTTTTCTGTTCACTCTTGAAACTTCTATGCTTGGTTGGATCTTAATGCACGCTTCCTGCGGGTGGAGTGAATGACTGCATTGTGCTTGTATCTAGCCTCTGTTGTTTGTTCTATTCCCAACAATGAAGGGATGTTGTGTTTTGTGTCTATCATGTCATTCATAGAAAGAAACTTATAGGTTTTAAATATTGTAAAAGCATTGGCGCATCGCCATTTTTATGTTTTTTTTGTTTACATTTATTTTTGCCCCTTTTCCCAAACTCAAAGAAGATTCGGCTTTACATTAAAATACCTTAGGTATTCAGTGAGGTGCATATTGTTCCCCCACTCGCTGAATTTCCCATAAGATTTTCGGAGAGGTGCAAGCTTTGATGATCAACAGGATGCAAGTGCCCTTACCTAGAGATCCCCTACAAACATCAGAGAGTTCCACTTTATTTCATATAGCACCACATAATTTTGTAAATAATATTCGCACAACTGATCTTGCTCCTCAGGTGTAGAATCAATATAAGTATTAAGAAACTCAAAAATTCTTCTCATCCCAACTAATTGTTTAATAATTAACCTACTGAATTGAAAACATAGAAATATTTCCTACAAAAATAATGCATATGTACTCATTGGAGATCTACATCTTATGATCTATGCAGCTTTGTCTTTCACTTCCTCCAACCTGATTGCTAATTTTCTTAACTCCATCTCTTTCTTTTCTAGCTCCTTAGCACGCTCTTCAATCAAAATTTCTTTTTTTTCTTCCATTTTTCCTTTTTCTTGTGCAAACTCATCAATCACTCTCCATAATTGATGACCAAGTGACAAGGTGGTATGGTGAATTGGTGTTCTAATGGAAGGAGGTTTATGATCCGATACTACCAATTCTCTATCCCCGGTCTTAGTTATGGTTAATTGTGCCAAGGTGATCCCACAAAGCTGGTTTACAATTTTTGAGAGGAACTATTTTTTGCTGAAATCACATATTTTTAGAAAATATAATGATTTAAGTCTTTAAAAGTTCCATTTTAAGGATTCCAATTGAAGATGGTTTGATCAAACCACGTTAGATCAAACCCCCTTGGATAGAACCTCACTAGTTTTAAACCATACCTATAAATGAGTCTCCTTTACACCTATCAAAATGCTGATAAAAAATAACTTTTGATTTACCTTCTGGGGGATCAAATGAATTCATTTAAAATTTATCTCAAATTATTATGGTAGTCCTCAAAATGAGCTATCCCACAAATATAATTTTAATATGTTTTGGTTTTATTATGTATGTGTTTTCTTAGTTTTATTAAACATAGGTTTTTCACCGAAAATCAAGCTTTATGTTTTGCACATGTCAAAAAATAGAAAATTATCAAAATAATTTTTTAAAAAATATGTTTGTGTTGGGTATTGATGTCCTTGATCCATTAAAAAAAAAAAGAATTTCGATACATATAGAAAAAGTTATGTTGTATACAGTCCGCCTATGTCTGAATTGCAATTGGTTTGACTTTGAAACTCTATTAAGGAAAAAATATTTAATAAAAAACTATGAAACCAAATGAAAGTGCTAGATATCATAGTCACAAATCCAAATTCGAAAAAATTAGAATTTTATCCTTCATACAAAATTTTTTATCTTGTATACGATGAGCGTCACTTTTTAAAAATGTTGATTTTTGAAAAAAAAACCAGTTTTTGTGGGAGATGGAGAAAGTAGTGCAATCTTATTCCAAAAATTTTGAAAAAAATATTTTTAGAATCTAAAGACAAAATGTGATGAGACTCTAGTTTGCATCATCTTCAAATTCCTCACGGTTTAGCCACTATAGGTGCCCGAATGTGAAGATTTAGTTAAAAATAATAATTTTAGTGTCCAGTTTGGCCAAAAATTGTAAACCACTATTGTGGGATCACCCGCCAACAAATCAATTTTAGTACCATTTCCATACATTTACAAATTTTCCTCCATCTCCTATATTTTTTTCTCCCTCTTCTTGTCCTTCTTTTCATAGCTCTTTACTAACTCTTCCAAATTTTTTATTATGTCCAAGGCTTCTTGGAGCTCCTTCTTAGCATCTATTTCCTTTATATACATTTCCTCTATTTCCATGAACTACTCATTACCTCCCCCTTCACAGTCCTCATAAATAGAGCTATCTAGGGTTTCCTTTTGTGTTTACTTAGTAGTAAACACATCTAATTCTGAATCAAAGGTAGTAGACAAATATCTCTTCCTTTTCATAGTTATACACATTTCTAGGAATATATTGTAAAAGTTGAGCAAATACAACTTCATAGGAGCCCAATGATCTCTGCAAGCTAAGAATACCTGTTACAGGGAGAAGCAAACAATAAAATGCTCAAAGATGTGGAGCTCTTTATTATCCAATGTGTAAAAGAATAATGATACAAAAGAAAAGTTTTCAACCACTTATAGGTCAAAGAAACCCAAAAAAGGAAAACCCTAAGCTTGCACATTAATAAGTAATAAAATAATTAATTATTATGCACCTAATGTTAGCTTAAGTGTAAAAGAGATAAAAGGGAACTTTAATTAATTAAACAAATATTGTTTAATTAATCAAGTAAATAACCAATTACTCTAACACCCCCCCTTAAGCTAGACTTAGGGAGAAGCTAAAACCTAGAAGAAGCTACTGAAAGAAAAAAAATAAATGGGTCCCAACAACAAGGCCAGATCAGGTACCCAAGTACAAGGAAATCTCTATGAAATGGAGAAAAAGGAGAAAACCCAGTGGGAAAAAACTCCTCTCCAAAAAGAGATATAAGAACATGCTGAAAGAAACATGAAGGAAGGAAGGCCTCATAAAGACCCCCCAAGGACAACTTCTTTCACCCCAAGCATAGAGCACAACTGAAGATAGCACGGCGATGCAAAAGGCTTCGTGAAGATTTCTACAACCTGCTCGGCAGTGGGAATATACTCCAAGATGAGAGAACCATCCTGAATCAACTATCTGATGAAATGCATATGAAGCTCAATGTGCTTCGTTCGTTGATGCTCCATCGGGTTGCGAGAAATGTGTATAGCACTCTGATTGTCACACCAAAGAATAGTGGGACTATCAAGAGGAAAACCAAACTTAGTCATCAACTATCGAAGCCATAAAATCTCCTGACTAGCGAGCACAACAGTTCGGTACTCAGCCTCTGTAGATGATAATGCATGAGCAGTCTGCTTCTTGCAAGACCATGTGATAGGACTAGAGCCAAGACAGAAAACAAAGCCAGAAGTAGACTTTTGATCATTGACATCACCAGCCCAATCTGAGTCAGTGTAGCCAACAATGTGAGGATCCCCTGATGTGTAGTGAATGCCATAAGAAATGGTGCCCTGAATGTACCTCAAAATACGTTTGGAAGCTTTCCAATGACTTTCATGAGGATCATGGGAGAATCAAGAGACAAGGCCAACCGCAAAGGAAAGATCAGGATGAGTGTGAGTCAGGTACATCAAACTGCCAACCAACTGCCTGTAAAGTGTAGAATCAACTGAAGGAGTGGGGCAAGTAGTAGTCAAAACAACCCCTGACTGAAAAGGTGTGGGGGTAGGCTTGCAATCAAGCATGCCAAAGTGCTGAAGCATATCAAGAGCATACTTATGCTTGTAAATGGAGATCCCATTAGAAGACTAAATCACCTAAAGACCAAGAAAATAGTACAGAAGATCGAGATCTGTCATCACAAACTGCTCCATCAAAGCTTGTTGAGCATGTTGAATCATAGAGGATGAGCTACCTGTGATGAGGAGATCATCAACATACAGCACAAGAATCAGGATCTCACCCTCAAGATTCTGAATATAGACGGTGGGACTAGAATGACAGCGTGTGAAACCAGTGAAGAGCAAAAAAGAGTCCATCTTCTCATACCAAGCCCGAGGGGCCTGTTTGAGACCATATAATGAATGCTGAAGTCTACAAACCAAAGAAGCATCATGTACAAATCCCTGAGGTTGCTCCATATAGATCTCCTCCTGTAGGCCACCATGCAAGAATGCACACTTCATATCCATCTGAAAAATGGGCCATCCCCTAGAAGCTGCAAGTGATAGTACAAAGCGAATAGAATTCATCTTGGCGACTGGGGAAAATGTCTCAGAGTAATCAATACCCTCAACCTAGGAGAAACCCTTTGCAACAAGACGTTCTTTGTACTTATCAATAGAACCATCAGCAACATACTTGGTGTGATACAACCATCTGCACCAAACCATCTTTATGCCCTTAGAAAGAGGACAAAGTTCCCAAGTACTATTCCTCATCAAAGAAGAATACTCCTCCTCCATAGCACTATCCCACTCAGGGTGACCTGTCGCCTCTGAAAACTTCTGAGGATCTTCTGAAAGAGAATGACTCAAAATACTAGAACCCGCAGTATGAGAATGGGTGCGACGAGTGTCTAAAGGATCACCTGCCATAGATCCTGCTGCCTCAACAGTAAAACGAGCCCATTTGGGCATCTGAGGTGGAGAAAGTGGAGGTGGAGATGGGGGATCATCAACATCCTCATCAGAATCATCCTCAACATAATCCTGAAGAGCTATAGTGGGAGGAGTAGGTACTGAAGTAGACACTCGAGACAGGGTATCCATTGTGGGAAGGCGCTCATCAAACTGGACATCCCATCGAAACAGGACCTCTCTGGAATCAGGATCAAACAACCTGTACACCTTAACATCCTCACAGTAGCCGACAAAAATGAGGGGTTGAATCTTCCGCTCCATGGATCTCCTCTAAGCATCAGGAATAAATGCCCATGCCTCACTACCAAATACTCGAAATGATGAAACATCAAGCTTGTCATGAGACCAAGCCTCCTCAAGAGTCATATGTCAAATCGCCTTGTGAGGAATCCAATTTTGAATATAGTTGGCACAATTAACTGCCTCAGCCCAAAAAGATGAATCCATGGACCTGGACTAAATCATACAATTTGCCATCTCCCGTAAAGTCCTGTTCTTTCTCTCAGTGACACCATTCTACTGAGGGGTGTAGGGAACACTAAACTGATGTTGCAAACCATGCTCAGTGCAAAAATCTCTAAAATCTTGATTCACATACTCCCCCCCATTATCTATACGTATCCGCCAAATAGAAAGGCCAGACTGCTTCTCTACAAATGTCTTGAAGAGTTGAAAGGAATCAAAGACATCAGACTTGTACTTAAGAAAGTACACCCATGTGCATCTGGAGAAGTCATCAATGAATGTGAGTACATACTTGGCCCCAGGAAAAGGAGTGGAAAATGACATGAGGTCACTATGAATCACAGGGTGCCAAAGCACGAGTGGCTCTTCCCTTCAGAAAGGGATCCCTGTGATGCTTGCCAAGCACAAAACCATGACAAACACCATCTATGCAGGAAATCTATGGAAGACCAAGAACAAGTGCCTCTGTACTGATCTACTGAAGATATATGTAATTGACATGGCCCAAACGCTCATGCCAAAGCTTACTCACTAAATCTGCATGTGTTATAACAGATGAACCTGTACCCTCAGAAGGCTCAAATCCATCAAATCTGTAAAGACAAGATGCAGTGTCAACACTCCCAATAGCCACAACCAGATCAGAGTCATGGAGGTCCCAAATAACCACATCATGTGGTGAGAACTCAACTGTCTTACCAGAGCCAATATGGCAAATCTAATAAATGGATAGGAGGTTCATCGAGATGTCAGGAACAACCAGAACATCTTGTAGAGCTCCTCCATCCAAAGAGACAGAACCTGAACCCAAGACTGAAAGCTGTGTAGAGTCACCCACTGTAATCTATGAAGTACCACAAGAGGCAAGAGAAGTGACCAACTGCTGAGTGTGAGTCATATGGTGAGAAGCACCAAAATCTAAAATTCAAGTGGACCCATAGGTCGATGCTCGAGCAGTGAGATCATGGCCTTTCCCTGTGGAAGGAGAAGACGACTAAGGTGAGGAGATCTGATGTTGCTGCATGGCTTCCTCTAAAGCCTCTAATCATTTTCAACACCTGGAAACTGGATGTCCTTCCTTGCCACAGAAGCTACAAGTGCCTCCTGATTTCTACTTAGTCTTGGAGGAAGACTCACTAGACTTCGAAGATTTCCCCTGTTTTGGATTAAGTGGTGGTTTGGAATTGGACTTAGGAGGTGGTTTGAAGGAATTCTCATTGCCTACAAAATATTTCTTGGGCTTTGGTTTCTATTTTTGTTTCTCCTTAGATGACTAAGCAACCAATGCTTTGTTCTTTGATCCTGAGAGCATATCTATCTGAGAAAGGTGTGACTACTCATGAGACAAACACTCATAAAACACATCAAAGGTAGGCATGGTAAAACGAGTACCCAGGCCATCCATGGTGGAATAGAAGGAAGAAGCAAATATCTGAAATGGACCACGAAGCTTCGAAAGGATCAAGTAAATGCACTCTGTGTCTGACTTATTCTTACCACAACCCTATAAAATAGTGCGGATAGTTTTGAACTTGTTCAAAAAGTCCTCAATAGTGGGAAATGATTCAAGTAACAGTGAAGTCAGCTCTGCCTCAATCTGTAATGCTTGGAACTCATTAATGATCCCAAAAAGTGTCTCCAACTTCAACCACATGGCTCGAGGAGTGAGCAAAGCATCAAGGTGAAACAAAAGACTGTCTGAAACATGTATGGATAGCAAACTCATAGCTTCATCCATCTTGTTCCTATGCTGCATAATCTCAAAAGGACGCTGCAACTGAGGATGAACCTCATCTAAACAAGACCACAAACCTTGTGACCTAAGAAGCCTCATCATGCAAGACTTCCAGGTGTGATAGTTGTGTGATGTGAGTAACTCAACTGAGGAGTCTGCCATGAAACCCTGCACCTGTACCTGCTTGTGTTTTTTATTATTATGTGATCTTTCAGAATAGACAGAAGATGCATAAGGGTTTGATTTTTTTTGAGATTTTTGTTGTTCTAGTTTTTTGATATAAATGATAGAAAGCGAGAAAAAAAACACCCCCCACAAGAGATAAACCCAAACCCTAGTACAAACTGAGAAAGAGGAAGCAATGCATAAGCAAAAAAAACTTCAAAACAAATTCGCGTGTGCCTGATGAAAATTATGAGAAAAAAGATCACATATCTAAATAGAGCATGCTGAGAGCTTTCCAATGCCTATTCGATTTTGAAAAATGGAGTCCGTTTGCACCTTCTATGGCCCTAGAAGTGCAAAAAAAAGACCCCACTTTGACTGGAAAAAACTATAACCAAGCTGGAAAATTTTGGAAAAAATCCTACACCATCAGATCGGTGTCGGAATCAACTTTCCAACACCTATTTTCGTTCAAAAATCTGAGCTAAAACGCCCGAGATATGCCCATTTGAATGAGAGGTCCAAAAGAAAAAATGTTGGAGGGGCCTGGTGGCTCTCTGGTGGCACTCTGGAGATTGGCGGTGGATGGGCTGAGCGCGGGCGGTGCACGGGCAGCGCAACTAGTCGGCGGTGTGGTGGTGGCTTCCTAGCTGCAGCTAGTGGATGACGCCGGCAATGGTGGCCGTCGGGCGGCGCACTGGTGGTGCGGCCTGTGTGAACGGGCAGCGCCAAAAAAAATAAAAAAAACTTCATTTTTTTATTTTTTTTCTACGAAAGGCGTGCCCTGGGGCCGTACGGGCTTAGGGAAAAAAAATTGCCTCCCTGATCAACTATAGCCAAAATTGACGAATGAACAGTCGATTTAGGGGTTTTCGGACGCTGCGAATCCAACAGCGAGGTCTGTTTGGGCCCAAAGTGAACCCAAAAACTGAAGTATGCCGGATCCACCAAAAATCATCTTGAAACCCCAAACCTACTTCCAATGCAAAAATTCTCAAAACAAGAATAAGTAGCTGCAGATCTGAAGCTCTGATACCATGTAGAAGTTGAGCAAATACAACTTCATAGGAGCCCAGTGATCTCTACAAGCTAAGAATACGTCTTACAGGGAGAAGCAAAAAGAAGCAAACAATAAAATGCTCAAAGATGTGGAGCTCTGTATTATCCAATGTGCAAAAGAGTAATGATACAAAATAGAAAATTTCAACCACATATAGGTCAAAGAAACCCTAAAAAGGAAAACCCTAGGCTTGCACATTAATAATTAATAAAATAATTAATTATTATGCACCTAATGTTAGCTTAAGTGTAAAAGAGATAAAAGAGAACTTTAATTAATTAAACAAATATTGTTTAATTAATCAAGTAAATAACCAATCACTCTAACATATATCCCTTTCCTTTAGAGTTTATCTCTATTAACATGGCATCTTCCTCTTTTTGTCCTTTTCTCTTTCCCTCTTCTTCAAGTTTCTCTATATTGCCCCTCATGACACCTTGTCTCTTTAATCTACCTAAACATCTAGGTGTAGGTGTTTTCTTGTTAACATTCTTCTTTCCCTTTTGAACACCCTTCTTTTTTTCTATTTTAGAAGATGTGGATGATGTGGATGTACTGCCTCTTCTGCTCTTGGGTTTTTGTGGTTTTGAAGAAGATGAAATTTTCTTAATTACATGTGACCTAGACTTTGATTCATTATGTTCATCATGCTCACCTTGGCTATAGGTAGGTGAAGCTATAGGTGAGACATGAGGGCTTTCTCTTATAGGTTCATCTTGTGGCTCTATAGTCTCAAGTACCTTAGGTGCATCTAGTAAACTATTAATATCTTCACATTTCTTAAAATCCTCCCAGTCTACTTGTGGATACTGAATTCTCAAACTTCTTCTTACCAGTAAAACAATCAAATAGTAGTGTGATAGGGAATTTTCACCTTGTTTCCTTTGATACTCTGATGCCATTCTTTTCAATAGATTATATAGAAAATTTGGCACATTTACCAACTTATTGTGCCAAAGGTGACTAAGTAATTTAAAATGTACTATGTACAAGAGATTTTTCCTACCATCATAAGTAAGATATCTAGCAATGTAGGAATCGAATAAGCCCATAACCATGGAAGAGAGAGCCTTTTGTACCTTGTGAAGATGCATCCAAATTCTCTCCCTACTCATAGAATTCCTCCCTGGCTGCAACTGCATTTGAACATACTGGAAACTTTGCTCCTATCCTAGGTAACCCAGAAACTTGTCTTATGACAACCTCAAATGCATCCACTAAAATTCCCTTCACCATTGCTTCAACATACTCGAGTGTAGCTGCAAACCTTTTTGTCATATCATCGTCAAATTCTATTAGTTTCAAGAAATAATCAAGCCAACCAACTCTAGTAAAAATGGGTAAGACCATTGCATCTTCCAGAATTTTCTTATGAGCTGGCAACTCTCTTCTGATAACATCACCTCCCATTATGACTCTTCTTTACTCTACTCAATGTGTTAACCTTGAAAATTCAGCTCAATTCTCTCCACCACCTTCAAAAACCTTCTTCTTCCTTCTTTTTCCTCATGTGCTTTTACTACCATACCATGACTGCAACTCCTCTTCTTATTATCTACTTAATTTGAGCTCATAAATAGGTTCTAGGTTTGAATCTGGTTTAGACTTAGTTCAATTTTTTCAGAATTGGGAATTTGGCAATTGGAAGTATCAGCAAAAGCAGGTATAATTTTGGGAGGATTTTGCATGTCACATCTATCTATTGCATTTGATTTGGGTGGCGAATTTTGAAAAAACTGGCAGAGTTGTACCCTCCCTCCAACTTAATGGTTGAAGTGACCTCACTTCACGTTATGACTGAGAAGTGGTATGATGAAAAAATAATGGAAATTAATGGTATGAATATTTTGTATGCATGAATTAATATGAAAGACATAATGAAAATTTAAAGAAATTCATGGTAATTATGATAGCATACCTTGTGTACCTATCGAAAGAGATAATTGATCGTCGCACATGTAAACTGAATAGCATATATCCATATTTTGATTTGATGTGACTCGAAATAACAATAGGTGAATGAATTGTGAGGTGGTAGGTGCAAATTGATGGGACAAATTAGACGTATAGTAGTTGATGATGTGATAGCTCAAACACTTGAAATTCAAATTAACAGTAGGAAATAATAGAATCATGTTGAGAGTACTTATTGTGAAGAAATGTATATTTCATGTGAGTATTTTGAGGTGAATGTGTGTGAACTGTAGTTAATGTGGCACCAAGTAATATGATTTTTTCTTTTGTTCTGCCAAATAGCACTATGGGTACCTTCAGAAATAGGGCCTGGTCTGAATGTTGACAACTATTATGTTACAAGTCCCTACAACATCATGACCCTTTCGAATGTGTAAAGTCAAATATGAAACAAGTCCCTCTGGAGAAAATATGAACATTATTATAACTGTGCTATGTGTTCTTGTGAGAAAAAAGATAAATTAATCTCAAGTGAGCTCAGAGATTGAGTTGTGTAGCTCAATCTCTAGGTCACCTAAAGTACTTGATATGTCATGTTTTGCGAATATTTCATTGTTGGTGTTTGAGCTTGTATCTAGATTGTTGCGAGCACCATACTACTAAAACAAGGAGAAAATAAAATCATCTTTCTATAAGGTTTTTTTATATAGCTTCAATCATTGGCCATTAACCAAAAGAGAGAATTTGACTGCATCTATGGTGTGCAACTTGACTACTCCATTAGGATAGACTTGACTAATTTCATAAAGTCCCAACCACCTGGATTGGAGTTTCCCTTTGAAGTCTTTGTACCTTGAATCATATAACAGTACCCAGTCCCCTACATTAAACTCCTTTGTTTTGATGTACTAGTCATGCCACTTCATCCTTTGATGTTGTACTACCTCAATGTGATGGATTTCCTCAATTTTGATCTTATTCAATCCATTTAAATTATGCAACCTCTCTTTTTGAGCTATTGTTAAATCCATTTCCAATTCCACTATTGTCCTTAATGTTTTATATTCAAACTCAATTGGAAGGACTACTATTTTACCATATATCAAAGATCATCCCCCCCCCAAAAAAAAATATTATAAGGTTGGCACTTTATAATTTAGTGTGTTTACAAAGCCTTTTCTAAGATACAATACTCGATAAGCTCAAAATAACCAAAATTACAAATCCTGATACAACATGAACCTGAGATAAAATCTAGAAAAAATAGCCTTATGATTGTGTAGTTCTCTTCAAGACCTTTCTAACACCTATTCGTTTCTGAAAAATGGAGCACTAGGGCGAAAGTTATGGCATATTGAAAAAAATAGCACAAGACAGCTTCAACCTGAAATATCTGGTACAAAATGACAAAAAAACTGTTCAATACCTTTGTGGATGGAAAGTTGATGTAGAAGCATCACTTTGAATTATATTTTTAAGGTCATTTTGATATGTTTTGATCAAATAAGGTTATGTGAGGGTCAATAAGGTCATTTAATACCATTTGGAGTCTTTTGGAGTCATTTACATCTATTTTATAATATTTTGGAGTCATTGTAAAAATTGCAAAATATTGTGAAAAGTTGTCAAAAGTTGTCAAAAAGGTGTAAATGTGGTCATTAGTGTTAACAAGGAGTTATAGGTTGGTTTTTTCAGTTGGGATTGGTTTTAATATGATAAATATGCAATGTAATATCGAACCCAAGGGTTGGAGAAGGTCGGGATGAAGTTTGAATGAGAAGAGCATCATTTTACCATGTCCCATATTACATTTTTATGTGAACAATGACTGTAATTCACATGGTAATGATAGGTATGGTCTTGAAACCACTTGGAGAAATTTAAGTATGGTTTTAGCTTTCAAATGCAACTGGTTTGGTAGATTTTCATTGAGTTTTGTGAAAGATATTGCAATTTTGGTGAGTGCAAGTCTGAACCTTGCCTAGGGTTTCCAACAACAATTAAAAATTCATATCTTCTATTTTAATCATCCAAATTTTCTAAAAATTGGTGAAAAGTTCTGTTTTAATATTTTCTAAAAAATCTTAAATTAAAATTCATAGTTTTCATTTTTGATGGAGTTCTTAAGGACAGTTTGCTTGCATTTGGGTGTAAATAGTAAAAAAAAAACTAAGTTCCTTGTTGTTGTGATTGATCCATACATTGTTTGTTCATGTAAGGGTTAAGGATCATGTGGGAATTTTGTTGGAGAACAGAAAAATCCTTGAAGTCCATATTAAAAGCACTTTTTCCCTTTTGTTTGAAGCCATCTCCTAGAAGAGACCTAGTGGCAACAAATGCTAAATTGCATAATTCAGGGTTTTGATCACTTGGTGGGATCATGAACATTTGGAAACGCCTAAAATGTGTTGAGACTGGTTTAAAAAATCCAAGTTACCCTTATCCCATGCTATTCTCAAAGTTTGAGTGCCATTGGTGGTGTTGTTCCATGTTGTAGGCTCTAAAAGCACATTGTCAAGAATGTACAAGTGTGTACATTTGCATCCTTTGTGTTGAAAACTTGTTGGGAAGTGTTTAGGTTGTTGATTGAGAGTCCTTTCTATACATCAAAAGTGATCATCTCTAGCTTTCCAATGATATCTTATTTTCTGAAATCCAATGCCTGAAGAAAAAGTTATAAATTTTTGAAAAAAGTAGCTGAATTTAACCTGCAAGAAACGAGTTTTCTAGCAAAAAAAGTTTACTTCTGATTTGATTTCTGAAAAATCTGCTCACTATTTGTAGACAATAACAGAAACCCATAAATATTTTGAAGCTAAGAACAAAACCTATAAATCGTCTTTTGATCCAACAAGTAGAAAATGAAAAAATCAAATTTTCTTAACCTTCAGCCAAAAGAAAAATGGTGTGAGATGATTTTTGTACAACAATTTTCTTTAGATCTGTGCAAGATATGCAAAATCTAAAAGATACCTAGTTGAGATTTCGACCTTGGCTACAAAACCTAGAAATCGTTTTTCTTGCAAATGAGTGGAAGCTGGATTTTTGAAGCAAAAAAAATGGCTCCAATGAAAAATTGATTTCCTCAAACCCCCAACTGAAACTATGTCAAATGATCTCCAATTAGGATGAAACAAAATCCAAATAAGACTTTCTCGAGCCTTTTGGATGCATTGGAACAGTAAAAAATGCTGCAATCACCCGAATCTCACAAAATACATGTAAAATACAGAGGTAATTAAATCTTTGCAAATCATTTCTGATTCTCTAGATCATTCAGGAACGCAAGAGAAGAGCATACGTAAATTTATAATATTTTTACAAGAAACTCAATCTCTCAATCAGAAATCTAAGAACTTAGATTTCTTAAAATAAAAGCTTTGATACCATGTTAGAAATCTGAAATAGATTGAATAACCCAAGGAAATTCTTAAGATCTAAAATCAAAGCTACATAAACTAGAAAAGCATAAAGAATGCATACCAGGACTCTAAGAGATTACACATTGTCGATGTGACAATATTGCATTGAGCTCCAAAGTTGAAAAGATACAAAGCAAGATGCTTGGATGGATGCAAGAGTATTGCAAGAAATGGATGAAAATACAAGCTAGGTAGTGAGTTCATATAGAACTTAGAAGAGGAGGTAAGTGGCAAATCCATCCAATAGGAATCAACCACAAAAAGTGGAGATGGACCACCAAAAGTGGAAAGTAGTTCCACCATTTAAGGAAGGGGACACATCATCACTTATCTCCTAATTATTAAATAATAAAATCACTTTATTATCTTAAGCAAGCTTAATTAAGTGTAGGAAAAACCTAGGACTAAGGGAAAATAAAAACCTACACCAACAAGAATTGCCTAAGTGATGCCTTCTAAGACACACAAGTACTTAGGTCATGCACATGAAAATTTTAGAGTGTTCCCAACTCAAACATTGACCAAAATTGATCTTTCTAATGTGCCAAAGGTACTGCCTTGAGAGGGACTAACTTGCTTCCAAGAACTCTAAGACAACGAACATCGTCCCTTTCATGTTAGGTGACAAACATCTATAAGACTCTCTTTACACAAATACACATACCAACTTGCTTACGCATCATACACTAAGCACCTTTAGGAGGTTCATGCGATCGAATGCCACAACTAAGAAAGGTGAACTCAAGGCCCTAGCATTGAACCTTAAGCTTTGATACCAAATGTAATGACCTCCATAGATTTAGCTCACTTAAATTCACAAATTACACATCATTACGCATATAAAGATGACACGTGATCAAAATTTAAGAATAGAAATATGGAATTGTATTAAATAAATAATGTTGGAGTACAAGTGTCAATTACAAGGAAATACATATGGGAACATTTCCCTTACAATAGACCTCCTGGTCGAAACAAGACTACAAAACGAACTTAAACTTGAGCCTTCATGATGTAGGATCTTTGCGACCTCTAAAACTCCTTCGATCATCACAAGGGCAAGAAAATTGTTAGAGTGTGTTTTCACCCTACCACAGAGTGAATCACTTCCCTAGAATTCTTCCTGAAAGAAGAATACCCAACCCAGCATGAGGAAAACTAGCAATGCAATACTGAATAGGAGTAATGGAATGTGTGAAACAAGTCATATCATCATCTAATCACATCATTATTTATCAATACAAGGATTATACCAAAAATGTCATCTTACTTGATGCTTGTGCACATACATAGCCAGTCATGAAGAATATGTATGTTAGTTTACCATCAACGTTGCTTAGCCCATCATTTCTTAAAAGCAACAAGTAAATCTTTTCAAGTAAAAGTATGCTAACATGATAACTAGTCTATAAGCATGCAAGAAAACCTTTCAATAATCCTTTCATAAGTGCATGTCAAGAAATGTAGTGGATCCAACATATGAACATGCAAGTATAAACATGGAAGCAAAATATGCAATATTTAATAAAGAAGTTATAGCTCATGTATGTATGTATATACATATATGGGTATATATATGAGTATACATTCTTAAGTAAAAAAATTACATTACCACATTACCTCCTATTCAATTATCATGAGGAAACATGTTCGATGAATTTATGAGCAAGCATTACCTTTCTTACATGGAGAATCATAATCAAAATTTCATCAAGCAAGCATTCTATTTCTAGAATGAATCTTCAAAGACATCAAATCATACAACCAACATTATCTACATGTATGATGGTTCATAATCATGAAATCAACCATTTTCCCTGGTCTATGGCCATTATTCATGTGGAATCATAAATACACAACCAATATGTATATAAGGTATCATTCCTAAACCTTATTCCTTTTTTTTTACAACAAAATCAATCAATCATTATTTGAGTAAGGTAATAAGGTATATCACATGTATGTGTATATGCATAAATGTAGTATTTATGCATATACACATATATGGCCTTCTAATGCATATGTATTCTTTAAATAATAAAAATGATCTAAATTACATG
Organism: Sequoiadendron giganteum; assembly: GCA_007115665.2. Classification (NCBI taxonomy): domain Eukaryota; kingdom Viridiplantae; phylum Streptophyta; class Pinopsida; order Cupressales; family Cupressaceae; genus Sequoiadendron; species Sequoiadendron giganteum. Next base: position 862,907,276 of record CM021101.1, read on the forward strand.
TGGATCATTAAGTTCAGAAATGAAAAGAACAATAACATTCACCTAAATCATATTCATGCATAATTAATCCTTAATGAACTCTATTTTCACATGAGAATAAAATGTATTGTGTTGATGGAACAACCAGAAGACTCAACACTTCTAATTTCTATTCAGTTCATTATCATGGTGTATTCATCATTTATTCATACTCATTCTGGTTTGTTCAATGTGAGCCTTATGATATGTCTGATTTTGTGTTCATCATTTGTTCTAATATTTATATATATCAAAAGTGGAACGAGCTTAGTACACAACTGATATTTTCCATTTAGTCATACGTGTCGTTATACTCACTAGATCATTACAAGAGTCATTCTATTTTGAAAACAGAGTATGTATGGAAGTTTAGAATGTCCCATATTGTTTGGTTCAAGATCGTTCTTCATATGAAGACTTTAACATTGAAGGTTGATAGCCCATTTATTGATCAGTTTAAACATCATTTGATAATTCATACTGCTCAACCCTTTATGTTGATCACCATTCTATTCTATTCAATTACTAGATGGAATGATATGCATGTGACCATCCATAATGACACACATACTATCACTCGGTCTTTATATACTTAAGGCTTCCCATTATTTAGAATATAAAGATTCTATAGTATAGTTATGAGATTTCGCTGGAGTCGAGATGTGAGCATAGAAAAATGGTCGCTCGACATCATTGCTTCACATACAAATATGTTGATCGACTATAAGACTGTGTTTAAATATATATAAATACATTTTATATTATAAGCAACATTCGTTTCAGAAATACATTAGATAACGAGTCGATGGAATAGCATCAACTAGCCTGCTAAGGCTCTCACAATAATCACAGTGGATATTGCTCTGATAAAAATAGTGCTTTATGATTCAAACATTTCAATAGTTCGAGTTGAATCAGCCTACCAATAGCTTGGAACGATATTAAATACTCATATAAAATGGAATGATGTTGTTGTCCTTGGTTTGTTGATCCGAACAATACATTGCATGCACTTTGGAACCGAATGAAAGCTCGGTTTGTACCTGACTCAATGACATGAACTTGATGCTTGAAGCGATGCTTGGCCTTTGTGGCCTCGCTCAGATGGAAACGATGAGTTGGAACGATCGTGTTGATCCCTTCAACCTATTATGAGGATTTTGGCTTAGAGTTGTGATCCTTATCGTGCTAATAGAGAAATGACATAAGCTAGATATTGTGAGCATTTCCAAAGAGTTCATTTGAGATCTTACAAAAATGAAGTTCTTATGTCTAAACTAATATAGGAAATTTTTTCTAGCCAATACTATAGCAGAATTAGGAGGTTGTGTCTAGGTAGCATCATGGTTCTAAGGAGAGGATAAAGAGTGATCGGTGCAACCCCAAATCCAAGCATAAAAGAGGTTAGGCATATTGTATATTTATATTTACCATATCATCTTACTGTCATGGAAGGAATCCGCCTTCACTTTGAATACTATGGTAGCATCCATGACGGATGTATTGGCTCCAGAGACTAGACTATGTTGTGGAAAAAGGATCAGGATTTTTTTTCTAGACTATTAGGCATCCATGGTAACATAAGCACTCGTCCTCATGAAATCATTTGCAAGAGAATATCAACATTGATGCATCTGCATGACTTTTCAAGAGAATCACTTAAATCTGAATGGTTTAGGATTGTTGGAAATAATTTCAACTTTAGATTTTACCGCGATACCTCGGCATTCATTTTGTCCCCCGCGGTTGGGCGGTTTACCGCCATACCGCCATCGTGTTTTTTGTTGCCCGTGGTACCGTGGTATTACCGCCATACCGCAGCCTGCCTACTTGCTCCCCATGGTAGCGTGGTGTCCTCATCTTACCACCATACTGCGGCTTCCTCGTCAGCCCCTCAAGGTAGCGCAGTGTTACCGCTATACCGCGGCCTCTCTCATCTCCCCTCGTGGTAGCACAATGTTACCCCTATACCGCGGCTCTCTTCTTTGCTATCTATGGTAGTGTGGTTAAGCGCGATACCACGATACTGTATGGTGCCCCTCACGGTTGGGCTGTACCCCAGAGTACCGCAGGACTGTCTTGCCCCATGCGCGGTAACGCGGTTTTTGCTTGTTTTGGCGGCGGTAATTTATGGTGTATGAGTTGGCAGACTTTTATATCGATTGGACATTGTTTTAATGTGTTTGGACGGAGACATCTTGGCCTTTATTAATGGTCTTTATTATTATATTAAATGTGGGTCTTTTCGGGCTGCTGGATTTTTATATAGGTGCTTGTATTTGGGAGATAGACAGATGAGTGTGCAAATATGAAAAAAGGCTCTCAAGAGCAAAGAAAAATACTTTGTATCAGAAGTTTGTAATGTTGTGGATAAAAAATCAGAAGAGTATAGAAGGTAGAATTTTCACTAAAGTAGCATGATTAAAGGAGAAAAGAGCAGCAGCTCTGTGAGAAGTTGAAATATGTTTTTAAAAAACAGTATAATATAAATTTTCTGGGTTTGAAGCATATGTCTAAATTTCTTAATTTTTAGTGTTTAAATATGAATGATGTTGTGTTTGTTCTTGTATGCCTCTTGTATTCCTACAAAGTGGTATCAGAGCCTTGTTGGTTAGGTTGACTGGGAGTAGAAATTTATGGTGAATTTGTGTGAAGTAATCACTATCTAGTCAGGGGAAAAGCCATAGAGTGTCTAGGACTTGTTTGTTTACAAAATCTGAGAAGTTTGTCTGGATTTAGAAATTTGTGAAGAGAGTTGATAAGAAAAGAAGTTTTTGTTTAAAGAAAAAAGGGTCTTTGCTTTAGGAAGTCTCAAGTGCTCTTTCAATAGAAAAATTGCTTGTGTCATATGTAGTTGTCAAGTGAGTAAGAATTCATTCCTAGAGAGGAAGATATTAGAAAAGGTTGAATGTTTGTAAAAAGTTGAAGTCGGTTTAGCTGATAGGGAGATTTAGAGTGTTTAAAGCCTAGGAAGTATCTTTCTAACTAGTTTTTGAGAGAAGTAAACAAGAGGTTGTGCACATCAGAGAAAAGAAGAAGAATGCTTGAAGCAAAATTGTTGAGAAAAGCCAGAAGAGCTGTATTCTGAAGACAAAGAAAAGAAATCACTGGCATAAGAGAAGCTGAGCAAAAGCCCACAAGAAAAAGAAGTTGTTACAAGGTGTTTTAAATTTGTGAAGATAAATGTTGAGAGTTGTTAAAGCAGAAGCTTTGTTGAAAAAAGAAAAAGATTGTGTAGAACATTCATTTCCAAAACAAACAAAAGTTGTAGTCCCAGTTGCTGAATTTCAGTCACGAAATCAAAAAAGGTAAGTTGAAATTTCCTTCACAAATGGGGAAAGTAGGAAAAAGGGTTAAGAAAGAGAATGAAAATTTTTCATCTGCAAAAGATGTTTTAGAAGAAGAAATAGTTTTTCTTAAAGATGAATTGGGTATTGTTAAAGAGGACAATGGGTGTTTTATTGAAAGAATAAAAGAGTTGTTGAAAGAGAAGTGTATACTATTAGATGAAAATGATAATCTAGAAAAAGAATTAAGAAAGGTTAAGGCTAGAAATGAAAATCTAGAAGATAGGTTGAAGTCCTTTGAAGAGATTAAGCAAAGAAATGAAGAATTTGAACTAAGAGAAAAATAGTTTGATGAAATGAAGGAAAAAAATGAAGATTTGGGAAAAATCTTGAAAAGGGTAGAAGAGGAAAATTGTTCACAGTTGAAGGAAATCACAACATTGAAAGAAGAAAATGATAAATTAAGAGCATGTAATAAATCTATGGAAACAAAATTTTCAGTTTGTGATGTCTCATGTGACACAATAGATTTGTTTTCTTCATTTGAAAAATCTGTTTTTATTGAAAATGTTGGTGATAAAAAGTGTCAAGGTGAACATGTTGATGAATTTGCAAATATGGCTAGTTGTGATAAAGTGTCAGAATCTGCAAATGATGCTAATTGTTGTGAAGAGAATGCAGGGTTGAAAATCATGAAAAGAATGGGTTATATAGAACAAGGTCTTGGCAAACGAGAACAAGGAATGAGAGAGAAAATTGAAGCTATAATGAGGCCCAAGCATGAAGGTCTCGGTTACGTCCTAGGAAAGGGAAATGCTGCTACAATTGCAGGTAATTTTGTTAGAGAAATGAAGAGTAATGACTGTTCACACTGTCATAGAAGAGGTCACATCAAGGAGAAGTGTTGGGATTTACACCCTTGCGGTATCTTTGGTTCGAAAAATCATTGTGAAGAAATGTGTTGGAATAAGGTGTCAAAGAATGAGTCTACATTAGAATGCATAAATATGGACTATGGATGGATGTGTGATTTAGGTTGGCAGAAGCTAACAGGTATGTTCAAAAGACTATACAAGTGTTCATATGTGAAGGTTAATAAAAATTCTAAGAGGTATGAATGTTCACAAGAATTGAAAAATGTTTTGAGAGAAAAGAAATTGCAGTCTAATGAGTCACTTGCAAAAAGTGAAGATGAAAATCTCAGTTTAATGTTTTGAAGAATTGAAGACAAGAAACTGTTGAAGTAGTTGAAAGGGTAAAATGGTTGGTATCATTTTTGTGTGATAAAATTTTTGATTGTTTTGAAAAATGAGAAAACATTGCTGCAATTACAGAATAAAGAAGTGCAGATGAAGTCACAAGAACTTATAAGTTTGAGTGAAGATTGGTCATGTGTAAGGAGAAATAAAAATTCAGAAAAGTAGTTGATGCTACCACTGCAAATTTAAAAAGTTTGATACAGTAGCAACTGTCAAAGAATCAGTCAATGTATTGTTCAAAAATGTTTTTTTTTCAAAAGCAAGATATGAAGCTGTCAAGAAAGAAAATTGTAATAAAAGTTGTTTGTGCACTAGAGAGAAATCATCATATGAATAGATAAAACAGAGGTTACAACCATAGCTGTTAATGGTCATCATCAAGAGTTGAATTTGAAGACATAGTCAAAAAAAGAACACAACCAAGAGTTAGAGTTGTAGCTCTCTATGTCATACAACAAAAAGTTTGTTTTTTCATGAAGAAATTAAAGATGTGATGGAAGAAGACAAGACTCAAAAATTTGAAAGGGTACAGTAGTTCAAAGATTCATGAACCAAGAAGGAAAAGATTGGCAGTATACAACTACAGTTATTGGGAAAAGAAACAATATAATGAAATGTTGTAGCATTCTATAAACAAGAATGAAGTCAATAAATAAAACTAATGATTGGATTCCCTTGCACCAGCAATCTGCCACTATGGGAAGAATTAAAAAAAATCAAATCAAGAAAATGTCATTGAAAGGAATGGAACACTACAGCTAGTTTGTGGTAATCTGAAACCACCTCTATGATAGAAGATAATAGCAGAAGAAAAATTGCCAAAGAAGAGTTTGTTAAATTTGAGTTGCTAAGCAAAGCTGAAGCCACAAAGAAGATTGAAAACTTGCATAATGTAAAAGGAAGATTGCAAAATGATGAAAAATGAATGTATGATTTCTATTGAAGTTTTTTAAGAGAAAATGAGGTTGTAGCCCTCGGAGAAAAATAGAGATATCAATGGTCGAAGAAATGTTTTAAATAGTGTTTTCTTGATAAATTGATAGAAGTCAAGCAAGGGTAAGATCAGGGATTGTTGTCAGTCATTGCAGAAATTCAAGGCTGGTTTAATTGAAACATTGCTAGTAACATAGCTGAAAATTTAGAAAATGAAAATCAGAATGTCAGTAAAATGATGGAACTGCAGAAGTAGTATCGGCCAAAAGAAGATGAGTTGTTGTTTTTCTAATCAGGATGCCAAGTTGCAAAATTTAGATGAAGGATAAAGACTCAATTAAAGCTATAAAAAGGAAAGAAGATATCCAACCGTAGCTGAAGGAAAATATTTGAAGAAGATCTTGAACAGATCGCAATATTCGTGCAAAGAAGCCGACAAAGAGAAGGCTCATCAGGCTATCAACAAAATCAATGGAAGAGGCAAAAGCAGAAGTTGAAATTAAGGGGGAGTGTTGGAAATAATTCCAACTTCAAATTTTACCATGATACCTCAGCGTTCATTTTGTCCCCCGCAGTTGGGTGGTTTACCGCCATACCGCCATCGTGCTTTTCGCTGCCCACAGTACTGCAGTATTACCGCCATACTGCAGCCTGCCTACTTGCTCCCCACGGTAGCTCGGTGTCCTCATCTTACTGCCATACCGTGGCTTCCTCGTCGGCCCCTCGCGGTAGCGCGGTGTTACCGCTATACCGTGACTCTCTTCTTTGATGTCTGCGTAGTGTGGTTAACCGCGATACTATACAGTGCCCCTCACAGTTGGGCGGTACCCCGTGGTACCATAGGCCTGTCTTGCCTCATGCGCGGTAACGCAGTTTTTGCTCGTTTTGGCAACGGTACTTTATGGTGTATGAGCTGGCGGACTTTTATATTGATTGAAAATTGTTTTAATGTGTTTGGACGAAGACATCTTGGCCTTTCTTAATGGCCTTTATTATTATATTAAATGTGGGTCTTTTCGGGCTGCTGGATATATTTTTATATAGGTGCTTGTATTTGGGAGATAGATAGATGAGTGTGCAGATATGAAAAAAGGCTCTCAAGAGCAGAGAAGAATACTTTGTATCAGAAGTTGGTAATGTTGTGGATAAAAACTCAGAAGAGTATAGAAGGTAGAATTTTCTCTAAAGTAGCATGATTAAAGGAGAAAAGAGCAACAGCTCTGTGAGAAATTGAAATATGTTTTTGAAAAATAGTATAATATAAATTTTTTGGGTTTGAAGCATATGTCTAAATTTCTTAATTTTTAGTGTTTAAATATGAATGATGTTGTGTTTGTTCTTGTATGCCTCCTGTATTCCTACAAGGTTGACCTCAAACTTGGCTATAATGTGCTCCAGTTTTCCTCTGTGCAGACCCCTCATGTTCTCCACATTCTCCCCTCGTAGCCATTGATCTTGTTCACATATTTTTGCATAAAGATTCATTTTTTTTCCTTTTGTCATCTTAAAAATAGGATGATATTATTTTTGTGTATCTAGATCCATCTAGGATAAAAGGAGAGAATGGAAGAGATAATGCCACCATGTGTTGGTCATTTCTCCCATGTTCTTCAACCTTTTTCCCATTTTTGGTCCCCTCCCCTTTATTCCTACTGTTACTCCATTAAGAGCCTTCATCATGCCAAAGGATATTCTATAAATTATTTCATTCCATCAATTGTATCGAGCTGCAAATTTAATTATGCAGTTTCATATATACTTATAAATGATCTCTTGCAAAAACTACGCACGCATGCAAAAATTATGATTGACATGAAATTAATGAAAGAACAATTATGATCGACATGCAATTAAAGATATTTCTTTCATGGAAAAATAATGCCTTCATGCAAACTAAAAAATAGATTATGTTTTTGGCATAAATGCAATTAACATGCATAATTTATTGGTCATACATAATATCTTATTTTCATAGAGATATTTGAAAAGGATAAGAACAAATTTTTGTAAGGTTTTCCAATAATTTCAAATATCTTTGATAAAATTTATTATCTATTTTATTATTCTAGTTGTGTGAGAAGAATTAGGATGTGACAATATGTATATCCATATGTATATATATACATATGCATATGCATATACATATATATATATATATATATATAAATATAATTGCATGAAAACCAATGATATACATTGAAAGGAGTCTTAAGTTAATAGGAACAAGCCCTTCTTTTGTAATAAGATGAACAATGATATACATACATATAATTCATCTATTTAAGATATACATGATGTCCATGGATCAAAACATCCACGGTAGATCGTGTATATCTTGAACAGATTAGACTTATTTCAATGTATATCACCAATTCTATATCTTATAACCTTTAGGTGATCAAAGGTATGTTTGCAATGAAACAAAAAAATGCATGTTATACTATCACACCCCCAATTCTAACTCTTACAAATAAAAGAATGATACAATCTGAAACAAAAAAATCATACATGTAAGAGTGAGTTTGATTGAAGAAAAAACTAACCATGCATCTAATTGAGTTGGTTGCAAAGGATCAAGGGTATGTGTGTAATTAAACAAGCAATGCATGTTATACTAGCAAAATCGCCCTACCCACCAACAATCCATTACCCTTAAACAAACTATACATATAGATATACATATGTATATACACATATACATATATATTTGTATATGTACATACATATACATTTGTATATGTACATACATATACATATATATACATATGTAAGATTATATGGTAATTAAAGAACAAACTAATCATACATCTAATAGATTTGATTGCAAAGGATCAAGGGTATGTGTGCAATGAAACAAGAAATGCATTTTATACTATCAACATCACCCTACCCACCAATAGTCCATTACCCTTAAACAAAATATGTACATATGAATATACATATACATATACACATGTACATACATATACATATAAATATGTAAGATTATATGGTGATTAAAGAACAAACTATCCATGCATCTAATAGAGTTGATTACAAATGATCAAGGATGTGTGTGCAATGAAACAAGAAATGAAAGGATGTTTTTGATATGTCCTATGCCCACAATATTTATTGTGACAATATATGAATGATACAAACAAAAAAAATGATACAAACTAAAACAACAATTTCATACATGTAAGAGTGGGTAAGATTGAAGAACAAACTAACCATGCATCTAATAGAGTTGATTGAAAATAATCAAGGGTATGTGTGCAATGAAACAAGAAATGCATGTTATACTATCACATACCCAATTCTAACTCATACAAATAAAATAATGATACAAACTGAAACAACAAATTCATACATGTAAGATTGAGAGTAATTGAAGAACAAACTAACCATGCATCTAATTGAGTTAATTGTCATTGATCAAGGGTGTGTGTGTAATGAAACAAAACATGCATGCATACTATCATGTTCCCAATTCTAACTCTTAAAAATCAAAGAATGATACAAACTAAAACAACAAATTCATACATGTAAGATTGAGAGTAATTGAAGAACAAAATAACCATGCATCTAATAGAGTTGATTGCAAATGATCAAGGATGTGTGTGCAATGAAACAAGCAATGTATGTTATACTACCATATCCCCAATTGCAACTCTTATAACCCTTAGGTGAATATTGTAACTAATTATATATATGAATGTATTGACAATCAAAAATCAAACAAAGTGAAACAACATATTTGAAGACTATAATTGAAGAACAAACAAACCATATGTCTGATTATTGCTAATTGTATGTCTATTGAACAATTCTCTAAGGAGAATTGATATTTCTAATGCTAATCTAATGGTAACCTATGTTGCAGCTATCCACAATTCCCTTTGAATTGTGAATTACAACATAGGTTACCCTGATAGCCCTTTGAAAAATGAAACCCCCTAAATGCATATCCCCAATTCTAACTCTTAAAAAAAAGAATGATACAAAATTAAATAAAAAATTCATACATGTAAGAGTGAGTGTAATTGAAGGACAAACTAACCATGCATCCAATTGAGTAGATTGCAAATGATCAAGGGTGTGTGTGCAATGAAACAAAAAATGCATGATATACTATCACATCCCCAATTCTAACTCATACAATTAAAAGAATAATACAAACTAAAATAGAAAATTCATAGATGCAAGAGTGAGTGTAATTGAAGAACCAACTAAACATGCATCTAATTGAGTTGATTACAAATGATCAAGGGTATGTGAGCAATGAAACAAGCAATGCATTGTATACTATCACATCCCTAATTCTAACATACAAATAAAAGAATGATACAAACTGAAACAACAAATTCATACATATAAGATTGAGAGTAATTGAACATAATAACCATGCATCTAATTGAGAATATTGAAAATGATCAAGGGTGTGTGTGCAATGAAACAAAAAATGCATGATATACTATCATATCCCCAATTCTAACTCTTACAAAAAAAGAATAATACAAACTGAAACAACAAGTTCATACATGTATGAGTGAGAGTAATTGAAGAACACACTAACCATGCATCTAATTGAGTTGATTGCAAATGATCAAGGGTGTGTGTGCAATGAAACAAAAAAATGCATGATATACTATCATATCCCCATTCTAACTCTTACAAAAAAAAATGATACAAAATGAAAAAACAAATTCATACATGTAAGAGTGAGAGTAATTGAAGAACAAACTAACCATCCATCTAATTGAGTTGATTGCAAATGATCAAGGGTGTGTGTGCAATGAAACAAAAAATGAATGATATACTATCATATCCCCAATTCTAACTCTTACAAAAAAAAGAATAATACAAACTGAAACAAAAAACTCATACATGTAAGAGTGAGAGTAATTGAAGAACAAACTAACCATACATCTAATTGAGTTGATTGCAAATGATCAAGGGTGTGTGTGCAATGAAACAAAAAATGCATGTTATACTATCACATCCACAATTATAACTCTTACAAATCAAAGAATGATACAAATTGAAACAATAAATTCATACATGTAAGTTTGAGAGTAATTAGATAGTAATATTTGGAGCCATGTTTTGATACAACATCATAATTTTTTAGAATAACTCAAAACAACAAATTGATACAACATTATGATACTTAAATATATAACCTCAACCAAAATTTTGATATGAAGTGAAAGTAATTGAATATAAATGTAAAGTATACATTGAATTCATATAAATGTAAATGAACAAGGCTATATGAAACATCAATTTCTATATCTCTGCCATATGTAATTGTAATTCTACATGTTGCATATTTATATTGACAGTATTGGAACATTATCATACACTCCATAGTTGAGGGTGTCATGCACCTATATTTTGGCTAAGTATGTATGCATGTATGATTGGTTTCCATACATACATACATACATCATAGTAAAATAACGTATGTATGTTACATATGAATGCCATATGTATGGGTACCTGCATGACCTACATACATACATATTATGGTAATATGTATGTATGTGTTTCTACTATGCATGCATGCATACATACATATCGAAGTTCATATGTATATATGTATGTGTATGTATCATATGCATACATACATACATACATAATAAATTATATATGTATGTATGTGTGTGTGTATACGATACATACATAATATTATAATGTTTATTATAATATTAATTTGTTAAATACTATAATAATATGTTATTAATAATATTAAAATGTTACGTCAATTAAAAAACTAAAATGATTACCAATTTTAGATAAGTAAATTGATTACCAAATTGACAATAAAAATCCTATAAATGCATATGAAATATTAAAAAAAAATCAACCATTTTGATAGATACGATAATTCTATGGACAAGGTTGAGAGGATGATGGGGGTGAGAATTTTTGAGTAAGGGGTTCACGACAATGGTCGAAATAGTCAAAAAAGTATAAGTGCATGAAACCCTTAACAATTGAGTTGTTGAAACCCTTCAATAGTATGTATATGTATACACATAGTCAACCAAAAGATAGGTGCATGAAACCCTTAATAGACAATGCAGTATGGAAAAAGTGTTATTATTTTGACCGAGTGTGTGTATGGGTGTGTGCACAAAGCTGTGACACAAAAATGGCTCTTAAGATGCCACTTTTTTTTTGAAATCAGCAAAATCTGATGTGCACGAGAAAATGAAGATAGTTACAATCAAAATTTGAAAATGTAGAAAGAACAAAAGTTGAAGTGCCCTGAGTCTAGTTTGTAAGCTACTAATTTTTTTAAAATTAATGAAGATTAAGGGTTTCAAAAAGGGGGGAGGGGCAAAAATAGGTCCTATTTTTATTAAAAAAATAGCATAGTGTATTATGTCCCCCCTTTTTGATTAACTTTTTCTTAGAATTTCAAAAATCCGAATGGTGAGAAATAAGTTAACACCGTGTAGTTTATCCCCGTTCTTTCGGCTAATTTTTTTAATAAATATAAAATATTTTATGAATTTTTGAAGTGGACACATCTTGAAAAGATTGAATTTGAGCATGATCCCCCCTACATTTTTTGAAAACTAATCAAAAATTGAAAAAAAAAAATCATCATGTGTAGAATGGAGTCTAGTTTAAAAAAATGTAATGTGTTTCATGATTCAATGAACGAGTAAAATTCTATCCTAAAACTAGCACATGTTGGTTTTTGGAAAAAAAATGGAGGCAATAACAAGAGAAGTTATGGATGAAAACCTTAACTTATTCAAAACGTAAAAAGATTCCTATATTTAGATAGCTAAGAGAGAGCCTAACGTCATCACGGTGTTTTTATAAATGTGCATTGAAAGAAGTGCAAACGTGACGGTGAGCACAAACAAAAATATGTGAAAATTTGATAAATCCTGAGAAATTCATATCCATAAGAAGCTCATTTGGCAAGCGCCAAATTTGGTGCTCTCCAAATGAGACATCACATTTGGCACTCACCAAATTTGGCGAGCACCAAATGTGATGTCTCATTTGGAGAGAGCAAAATTTGGCGAGCACCAAATGTGATGTCTATTTTGGAGAGCGCAAAATTTGGCACTCACCAAATGAGCTGCTTTGACTAAAACCTAAGTTTTGTTTGTGTTTGATCCACCACTTTCATTATGCTTTGAGTTTGTGGGTTATGATCGTTGATGGATTATTGAAGTTTCACCATTCATAACCTCTCTACCTCCTTCCCTCTTAACCAATACGTACCCATTGAACCTCTCCCTCGCTCTATCCCCCCCACCCTCTATCTCTTGGATCTCTCACACCCCCTCTCCCTCTCTCAAGTCTCTCCCTCCCACCCTAACTAGACAACTCTCTCCCTCACAAGTTTCTCTCTCTCAAGTCTCTCCCACTCCCTCTCTCTTTCCATCTCAAGTCTCTCTTAGGTCCCTCTCTTATAGGTCTCTCTCTCTCAAGTCTCTCTCTCAGGTCTCTCTCTATTAGGCCTCTCTCTCAGGTGTCTCCTACTCCCTCTCTCTATCCATCTCTCGGGTCTCTCTCTATTAGGTCTCTCTCTCAAGTGTCTCCTACTCCCTCTCCCTTAAAATATCCCTCACACCCCCTCTCCCTCTCTTAGGTCTCTCCCCCACCCTAACTAGATAACTCTCTCTCTCTCTCAGGTCTCACTCCCTCCCACCCTACCTAGACTACTCTCTCACTCCAACCCCCTCTCTCATACTCTATTTCTCTTAGGTCAATCCCTCAAAATATCCCTCCCACCCCCTCTCCCTCCTATCCTAACTAAATAACTCTCTTTCTCTATTAGTAGTCTATCTCTCTCAAGTCTCACTCCCTCCCACCCTATCTAGACAAATCTCTCTCACTCCAACTCCCTCTCTCAAGTCTTTATATTTCTCTCCCCCTCTCATCTCTCTCTCTAGTCTCTCCCTAGATAACTCTCTCTGATGTAGTAGTCTCTCTCTCTTAGGTCTCACTCCAACCCCCCCTCTCTCTCTATCTCTTTCTTAGGTGTTTCTCATTACATCTCCCTCTCTTAGGTATTTATCTCTCTCTCTCTCTCAAAATATCCCTCTAAACTCCTCTCACTCTCTCAAGTATTCCCCCAAACCTAACTAGATAACTCTCTCTCTCCCTAAATCAATTATCTCTCTCTTAGGTCTCACTCCCTCCCACCCTACCTAGACTATTCTCTCTCACACTCCCTCTCTCTCAGGTCTCTCCCTCAAAATATCCCTCCCATCCTAACTAGATAACCATATTTATTTGATGTAGTAGTCTCTCTCTTTAGGTCTCACTCCAACCCCCTCTCACACTCCCTCTATTTCTCCCTCTCAGGTCTTTCTCTCTCTCTCACCTCAACTCTCTCTCTTTGGTCTCTCTCTCCCTCTCTCTCAAGCCTCTCTCAAGTGTCTCCCACTCCCTCTCTCCCAAGTCTCTCTCTCAAAGTATCCCTCCCAACTCCTCTCCCTCTCTCAGGTATCCCCCCACCCTAACTAGATAACTTTCTCTCTCTCACTCCAACCCTCTCTCTGACACTCCCCCTCTCTCTCTCCCTCTTAGGGCTCACACTCCCTCTCTCTCTCCCTCTCAGGTCTTTCTCTCTCTCTCTCTCTCACTCCAACTCCCTCTCTTAGGTATTTATCTTTCTCTCTCCCTCTCATCTCTCTCTTAGGTCTCTCTTAAGTGTCTCCCACTCCCTCTCTCCCAGGTCTCTTTCTTAGTTGTCGCCCACTCCATCTCTCTCGGGTATCTCAAAATATCCCTCCCAACCCCTCTCCCTCTCCCAGGTATCTCCCCCCACCCTAACTAGATAACTCTCTCTCTCTCTCTCTCTCTCTCTCTCTCTCTCTCGTGTCTTTCTCCCTCCCACCCTACCTAGAAAAATCTCACTCCAACCCCCTCTCTCACACTCCCTCTCTCTCTCCCTCTCACACTTCCTCTTTCTCCCTCTCAAGTCTCTCTCTATCACTCTCTCACTACCTCTCTCAAGCCTTTATCTTTCTCTCTCCCTCTCATCTCTCTCTCAATTATATCTCTCTCTCAGATATCTCTCTCAAGTGTCTCCCACTTCGTCTCTCTCAAGTCTCTCCCTCAAAAAATCCATCCCAACCCCTCTCTCTCTTAGGCCTCTCCCCCCACCCTAACTAGATAACTCAAGTCTCCCCCTCTCAATTCTCTTGCTCTCAGGTCTCACTCCCTCCAACCCCACATAAACAAATTTCTCTCTCAAGTCTCACTCCCTCCCATCCCACATAGAAAAATCTCTCACTCCAACCCCTTCTCTCTCTCTTAGGTCTTTCTCTCTCTGTCACTCCAACTCCCTCTCTTAGTTCTTTATCTATCTCTCCCTCTCATCTCTCTCTCTCAACTATCTCTCTCTCATGTCTCTCTTGCAAGTGTCTCCCACTCCTCTCCCAGGTCTCTTTCTCAGTTTTCTCCCACTCCCTCTCTCTTAGGTATCTCCCTCAAAATATCCCTCCCAACCCCTCTCCCTCTCTTAGGTCTCTCCCCCCCACTCTAAGTAGATAACTCTCTTTCCCCCTCTCAAGTCTCTCTCATGTCTTTCTCCCTCCCACCCTACCTAGACAAATCTCTCTCTCTCCCTCTCAAGTCTCACACTCCATGTCTCTCTCAGTCCAACTCCATCTCTGAGGTCTTTATCTTTCTCTCTCCCTCTCATCTCTCTCTCTCATCTATCTATCTCTCAAGTTTCTCCCTCTCTGTCTCTATTAGGTCTCTCCCTCAAAAAATACCTCCCAAACCCTCTCTCTATTTTAGGCCTCTCCCCCACTCTAACTTTATAACTCTCTCTCGGGTCTCACTCCCTCCCACCCCACATAGAGAAATCTCTCTCTCTCTCTCTCTCGTCTCACACACTCTCTCAACTATCTATGGCAGACTATCTCTGGTTGAGGTTTTAAGGTTTAATGTTTGAGGGATTAGGGTTAAAGGTATCTAGGATAGAGGGTTTAATTGATATGGTAGATAGTAGAGGGTTCAAGGTTGAGGGTTTAAGGTTGAGGATTAAGGGATTAAGGTTTGAGGATTTGAGGGATTAAGGTTTGAGGTTTGAGGGTTTGAGGTTTAGACCTACACTCACCAAAATTGAAATATATTGCATAAAACTTGGCATGAAATCATGGAGCTATGTCTCACTTTTGGTAAGACAAAATTTTCGGGCTAGAATTCAAATTTTAAAAATGCACCTTTGATCAAAGGTATGTCAGTTTGTACCTTCGATAGAAGGTCGACCTTTGATCAAATTTCAAGGAGTAAAGAAATGCGCATTTACTCAATGACCTTTGATTGAAGTTCCTAGGAGACCTTCGATCGAAGGTACCTTTGATAGAAGGTGCCAAAAATGAAAAAAATGTATCTAAATCAAAATCTCCTCAGAAATTTCAATTTCAAACCCTAGGTTGGACCTGCAAATGGGCTTAACTTGAAAATATATTTTGCAAGATTGTAGCCCTCAAAACGAGATTTCCAACAAGTATACTTTTGATATGTTTTCATTTTATCATGTATTTAATTTTTAAATTTTACTGAACATAGGTTTTTCTCCAAACATCAAGTTCTTCGTTCTATAGAGGTTGAAAAATAGTAAAACATTGTAAAAAAAATTCAAAAATTATTTGTTCCCTCCGTATTTATATTCTTATTTCACCAAAAAAAAAATTGTATATCAACATATACATAACAAGTTATGTTATACGACACACGCATATGTCCAAATTATAGTTACAGTAACTTCAGAAATTAATTATAAAAAACATATGTAACCAAAAATAATGAAAAAATATCCATTCCCTCTGTATTGATGTTGAGAATCTATATTTCAAATATTAGAATTTTATCCCTTATAGAAAAAAAGTTATGTTTTACGACACAAACGTTACTTTTGAAAATGTTATTTTTTGTTCAAAACTAGTTATTAAAGGAGATACTGAAAGATTCATGATTTATTTCAAAAAAATTATAAAAAAAATTATTTAGAATCTACACAAAAATTTCCAAAACTCAAGTCCGCATCATCTTGAAATTCTTAACGGTTTAGCTGTTATAGGTCTCTGAAGATGAAGATTTAGTTAAAAATATTGATGTAAATGTCCATCTTGGGCAAAAAGTGAGATAAAGTATTGTGATTTCACCCCGTGATGAAAATCTACCAAATCAAAAACATCAAAAAGCTAAGACTACCCTTCAACTTATCCAATTGGTTTCAGGAATGTACCAAACTATACGAGTGCGTACAATGCAAATTATAGACTGCAACTTTTTAGAAAAATAAACTTTCAAACTTGCCTCAATGAAACTGCCATATCTCACTCAAAACTTAATGAAATTGATTCAAACAAAAAGAATTATAATATTAAAATACATCTTCAACCTCTCCAATTGATTTCATGTCTATACTATACCATAAAAAGTCGTACCATCAAGTTAAAGGCTATCTCACATAAAAAAATGCAAGCAAAAACATGGAAAAATAAAGTATTCTCATTCCAAACTTTTCTCCAACCCTTGGGATTGATGTTACAAGGCATATTTAACATGTTACAATCATTTTCATCTGAAAAACTAACCACCAAACCTTTTTTTAACTCTAATGAAAACATTTACAACTTTTTGACAATATTTTTGATAATATTTTGCAACTGTAGCAACTTTTGACAACATGAATCCAAAACACCATAAAACATCATAGAATGACTCAAAATGGTATGACATGACCTTATTGACCCCAACTAAACCAAAAACCAAAGTGTATCAACATGAAAACAAATTTCCATAATGGTGCATCACAGGATGCTCCTGCATCATACTCCCCAGAGAGAAAACATTTGACTTCCACCTCAAATAGGAATCTTCTTTCTTGTCTTCCAATTCCTTTTCATCTGTGCATCGTTTTCTTTTTTATAGATCTCAACTACATTTGTATCAACTAGTTCACTTATGATTTTTGGTCCAACAACATGCTTCTTGAGCCAAGGCCAACTTGGTACAATGTAGCCATGTGCTTTTGTTTGTTTTCTTATTCTATCTTGAGCTTGGATTGCAATTGTAAATTTATTTTTTCTGTCATCCACTTTGTCTTGTTCACCTGCATAGGAAACAAACATATTAAATAAATCATATTCTTCTTCTTCATCCACCTCATGTGGTGTGCCATACATTCTCTTCTCTTCATGATTGACTAAAATCTTTGGCTTCACCTCAACCTTACTCAACCATTCATTTTTATTCTTGAATTACTCATCCATTATTTTATTCTCCTTGATATCAACATTCTCAACTCTTGGTTCTTCTCTTGAGAACCATGCTATCTCCTTACCCTCCATAACTATCTTCTCTCCTTCAACTATTCGTGAGTCCTCTACAACTTCTTTTTTTATCTCTTCTTCCTCTTCCTAAACATCAACGTCACTATTACTTTCATTAGTTTGAGAAAATTCAAAAGAATTTTTTTCCATTTCTTTTTCAATTGGTTTTTCAAACATTTATATTTTCAAAAAACTTTACCTCAACCATTACCTCATTTGTCTTGGCTTCATACTGTAATACATCTGTCTCAGCTTCATACTGTCGTACATCTATCTTCTCACTTAACAAAAAGCTTTCAATTCATGTGCACTCACCCTTCAAGGCTAATAATGCATATTTCTTCCCTCTTTGTCCAACTCATATGTGTTGTTTTTCCTGCTATAATGCTACAACATTCCAAACACAAAGTGACATACATCCAAATGCATAATATCACAAACTATTTCATCCTTATAATTTCCAATTTGGAACTCAACTTTGCATTTCTCACTTATGGTTACCTGGGTACCTATTTGAATCCAACTCACATAATAGGGCATGGGGTGTTGTATTCTTTTCAAACCCAACTTATCTACCATATATTTAGAAACAATATTATCCATGTAGTTATCAGAAATCACAACTTGACAACATTTACCTTTGGACTTGCAAGTAGTTCAGAATAATCTCCCCTTTGCCAACTTTATTTCTTTCTTGGCTGCCATTTCTTCTTCCTATAGCTTCTCTACCACTTTGAACAATGTATTTAATAATGATGATTCCCTTTTCCCATATTTCTTCTTATTAAGAGCCATCCTTAAACATCAAATCTCCCTAAACACATTGGCCAGAAGAATAAATAATTTCCCAGAGAGCTTCTAGCTCTGAAACCAAAAATGATGCAGAGAAGCCTTCACTTAGCACAACTTGACACAAGTGAAACAATGATCCATCACCAACAATGACAAAATGCAACCTATTTCACCTTGGAAGCACAGATATAATGGCCTAATGACAATCGAAAAAGAGGGAAGAATGAAACCTTGTGAATTTTGGATTCTATAGACCTTCTACAACACTCTTCAATGGTTTTCCATCCATTCACAAGCAGGGAATGCATAGATGTGTTTAATCACCAAGCAACCTAGTGCACCTTAAGACATTGAAAGTGCAACATAAAGGCATTAAATAATGAAAATAGCATGTAAAATGAGGTTCTTGAATTGTGTAGACCTCTAACAACATACCACCATGATTCTTCACCCTTCCATTAACAAATAGTGCATAGACTAATCAAAGCAACAAAGAACCTAGGGTTTTAGACTGTTTTTCAAACAAATGTGAGCACACTATCATTAATAACTCCATCAAAATTGAAAAAATATGAACTCTCCTCTAAAGGGTTTTTAGATACCCTCAAAAAATAACTTTCTACCAATTTTCATGACTTTTTGATTGTGGGAATCAAAGATATTAAATTTTCTAGTTTGTTGGAAACCCTAGGTAGGGTTTAGACCTGCACTCACCAAAATTGCAATATCTTGCACAAAACTTGATGAAATTATACCAAATCAAAAACATAAGAAATATAAGACTTCCCTCCAACTTCTCCAATTTGTTTTAGGAATGTACCAAACTATACCAGTCTGTACAATACAAATTACAGACTACAAATTTTCAGAAAAATAAACTTTCAAACCTACCCTCAATGAAATTGCCATATCTCACTCAAAACTTAATGAAATTGATTCAAACAAAAATAATTATAACTAAAACACATATTCAACCTTTTCAATTGATTTCATGTATGTAATCTACCATACAAATCCTTACCATCAAGTTAAAGACTGTCTCACACAGAAAATGCAAGAAAAAACATGGCAAAATGAAGTATTCTCATTCCAAAATTTTCTCCAACCCTTGGGATCGATGTTACTAGGCATATTTAACATGCTAAAATCATAATTTGCAACTAAAAAACTGAGCACCAACCCTTTTGTTAACTTTAATGATAATATTTACAACTTTTTGACAATATTTTGCAACTTTAGCAACTTTTGACAACATGACTCCAAAACACCATAAAACATCATAGAATGACTCCAAATGACTCAAAATGGTCTTACATGACCTTATTGATCCCAACTAAATAAAAAATAAAAGTGTATCAACATGACAAAAATTCGCCATAATGGTACATCACAGGATGCCCCTACATCAAGATTAGGTATTGAGGGATTAAGGTTTGAGGTTTGAGGGATTAGGGTTTAAGGTTTGAGGTTTGATGGATTAGGGTTTAAGGTATAGGATTGATGGATTAGGGTTGAGGGTTTAATTGATAGGGTAGAAGGTTGAGGGATGAGGTATTAGGGTTTAAGGGTCGATAGTTGAGGGATTAAGGTTGAAGGGTTGAGGGTTTAAGGGTCGAAAGTTGAGGGATTAGGGTTGAAGGGTTGAGGGTTTAATGTTTGAGGTATTGAGGGATTACGGTATAAGGTATGTAGGGTAGATGGTTTAATTCATAGGGTAGTGGGTAGAGGGTTGAGGTATTATGATTTAAAGGCTGATAGTTTAAGGTTTGAGGTTTGAAGGATTAGGGTTTAAGGTATAGGTGTGTCACAAAAAAAGTATCCTTGGACATTTTCACGCTTATTTGAGTCTTTTTTATGGATTTTGGCCTATTTTTTCCTAGATTTAATGTTGTAATGTGGTCAACACATTCACATTAGGTCTTGGACCCTTGTGAATCAATAAGAATTCTATGGTGTCTTGTAAAAGTGTTGTGAAGTGTTGTAACCCACTTCCACACTTTTCTAGGACCTTTCTAATGTATTTCACTTAAATAACCTCTTTTTATCACTTAAAAAGCCTTATTTCAAAGTGTTGTAAAGATTTGTAACAAACTCTCATATTTTTCTAGGCTTGTCATCAATAATTACACCTTTCTTATGCTTTAATTGGCCCCATTTTACACTTACATGCCTTATTTAAGTGTCTTTTTTAGAATAAATCCGATGAACATCATTTAGTATATCTTAATTCCCAACACCCACTTAAAATGCCTAAGTGGGACCAAGTCGCTACTAGGGGAGACTTAGTCCCATTTGGCTCAAAAATCAAAATTATTTCAAAATTTTGGAGGGTTTTTATTTTCTAAGACCTAAGGTCGGCCTGTGATGTGGTATTTTTGGGAATTAGGGCATAATTGTGTATAAATACAAGGTTTTCTTCTCATTTTTCATCTCTAAGGACCTAGAAGCCCTAATCTAATCTTTCCTCTCTTCATTCATCATTCTTCTCAAGCAAGCTAGGGTTTTTGGCATTCTAATTCATCAAGAAGCATTCAAGGGCAGATTCTTCATCCATTATTGCAAAAATTCAATATCTACCATCATGGAAAGTTTTGAATTCCTTAATTTCATGTTCATGCTTCATCTTATTTCTTCATTTGGTTTAATTACCTAAAAGGGGTTTGACCAAGGAAAACGCCCAATCCCTAACATTCAACATTTCTCTTTCTCTCTTTGTGTGTTTGTAGATTTAGGTACCTTGAAGATAATTGAAGGATTGGTTGCAAAAAAATTTAAATCATCTCCTTGTTGGCTATGGAAAAATATCCACAAAAAATCATTTATAGTGCCGAAAATCAGGGTTTCGAATCTGAATACCTGGAGGAACAGAAAGTGCAGATTGAGAGCTTCCATTTCCACTTTCAGATTTTCAAAAAGGCCAAAGTGTACTAGGTCACCATCAGTGACGACTTAGTCCCACTGCACATGTTTTTTAGAGTTTTTTGTAGATTTGGATACCCATTTGGCTGAAACGGGCTTCAGAATAGTTTTCCAAATCTAGGACTAAGTCACCTAGAATGGCGTAAGTGTCCTAGTAGGCTAAAATTCCAGAATCAACAACATTTCCAGTCTTCATTCTAGTCTGCAACACATTTTCAGGTGCACACATTTAGTTTTATAGTTTTCTATTTTGTTTCTTGGTCATTTCTAGGTCATTTAACATATGCTTGCATATCACAATGTGTTTTCAAACAGAGTACATTTTCTAGGTTTTGCATTAGTATTCAATCACTTTTATCAGTTCTTTGCATCTAGGGCATTCTATTTAGGAATATTTCAATCATATTAGCATTAGTCTTGAATTAACCCTCAACTTTTTGTGGAATACCTTTCTCCTTTTAGGTGAAAAACCCTAGAAGTGTAAGAGAGCATACTTTCCCCAAAAAATTGGAGTTCAATAGGGTAGAGGGTTTAAGGTTTGAGGATTGAGGAATTAAGGTTTGAGGTTTGAGGTATTAAGGTTTGATGATTGAGGGATTAAGGTTTGAGGTTTGAGGGATTAAGGCTGAGCAATTAGGGTTGAGGGTTGA